>CM046382.1:3708741-3787997 GCA_025413485.1 Ficus microcarpa | reverse complement strand
GAAAACTTTGTTATAAATTATCCCTTTTCCTTATCAGGATCGGGACTAAGAAGAATGGTTGGGACAACAAACATCCATCTAGTTTGTGTTTTGGATACCCGTATAACCATCGAAGACTGTTGAAGTGACTTATTCCTGAAAATTAAGATGCGTTTAAGACAAAGAAATTACTGGAGTCACTTTTTTTATCTAGTACCAACATACTAGATGTTAAGGAAAGATCTTTTACAAGAAGGTTGGCTAGAGATTTTTTGTAAAAACACCAGCCCTGCTCAGTTTATAATGAGAATATTTAAATCTTTTTTGATTCCATGTATTATTCTGATTATGTACATAAAGGAGGAGCCGTATGAGATGAAAATCTCATGTACGGTTCTGAAATGGAGATTCTCTATCTAATGAATGGGGAGTCCGCTTTGAAATCGACCGCTCTGCACCCACCCCCCGAGTATATGCTTCAATAGGAATCACACAAGGGTAGATTCATACAATAGAAACCTCTGGTAAAATGCCCACCCCTAACTGAGCATATAAAGTACATTTCATGGTCCGTTTTAGGGATTGGCGACTTATCCATTCAGTGACTTTGGCGTTGGGTTTTCCTAAAATGGGTACTATCGGGTCGGGTGAATTCAATAATAGATGTCTGTTGGCATTCCAGCCTCCCTTCTCTTTTCAGGGCCTATCCGAAAGAGAATCAAGTATTTCTTGGTCGTGAATATCTGAATAGGACGAACCGAACCGCTCCGCGGATATCTTTGCTTCAGAACAAAACAATTAGAACTAGTCGGTCAACTGGAATGTGTATTATCCATAGTACGTAAATTGTGTTGGGTCATTTCATACAAATCTAGCTATTACGAACTTGATATAACATCACTAGAAGGGTCAATTCTATAGTCTCACTTTCAGGTTTTATTGGAAACGTCTCCCACAAAAGGACTGACACGTGCCTGCATGAATAGAACCTGGATGTATCAGAGTGTTGACACCTTTTGCGAGTCGACCATGAACAACTTTTCAAGGTTAGTTAAGGCAAAGTGTATTATATGAAGAATTTTTTTATAATTACAAAACAAAAAAGAATGATGGATAGGTAACTATAACAAGTAAGGGAAATAGGAGAGAGACGAGCGAAAAGTGGGAGGGAAGAAAAATGAATAGGCCAAACGTTTTAATCTGTGATAAATAGAATATTCAAGTGTAAAATCAAATTTACGCCCACCGGAAAACGTGAAAATAACCCTCCACATTTTTTCTCATATTTTGGTCCAAAAAAACGCAGCCCACTTAAAAACATTTAAGGTAATTTTATCATAAATATGCTTCATAGATAAATTATTTATCCTAAATATGATATTTACCTTAAATAGTTTATTTACATTAATATTTATATGTGAATATGCTTTGTAAATGCATTATTTACCATATATATATTATTTGACATCACTGACAAAGTTTTGTGTCATTTGCTTTTAGGATGGTTCTATTCACACATCCTATTTTACTTTTGACACATCCTTTTAACTTAAAATTTATTATTAGAAAAAGATAATTGGGTAAAAGGGCAAAAAAAAAAAAAGAAATAATTTTAATGGACTTAAAAATTCTTAATTTCTCTAACATTCACAAACAAAAATAAAATAAAAACTAAAATACCTTTCACTTTTAATGACTCAAAAACTATAAAAGAAATGTATTTCAAAAACCTTTTTTGTTTGCTTTTCTTTAATTGAAGCCATTCTTATGACTTTTTTTTTTTTTTTGGGTAAAACTGTACTTTTTTATTTTGTGTTTGCAATTTCGTATATAAATATAATAAATATTTATAATACTTAAAAATATTAAGATGACTAGACTCTGGTGGAAAATTGGCTTCACACAATTTCATTAAGAAAGAATAACAATATACACAGTGTGCATAATTGAGCTATATAGGGAAGGAAATAGTACTCTATCACTAGTGCCTAAAATACATGAGTTAGTTACGGACATGATATTTACATCCAAAAATGATTATTATACAACTCATCAATCTTTGACAAAAATATTTCCTTAATAGGCCCCCTCAAGATGGTGTCCCTAGGAAGGACACCAATCTTGACTCTAAGTGTATCGAGTTGTTGATGAGATAGTGGCTTAGTGAGAGCATCAGCCAATTGGTCATCAGATGAGACATGAGACACTTGGATTGCCCACTTTGCACTTTTTCCCGAGCAAAATGAAAATCCATGGCAATGTGTTTCATACGAAAGTGAAATACGGAATTTGCACATAGATAATTAGCCCCAATATTGTCAAAATAAACTGTTGGTGTTGTCGATAATTGAATTCCTAGTTCATGTAATAGAGATTTCAGCCATGTAATTTTTGCAATAATTGAGGTAACTAGTCGATACTCAGTTTCAATAGAAGATCGAGTAACTATGCGTTGTTTCTTTGAACTCCATGAAATGGCATTATGACCTAGAAACACAAATATGAGCACTGATGGAGGTATGATCATCTATGTTACCCGCCCAATCTGCATCAGAAAACCTACAGAGCAATAAGGGAGAGTTTCAATAAAGAAATAGACCATGATGTATGATACCCCAAAGATAACAGAGTAATCTTTTGATGGCAGACCAATGTTGGGTGGTGGCACGATGCATAAACTGAGATAATTTGTTGACCGCAAAGGCAACATCCAGCCACATAAGTGATAGGTATTGTAGACCACCAATAATAGAACGATAGGTTATTGCATCTATGAGTGAGGTACCATCATGGTGACTTGGCATGTGATTCAAAGACATAGATGTGAACATCTTTTGCGTTGAGCCTATTGATCTTCTCAAATAGATCATAAATATATATTTGTTATGACAACGGAACATTATGAGTTAAAGGAATTTCTTCAACGTCGAGAAAATAGGAAAGACTACCAAGATTTTTAATTGAAAACTTTGTCGCAAGTTGGTTAGTGAATTTGGTTAGAACACAATTGTCGTTACCTGTGAGGATTAAATCATCCACATACACTAATAGATATATGATTAGATTCACATGATTATAAATAAATAAAAAGGTATCCGACTTGGCGTTGACAGAACCAATGGACAATAGAAATTGGCGAAGTTCGTGATACCAAGCCCGTGGAGCTTGTTTTATGCGATAAAGAGCTTTCTTGAGATGACACACATATGTAGGATTGTTCTTGTCAACAAAGCCCGATGGTTGACTCATGTAAACATCCTCAGCCAAGTGTCTATGAAGAAAAGTATTATTAACATCTAATTGCCAGAGGGTAGGGGTGGCAATTCGTGTCATGTTCGGGTACACGGATCCAACCCGAACACGACCCGTTCTTTTCGTGTCAATTTCGGGTGACCCGAATTTGACCCGTTCACTATTCGTGCCGTTTTCGATTCGCAAAATTCGTGTCGTTTTCGATTCGTGTCGTCGTGTCGCGACTTGTATTGCCATTCGTGTCGTGTTCGGTCCAACCCGAACACGACCCGTTCTTTTCCGTGTCAATTTCGGGTGACCCGAATTTGACCCGTCCACTATTCGTGTCGTTTTCGATTCGCAAAATTCGTGTCGTTTTCGATTCGTGTCGTCGTGTCGCGACCCGTATTGCCACCCCTACCAGAGGGACCATCCTTTGGAGAGCGCGAAACTAATGACAAGACGAACGGTGGTTGGTTTGATGACAGGAGTAAATGTCTCATAATAATCAATTACCGACCGTTGGTAAAAACCTTTGACAACAAAACAAGCCTTGTAGTGCTCAATGGATCAATCAGGGTGTCTATTAATTCGAAACACCCATTTACAACCGACCAAGTTTTGTGAGGACTTCAGCAAAACAAGATTTCGTTTCGTAAAAGTGCATTGAATTCATCAAACATGGCTGCCCATTCAGGACTTTTTAGAGCTTGTGATATGGTGGGGGCTTCAATTTGGGATGGGGTATGGAGATTGGTGAAACTGAGTTTGGTAAGGGGTTTGTGAATGTAATTTTTGGCTTTAGTTTGCATGGGATGATTGTTGTGAGGTGTTGTGGAGGTTGATTTTTTTTTTTTTTTTGGGTAATGACGTGGAGGGTGGTGAAGGAGGAATATCAGCCGAGGACACACCTCGCAAGGAATGAGAAAAATTAGAATTATGAGTAAGTGCATCATCATCAATTTTAGAAATATCAACCTATTGTGAGTTGGAAATGAGGGAGTAATAAATGAGGGGTTTGTATTAGGGAGAGTTGATTCAGATGAGTTGACATTTAATAAGAGAGAATTATGGAGTTGAAAATTAGTAGAGGGTGTAGACGTGGAATTAAGAGTTGGTTAGGGACTAGGAGTGATTAATGGAGTATTTATGGGAATGAATTGATTGGAGGAGATTCAGTGATTGTACAGATTTATGGGATTTGACACAGATTGGAGAAGAGAAATGGATGTGGAAATTTGCATTGATGGATTAATTTTGTCCATTCTTGGAAGATGGTATCTATAGGATCTGGAAGAGTTGGTGATTGATGAGAAAAAAGAAAAATGGAATCGATGAAATTAACACGACAAGAAATATATATATATATATATTTTTGGAAATTGGATCATAACACTAATATGCACTTTGTGTGGAAGAATAACCAAGAAAAACACAAGGTTGAGATTGGGGATCAAGTTTGTGAGACCCAAATGG
Source organism: Ficus microcarpa (assembly GCA_025413485.1). Taxonomy (NCBI): domain Eukaryota; kingdom Viridiplantae; phylum Streptophyta; class Magnoliopsida; order Rosales; family Moraceae; genus Ficus; species Ficus microcarpa. The sequence goes on along the minus strand of CM046382.1, from coordinate 3,783,311 downwards.
CTGGAGCCATGGATAGCAAAGACAACCAAATACTTTTAATTTAAAGTAATTTGGTTGGTTGTTAAATAATTTTTCAAATGATGATTTTATGAAAGGTCAACTTTTGGCATATGATTTATGATATCGACTGCTGTGGACAAAGCATGTTGCCAAAAAGTGAGGGGCATGTGTGCATGACGGAGTAAGGTGAGCCCAATTTCAACAATATGGCGGTGATGACGTTTAGAAGTTGTGTTCGATAGTGTGTGGTGGAGTGGTAAGATTTGACATACCACTCATGGCGAGAAAAGATTTCAACGAAATGTATTCGCCACCATTATCTGTATAGAATGTAATAATGGAACATTGAAAATGTTTTTCCACTAAAGCCTTAAAGCGAATAAAAATGTCATGAATGTCAGATTTCTGCTTAAGATGATAAAGCCAAATATAGCAAGTGAAATGGTCCACAAAAGTAACATACTATTTATAACCATCATAGGAGACAACAGGAAAGGTCTACACATCAGAATATAGTAATTCAAGAGGATAAGAATTAGTGAGTAAGGAAATTGAAAATGGTTATTTATGGGTCTTATTGCAATGGCAACAATTACAAGTAAAATTGGATACAACTGAAGATGACATGGGTAAATTTTTATTGGAAAGTTAATGATGTAAAACATTAGAAGAAGGATGACCAAGGCGATGAGTTGCCATTGATCGACAAAAACTTTTATTGAGGAAAAGGCAATAACAAGCTTTGTTTTTTGTGATATACGAGGCCACTCATAAACATCATCTTTAACTATTCCTTGCAGTAATGCTGTCCTCGTGCGATGATCCTTCACATGAAAGGAAGATGGTAAGAATTCGACGGACACATTATTAAGGGAACAAAATTGAGAGATAGAAATAAGATTTGTTTTCATGGAAGGGACACACAAAACATTATTCAAAACAAAAGATTAGGGAGAAGAGGGTAGTGTGGTTGAACCAGTATAAGTGATGGGTAAGCAAAAGCCATCGCAGAGAATAGCCGATATGTATATTCTAGGCGATAAGGTACGTAACATGAAGCGATAGATTCCGAAGATCGGATGTGACATGATGAGATGCACCGAAGTCCAAGAGCCATTCACTTTTAGAGGGTGTAGGAGAGCCAGCTAGTTAGGCATGAGGAGTGGCGAAATAAGCTTAGGGAGGATAGGAAGGATTGTTGGGTTGAGGGTTATGAGACCAAGGCACATATTTGAAGATGGGACAACGTTTTGTAGAATGGCCCTGTTCGGTAAACAATTGACACTTGCCAACATAAGGACGAGATTATGAGGTTGGAGAATAAGGTGGTTGGGATGGAAATGAGGACGTGCTTGGGAAGAAAGAGGTGCAATTTTTGTTATTTGTTGGTGGGCGGTATAGGCAATTTGCTGTTTGTTTTTGGGATAAGTTATGGAACAATTTTTACGTATGGTTGGCAGATGTGGGCTTGTTTGGCAGGTTGGCATTCTTTCGTGCTTCATACTTAAGATGCACTTCAAAGTTGATGAGTTTTTCTTGCAATTCTTCAAATGTAAATGGACTTTCATGGACATTGATACGAACCACGCCAACAACGTGACGAAACCCGATTCCAAATCTGGAAACAATAACCCAAGATTGTTCAAGTTTGATGGAAAACCGCGACCCGTTGCTTAGCGAAGCAAGAACCATGGTATGGTGAAGACGCCACAAACAGATATGGAAGTCCGTTTGATAAGTCGATTTGAATGCCACAAGGAATCCTTGATAAGTTCAGATAAGTTTATTCAAGAACTCAAGAAGAATAACTCACAATATGAATAAACATAAAAAATCTTCTATATCCATAATTTGATAAGTCAGTCCTTATATAGCTGAATTTACACTTGTAAAATTCCTAATCTACCCCTAAGGATAAACATAACAAAAAACATAAAAAAAAAAAATCAGATTTACCTAAATAAATTCGGAATTAAAAAGGTACCTAAATTCAAATTTTAAACTAGAACTTTAAAACTCAAATAAAATTTCAATGAAATCAAATCTTGAATTTTCTTTTGAATCTTGAACTTCTTGAAACTTGAAAACGTGATCTTGACTTGATTTCTTTGTTGGAAAATAATGTCCACTTTAGCCTTGGAAGATAAAAATATCCATTAGTCTTGGCTCTCTTCTAGGTTGAATTTGATGAGTAAAATCAATCTTTGTTCACCATTTGTGGTGAACACACTTTTCTCTTGTTGTAGAACTCTTCGAACTAAGTTATTTAGCTCTTTTTTGAATCTTTTAGCTCAAGCTCTCATCACCAGACCAATTGGAACTTGAATTGGTTCATGAGAATTTCTTTGAGTCTCAATGTCCTCATCATTCCCCCCCTCTTGAGAAGGATTTGTCCTCAAATCATCACCTACATCAAAAGGACTCAAGTCAGTGATATTGAAAGTAGCATTAACATTGTACTCACCAGGTAAATCAAGTCTGTAGGCGTTGTCATTGATCCGTTCTAACACTTGAAAAGGACCATCTCCTCGAGGCAACAACTTAGAACGTCTTTGTGCCGGAAATCTTTCTTTCCTCATGTGCAACCACACCCAATAACTAGGTTCAAAAACCAGCTTGTGACGTCCCTTGTTAGCTTGCTTGATGTATTATTCGGTTCTCCTCTCTACATTAAGCCGTGCTCTCTCATGGAGTTGCTTCACAAATTCTGCCTTCTTTTTACCGTCTAAGTTCACATGCTCGGAAACAGGTAAAGGTGATAAATCTAACGGAGTTAAAGAATTAAAACCGTAAACAATTTCAAACGGTGAGAACTTAGTAGCAGAATGAATCATACGATTATAAACGAACTCAACATGTGGTAAACATTCTTCCCAAATCTTAATGTTCTTACTAATGATAGCCCTCAACAAAGTGGATAGAGTCCTATTAACTACTTCTGTTTAACCATCGGTTTGAGGATGACAAGTCGTAGAAAACAAAAGTTTCATTCCTAGTTTTCCCCATAATGTCTTCCAAAAGTAACTTAAGAACTTAGTATCCCGATCTGACACGATTGTCCTAGGCATACCATGTAACCTCACAATCTCCCTAAAGAACAAATATGCCACATGAGAGGCATCGTCAGTTTTACGACAAGGGATAAAATGAGCCATCTTAGAAAACCGATCTACAACCACAAAGATTGAATCCCTCCTATACCTACTCCTAGGTAAACCCAAAACAAAGTCCATTAAAATATCAATCCAAGGTGCACTCGGAATAGGTAGGGGTGTGTATAGACCATTCGGCTGAACCTTTGATTTAGCTTGCCTACAAGTGACACATCTACCATAAATTCTCTCAACATCCCGTTTCATGTGTGGCCAAAAGAAGTTCTCCTGCAACATAGCTAGGGTTTTAGCGACTCCAAAGTGTCCCATTAACCCTCCACCATGAGATTCCCGAACTAACAAGTCTCTTATTAAACAAATAGGCACACACAACATATTCTCTCTAAACAAGAAGCCCGCATGCCTATAGAATTTACACTCAGCTGATTTTTCGCAAGCAATATAAACCTCTCTAAAGTCGTGGTCATCATGATAAAGTTCTTTAATGTGCTCAAATCCAAGAAACTTAGCATTAAGAGTAGAGATTAAGGTATACTTGCGTGAAAGTGCATATTCGCAACCATATTTTCCTTACCTTGTTTATACCGAATGACATAAGGAAAAGTCTCAATGAACTTAACCCGTCAAGCATGTCTCTTGTTCAGTCTATGTTGCCCTTTCAAATGTTTTAAGGAGTCATGATCCATATGAATCACAAACTCCTTTGGTCACAAGTAGTGTTGCCATGTCTCTAAAGTTCGAACCAATGTATACAACTCTTTGTAATAAGTGGGATACTTAAGTGCAACCCCGTTTAGTTTCTCACTAAAGTACGCAAGTGGTCTTCCTTCCTGTATAAGAACGGCACCTATACCTACACCAGAAGCATCACATTCTTTTCGAACGTCTTAGAAAAGTTAGGTAAAGCAAATAAAGGAGCGTGAGTAAGCTTGTGTTTAATAAGCTCAAATGCTTTCTCTTGTTCTTCACCCCATTTGAACGCAACATTCTTCTTAATAACTTCAGTAAGCGGTGCAATGATGGTGCTAAAATCTTTCACGAACCTCCTGTAAAAACTAGCAAGTCCATGAAAACTTCTAACATTACCTATACTGGAGGGGGTCCGCCATTCTTGGATGGCTTTGATCTTCTCTTCATCAACCTCAATACCTTTTGTACTCACAACAAAACCTAGGAAAACAAGCTTATCGGTGCAGAAAGTACACTTTTTAAGGTTAGCATATAACTTCTCCTTTCTAAGCACATCCAAAACTGAATTCAAATGTGAGACATGATCATGCAAACTCTTGCTATAAATTAGAATATCATCAAAATAAACAACAACAAATTTACCAATGAATGGACGCAAAACATGATTCATTAAGCGCATGAAAGTACTAGGTGCATTTGTTAACCCGAACGGCAAAACTAACCATTCATACAAACCATATTTAGTTTTAAATGCTGTCTTCCATTCGTCTCCTTCTTTCATTCGTATTTGATGATACCCACTCTTAAGATCAATTTTAGAAAACACACAAGAACCATGCAGCTCATCTAGCATATCATCTAAGCGAGGGATAGGGTGTCGATACTTTACCGTTATGTTGTTGATGGCGCGACAATCAACACACTCTCTCCATGTCCCATCCTTCTTAGGCACTAGAATTACCGGAACTGTGCAAGGGCTCATGCTTTCTCTCACATAGCATTTCTCTAACAATTCTTCGACTTGCCTTTAAAGCTCCTTAGTCTCCTTCGGGTTACTCCTATATGCTGGTCGGTTTGGAATTGATGCACGGGGAACAAAATCGATTTGGTGTTCAATGCCTCGAATAAGTGGTAAACCATGAGGCACCTCCTCGGGGAACACATCCTCGAACTCCTGCAAGAAAGAAACAACAGCACTAGGCAATGAAGAGTCAAGTTAGTTAGCGTTTAAAAGAGCCTCCTTGTACATGAGTACAATCATCGGCCGTTTTGAAATAAAAGCTCGCTTAACCTCACTTGTTTTTGTATAGAAATTTCTTTGTTTTCTCTCTTTCCCCTCACTTTCACTATGCTCGGACTCACACGTCTTTTCACTCTCATTCTTTTGCTCACTCAAGTTCTTTTGATCACTTAATTTTTGCAACCTCTCTTGATCATCATAAACTTGTTTTGGTGTCATCGGAACTAGAGTGACTGTCCGTTGATCATGTGTGAATGAGTATTTGTTGGTGAAGCCATCATGTTGCACTCGTCGGTCAAATTGCCACGGTCTTCCTAAGAGAAGATGTCCAGCTTGCATTGGTATCACGTCGTACAATACCTCATCCTCATACTTTCCAATACGAAACGGTACAAGAACTTGCTTTGTAACCCTCGCTTCACCACTATCATTCATCAATTGTAGCTTTTATGGACGAGGGTGCTTAAGTGTTGTGAGCCCTAGCTTTTCTACCATGGAAGTACTAGCAACATTAGTGCAACTACCGCCATCGATAATAACACTACATACCTTGTCTTTCACGTGACATCGAGTGTGAAAGATATTCTCCCGCTGTACTTCTTCTTCCTCTTCTTTGGCTTGCAAACTCAAGGCTCGTTGTGCGACTAGTCCAAGCATCTCACCCTGATCTGCCTCAAACTCCTCATCCCCAATTAGGGCGTCCTCCAATGGTGGCATATCCTCTAGAGCAGCTTCATCCTCGGATTCAATTTTACCATTTTCCCGGATCACCATAACTCACTTGTTTGGACATTGGCTAGCTATGTGCCCTCTCCCCTGACATTTGAAACACTTAATCTCACTATTACGATTCGAAGTAGGGGCTAATTTACCTTGAGAGGCAGTAGTAATGGTGGCTAGTTTGGGCTCAAGTTTGGCCTTGGACGTGGGCTGGTTTTCCTCTTTCTTTGGGTAGTTTAACCTCCAAGGTGCTGTGCCCAAATTTTGTACGAATGGTCTTGCTCGTGTTCCACCTCTCTTGAGTTGTTTCTCAACCTTGATTGCCATATGCACCAAATCCTCTAATTCCACATAATGGGGCAGCTCGATGGTGTTCGCAATCTCTCAGTTTAAACCATTCAAAAATCTGGCCATTATCACCTCCCGATCTTCCTCCACGTTGGCTCTAATCATCGTCATCTCCATCTCTTTATAATATTCATCAACACTCTTATTGCCTTGATGGAGACCTTGCAGCTTCAAGTAGAGATCCCGGTAGTAGTGACTCGACACAAATCGTCATCTCATCACTCTTTTCATCTCATCCCAAATTTCTATAGGACGTTCTCCGCTCCGTCTCCTATTGATGCACAACTGATCCCACCATACAATATCATAATCAGTAAATTCAATTGCGGTAAGTTTTACCTTCTTTAGTTCGGAGTAATTGTGGCAATCAAAAACCAGCTCTATCTTCTTTTCCCACTCGAGGTATGTTTCGGGATTACTTTTTCCTTGAAACGCAGGAATTTTCATCTTGATACTTCCCAAGTTATTGTCTACCAAATTCCTAGCTTCTCTATCCCAACCGTATCTCCTACGGCTGCCCGTTGACATCATATCAAATTCCTCCTCTAAATCGTCCCCTTCAAATTCGCCCAAATCCTCAACTTCCCGTTGGCGCATTCGGTGCCTTCTTGGAGCGTTCGGAGCAAACGGCGGCTGTCCCCGTTGGGTTCCTTCTTCTACCCTGTCCAACCTGTCATGTATATGCTCCAACTTTACCCTCATCATCCGTCTCATCTCCCCCAATAATGCTTGCATTTGCAAGTTTGGAAGATTGGTTGGTGAAAGCTCTTCGTTTGTGTTCTTCTCTTGATCTTGGGACATAATTGAAATAATCTAATATGCTCACCACTCTTGCCTTTTTTTTTTTTCTACTCGTATTCTTCTTTTAGCTCTTTCAAAACTAATCGAAGGAATTCAAGCAGTAAATCAAAACGACAGATCAAATTTGTCACAGTTTCTGATTTTTTTTTTTTTTTTTTTGTTGATACTTAGACGTGGGTTATGAAAAAAATAGGGCTCAAGGATGTAAGAAACAGAATTAACACAATTTCATTTCTTGCTTTTTTTTCGGATTTTTTTTTCGGATTTTTTTCTTTGATTTTACAGAAACAAGGAGAAAGATCAAGAAATAAGAACGTCAAATTTTGAAACCACCAGATCCTATTTCAAGTTTCTAGGATTTTTTTTTTTTTTTTTTAGGATTTGTAAACCTTGTGAGATTAGGATTAGGGTTTATAATTCCTAAAAGAACTCAAACTCAAAGCAAGTAATCCAACTCTGAATCAAACACTAATATCACTTATTTAAGGAGAAAAAACCGGATTTATTTAGTTATTTGTTTTTTTACTATAGCAGAAATTTTTTTTTTTTGGACGAATTTTTTTTTTTCTAAAATTTTTTTTTGAACGATTATTTTTTTTTCAATATCAGAACGAATTAGAAGAAAAGAAAAAAAAAACGAGATAAGGATAGGGATAGGCAAACCGGAGAAACTTTAGGCTCTGATACCAACTGATATGAACCACGCCAACAACGTGACGAAACCCGATACCAAATCTGAAAACAATAACCCAAGATCGTTTAAGTTTGATGGAAAATCGCGACACGTTGCTTAGCGAAGCAAGAACTTTAGTATGGTGAAGCTGCCACAAACGATTATAGAAGTCCGTTTGATAAGTTGATTTGAACGCCACAAGGAATCCTTGATAAGTTCAGATAAGTTTCTTCAAGAACTCAAGAAGAATAACTCACAATATGAATAAACATTAAAAATCTTCTATATCCAAAATCTGAGAAGTTAGCCCTTATATAGCTAAATTTACACTTGTAAAATTCATAATCTACCCCTAAGGATAAACATAACAAAAAACATTTAAAAAAAAATCAGATTTACCTAAATAAATTCGGAATTAAAAAGGTGCCTAAATTCAAATTTTAAACTAGAACTTTAAAACTCAAATAGAATTTCAATGAAATCAAATCCTAAATTTTCTTTTGAATCTTGAACTTCTTGAAACTTGAAAACGTGATCTTGACTTGATTTCTTTGTTGGAAAATAATGTCCACTTCAGCCTTGGAAGATAAAAACGTCCATTAGTCTTGGCCCTCTTCCGGGTCGAATTTGATGAGTAAAATCAATCTTTGTTCACCATTGGTGGTGAACACACTTTCCTCTTGTTGTAGGACTTTTCGAACTAAGTTATTTAGCTTTTCTTTGAATCTTTTAGCTCGAGCTCTCGTCACCGGACCAATTGGAACTTGAATTGGTTCATGAGAATTCCTTTGAGTCTCAATGTCCTCATCAGACATGCATGGCTGAACAAAGATCTTTGTAATCTTCATCAAGACCACCTAAGATCTTTAAAGTGAGATCATCATTGGCAACGAGGTAATTCAACAGAGCAAGTTCATCGGCTATGACTTTCACATGTTGCATGTAGTCGGTAATCGACTACGTGCCTTTTGTAAGAAGGTGAAGATTCTCTTTCAATTGAGTGAGTCGACCGTGAGACAGTTTAGCATATGTGTTGGCTAGAATTGCCCATGCTTCACGTGATGTGCAAGCGAAGGCAATGAAAGTGACAAGATTGGTGAAATAGAGTTTTCAATAGCACTAAGAATTAACTGGTTGGTGAATAATCTGGATTTGGACTATTGCCATTGGTGGTTGTAATAGTTGGTTAGGGACAAGGCTTGGATCCATCTATAAATCCCATAAGATCATACCCTATAAGAATAGCATGAAATTGGAAGAGCCACAATGTATAATTTGAGGAGTTGAGTTTCATGGAGATTTGAGAGGTTGTGTTGATAGAGATAATGGAAACTATTATCAAAAGGGTTGATGATGGTGAGACGATCTTGATTAAAGGAGGTGCCAGACGAACCTTTGGAAATAGGAGTAGTTTAAGAGTTTGTCATTTTTTATTTTTTCTTTTTCTTTTTTTGAAAGGGATCGAACTCGTGGGAGTTTTAGAAATGCTCTGATACCATAAAAATATTAAGATGACTAGAGTCTAGAGAAAAATTGGCTTCACACAATTTCATTAAGAAAGAATAACAATATATATGCAGTATACATAATTGAGCTATATATGGAAGGAAATAATACTTTATCACTAGTGCCTAAAATACATGAGCTAGTTATAGACAAAATATTTAAATCCAAAAATGAATAATATACAACTCATCAAATCTTTGACCATAATGATTCCTTAATAATACTATCCAACATAAAACACACACACACATATATATATATATATTCGCATATTAACATACTATGTACATGACAATTCATAAATTTTCACCTATTTTTCCTTACGCAACCTTTGTTTTGTATCTTATGTTTAATTTTGTTTTAATTGTTATAATTTTTTCTTTTCTTTTCTTTTTTACAAATTTTTTTCTTGATCATTTTTATTTTAAGAAATTTAGTAGAAAATAAACTCATTTAAAAATGTAAATAGTAAATATATTTAGTTTTTTGAAATCCAATTTGCTTAATGTGAAAAAAAAAAAAAAAAAAAAAAAAAAAAAAGACTTGATGTTTAAAGGTTCGTCAACCAAACAATTGAAGAAAGAGACATAAAAAGAAAAGTAAAAGAATTAATATGATACAACAAAATAGTAGATGTAAGAACACATTTGAAGTGGTAAAATAATATTAGTTTTATGGACATAGAATTATGGGTAATTTTGAAATACAAAGTGGTGTATAATAAGTAAGATAGGTTTGTATTTAAAAGGGGATGTAGAGAGATAAAAAGGGTGTACCGGTAAAATTACCTTCGTTTTTATTACCAGGGGTTTTTGACCTATGTCTCTTCTTCTTCGTTTGTTCTTCTTCTTTTTTTTTTTTTTTTTTTTTTCTTGTTTTCTTTTTTTCTTTTTTTTTTTTTTTCCTTTTCTTTTCTTTTTTTCTTTTCTTTTTGGGATGGCTGGATGAAATATCCAGCGGATAATCCAATTAAGGCAATTATACATATTTAAACAGAACTAAGTTAATTTCTCACATTTAAAGTAAATTAATTGTTCTGTAACCTTATTTACAAACTGTCACGAAATCAAATTTAAAGTAAATTAATTTTTTTGTAATCTAATTAACAAACTTTCACGAAATTAGACCATTCAAGTAAAGTTGTATATAAGCTACAGAAATAAGTTGTTATCTACAAACTACCCCAACTGTGTGGTACCCAGATTACAGAAAACGCTATTAAAGAAACCCGGCAAAACCAATAGTTTTTTTTTTCTTTTTCTTTTTTTTTTTTTAACTGAATTCAAAATAATTAGATCTTCTTTGTTGTTTCTTTCACATCTGCTCATAGTACGTAAATTGTGTTGGGTGCAAGTGTTGTCTACACGTGTGATTGTCTTTATCTTTAGATCTTCACGAGTCTAATACCTGTGCTACGCAGAGCAGTATAGAGAAAAAAAATAAAAAGAAATAAATGAATATTATACAATAAAAATAGTTAGTTAAGATAAATAATATAATTATAATCAGTCTATAATTATTAAGATAATATATTTAAATAAATAAATTATTAAGAAATGATTTTTAATTAAATGGAAATATATTTATAATAATATATGATTTTTGACAATAAATTATTCATAAGTACAGAAATTTTTCCTTTTTTATTTTATGATCATTTTTATTTAATTTTTATTTTTTAAGTATCACATTATGAATTATATAGTTTATGAAATGTATTTAGTGAACTTATATTTTTATATAATAAATTGTTTAAATTTCAATTCATATATTTTTTTTTCACTTTATATATAATATTTCAATATTTAAATTTTATTTACTAAACAGAAAGAGAAACCAGCTTAAAAAAGATGAAAATTAAAATAAAAAATAAAAAAGAGTTAAACAGGTATTGCCACGTGGGATTATGAGCTGCACAAATGGGTTTCGTGGCTTATGCTAGAGGAGGATACTCGGACAGGGTGGGACCCCATGGAGTTAAAGAACAGCAGAAAGAAATTTAAGGGGTGAAAATGTAATTTTACTGTGCATAAACAGTAAAATTACATCCCTTTAGTATATATATAATATAATATAATGTGTGAATCATCTATATAATATAATAAAACCCAAAAAATAAAACCCAAAAAACGAAACAAAAATAAAACCCAAAAAAAAAAAAGAGAGATAGAGGCAATGGGGCGGCAGAAAAAGAGAGGAAAATGATAACTTAGGGTTTGAGAGAAGAAGAAGAGCCGAAGATGAGAGAGAAAGGCAGCGAGAGAGAGAAAGAGAAAAGCAAAGAGAAATGAGCATTTCAAAAAAAAAGAGATAGAGAGAGAGGTGAAACGGCAGCAGAGAGGAAAAGAGAGAGAAAGGGAAGCCAAAAAAATGACCATTTCAAAAAGAGAGAGAGAGAGAGAGCAAATGGCAGCAGAGAGAGAAAGAGGAAGGTAAAAAAAAGAGAAGAGAGAAAGACAGCGAAAGGGAGAGAAAGAAAAGCAAAAAAAAAAAAATGAGGATTTCAAAAAAAAAGAGAGAGAGGCGAAGCAGCAGCAGAGAGAGAAAAAGGAAGCTGAAAAATTAGGGTTTGAGGGGTTAAAAAGTCTACACACTATACACACACAATCTGCAGGCAAATTTCGAGGGGTAAAACCGTCCAACCAACAATAAGAAAGTAAAATAAGTATTTCGGAGGGAGGGGAAAAAAAAAAAAAAGAAAACTTCAGTCAAGGATGGTCAATGACATCCCTTTAGTAATATATATAATATATAATATATAATGTCTCATCAACTTTTCCATGTGGTGTCTGATAGGAAGCAAAGTTTTATTGTATTATAAATTCTACAATAGTAGTGTAGAAATATGTGGTTTTCTCCTCTGATGCTAACATAGAATATTTTTTTAAAGAAAAAAAAAAAGGAAAAAGAAAAAAAATACTCATATGGTAGTTGTCAATTCAATTCGGTCTTTAAGTAGCCATACTGAATTACGCACAAGTATTCGAAGAAGAAGCAAACAGATGTAGGAGCTCCACCCTCCATAAACTATATATGTACTGTATATAGGGATATTATAATTTCCTCCTCAATTCTCATCTAGCCAAGAGTAGTGCCCCATGGATCCACACAAGACGACCAAAAAGCTATTTTATATATGTAAAGTCTCAGATCCAGTACTGTACGGTATCCGACATAAGTACTTTAGTTATTGTGAATATAAACTTCAATTACTAGAAATATAAATTCATATAGAAAGAAATTAACTAAAATGAATATGAATTTCCCTTATTTTCTTATGTATGAATTCACATTCCTAGTAACTAAAATTCACATTCATAATAACTGAAGTTCACATTACCAAATATCATCCAGTGTCGGATAGGAGACCAACCCTAAACTTATATACATATGTATAATTATGTGTTTATGTCTTCCTGTTTCCACGTTTCATTAAGCGATTTTGTGTATTTAGGTTTTTGGGTTCTCCTTAGGTATATGGTTTTTTTTTTTTTTTTCCTTTTCGTTTTTTATTTTTCAACGATCGATGGGATTTGTGGTTTTTCAGTTATTCTCAAATGGCTCGTGTTTGGTTGCTGAGGAAAGTTGAAGAAATGAAAAGAACTGGGGCCTTTTTTTGTCATATTGTTTTTTTTTTTTTTTTTTTTTTTAATGTAACTTGACCAGAGAAGGAGCTTACACATAGCACGTGTTTCCGTGCTAATTGTGATTCTGATATTTGTCCGGTCTCTTTAATTACTTTTGGGCTGAATCCAGCTAAAAAGAAGCAACGTGCAAGAGAAGGACAATTGTCCATTGCAGAAGAACGACAACCATCAGCTGCTAATACTGTGAAACTACACAGCCAATTTGAGCCCTTCTATCAACAGAAGTGTGATAAATGGAATTTTTGGTTTTTATGAAGTAGACGTGGAATTTTGCCCGATTGATGAGGACTAGCGCACTGTTATTGTAGAGTTTAAAGAGGATAACTTTGCTTCATTTTTCATGGAAAAAAGTGCAAAAACTACGAAATGATTAATGAGCACTCCATGCTCTTTTTCTTTTTTTCATTGGTTTGTTTGTTGCCTTTTTTTTTTTTTTTTTTTTTTTTTTTTTGTAATGGAAATGAAAACCCGGGGGGGGGGGAAGGTCTGTCGAGTTTTTTTTTTTTTTTTTGGTCATAAAAGGTCTGTCGAGTTTTAGATTGCTGTTAACCTTCTAATATATATATATATTTGTATGCATGTATGTATGTATGTATGTATTACGGACTGATTTTTAGAGAGTACAGGGTTGTAAAAAAGAAAACTGAGCAATGAGAAAGCTTTTTGAACTACATAATAAAATTTGAAAAAAAATCGACATACACATTTTTTAAGATAAAAGTTGACATACAATACTATCCACACCCCCATATATATATATATATATATATATGTATGTATGATATATAACATAAAAATAGTTGGAAGATTCAACGTAATAAAAGCTAAAATCTCTCTTCATTTTAAGCGTTCACGTGAACAATTAGGACTCAGTTTATGTGTCATTAAAGCTCAATTGATGCAAAGTAGTGGTGAGTTCTTTAATTTTAATTGCAAATAATTAAGGGACTTTTCCCTTTCACCAAAGCAAAGAGTTGAGCTAGGGTTTTCATTTTAGCAAACATTTCGTTGATCATGTTTTTTTTTTCTTTTTTTTTTTTTTCAAGTAATTGGCCAGATAGTCAATAACCCTAATTAAGCATCTTCAAATCACATTGCTTGCCATATTATCTTCTGTTATCATGCTCACCTCACCATGTTACTAAACAAGAGTGTCAAAAGGAACTCAGTCATTTGTCTTCTTCATTTTTTTATTCTTCTTTCTATTTTTCCTCTTGTCTATATAGGATGGATATAAGTCTAACGATCTTATCAGTCCGACAAATGTCATCTTTATTTTGTGAGTGAAAGCTTGAATTTCATTCAATAAACCAAATAAGGTTTGACAAAGGGACTCAAAAGTCAAAAGACAAAGGGACCCAAAAGACAAGGGACTGAGTCAAGTTAGCATGAATCAAATTGTGGTTACGTAATTCCCTCTACGAGATTCGTTAGTGCTGCTATTATTAAAAAAACAAAACTTCTCTAATGTCACTTGCAATTGAAGCTTCAAAAGCCCTCAAAGCCAGAGAGTTGATAGTGCAAACTACATTAATATCATCCGACTCAATGACTCATTTACTACATCCCCAACTTCTAGCTAACTTCACCCCTTCCTTGACCGCCAGACTTCCGACATACGAACTGAAAACCTTCTAAATAAGCCTAGAGACAAAACCCCGTAGGAGCTTGCCAACCCGACATAGATTTCCTTAAATTAATAGCCTTTTATTTTTAGATTTATGTAACTACTGTTGATTTTTCTGTTACCTTATGTAACTTCCTATGCAGTATATCATATTTTGGAATTTTTACCACAAATGCATAAGTTAGTAAAAGAAAATATCACGCATGAATAAGTTAGTAATAGATGATATTAGTCTTGATGTTATATTTGTGGGATTGTATGACAATTAAACTAAAGACCTTACCTATATATATATAAATAAATAGGTTTCTAATCCATCTTGGGGTGTTGTTTTTTATATTCTTGAACAGTAGTTCCTTTTTTTTTTTTTCCCTTCCCTCCGAAATAATATTAGAATGGATAAACAGAGGGCGGGCGCCATTTCTGGTTTTGGCCTAAATGGCCTTTGGCTGGGTCGACCAAAACTTTGACGCCAAACTTTTTTTTTTTATTTTTAATTGGCCATTAGATGGAATGGAGAAAATGGCGGCAATTCAAATTAAGGGGGAGTTTGGTAGAAGAGTTTAAGTTGGTAGTTTGAAGTTTAAATTGAGTTAAGATAAGTTGAGTTTAAAAGATGAGTGTTTGGTAAAAAGTTTGAGTTGAAAAGTTTAAGTTGAGTTGAGTATTTGGTAAAAAAGTTTGAGTTGAAAATTTTGAGTTGAGTTGAGTGTTTGGTAAAAAAGTTTGAGTTGAAAAGTTAAAAAAAAAACAAGGATCTTGTTTGGATGTTATCAAATTGAGTTAAATTTTTTTTTTTTAATTTAACATTCTATTTTAGGTTTTAATGAAGAAAATTAAAAAAAAAACGTTCAATTAATAACACCAATCAATTTGGGTCATCAAAATATCTTGTAAAATTTCTTACATAGTAATAAAATA
This sequence comes from Ficus microcarpa, assembly GCA_025413485.1. Lineage (NCBI taxonomy): Eukaryota > Viridiplantae > Streptophyta > Magnoliopsida > Rosales > Moraceae > Ficus > Ficus microcarpa. The sequence continues at coordinate 3,768,025 of CM046382.1, read as the reverse complement.
TACCAACAAAAAATATATAATTCATCAATAAAAATTGATAAAATTTCTTTCTCTCTCTTCACTCTCTCTCTCTCCTCCCCCACGTGAGTGCCTACCCCCTTCTCTCTCTTTCTTTTGCACTACAGCACCCCACTCACTCTCTTTCTCTCTTTCTCTCTCTTCCCTCTCTCTCTCCTTCCCCACGTGTTTTGCACGGCAGCAGCCCCACTCACTTATATAATCTCTTTCTCTCTCTTCCCTCTCTCTCTCTCTCCTCCCCCCATCAGTCCCTCCCCCTTCTCTCTCTTTATTTCGCACAGCAGCCCAAGCCCTCCCTCTTTCGTTCTCTCTTTCTCTCTCTTCCCCCCTCTCTCTCCTCACACTCCGGCAAGTTCCTCCCAACACCAAACCGGTACGGGACCCACCGCCGGCAGCGGCAGCAGGACGTAGAACCGATTCCCAGTCGCCTTCGTCGTCTTCACCGTCGTTTCCTCTATCCTCGATCTCCCTCAGCACCTCCACTGCCATCGCTTCCCTCACCAGCCCTCTGAACTCCATGCTGCCATGGCTCAGCGCGTAGAAATGGCTGACTCAGGGACCGAGCTCTGTCGCGGCGTGGGAGAATGTCACCGGCGGATTCTTCCACTGTGAACCCAGGCGATGTGAAGCAGCAGATGCCGAGGGTGGGGCTAAACTGCAAGGTGCACAGTAAATCCGTTGGGTTTACTGTACAACGGTTCAATGGAACTACTGTGTGGACTAATACCCCAAACGGATTCAGTTTGGATTGAACTGAAAAATCCCAGTCTAAACTGGGGTGCCAAACGGGCCCTAAGAACCCGTTTGAGGATATTTTGCATCTAGTTTTCAGAATTTTTTTTTTTTTTCTAATTCAAAACTATTTTTAACTATTTACATTTATAAATTTTTAAACTTAAATTTTAAAAATCCATGACTTCATTATTTAAAATTCAAATAAGATGATTTTTTTTAATTAAAAAAATTACATAAAATTTTGAAATAAATGAAAAAAATTAATAACAATATTGATTTTTTTATTCCTGAATACATTTTAAGTTTTTACATTTTTTACTCCAAACTGTTTTTTTCAACCAAATATACATTTTCAATACTCTAATTTAAATATCTCCAAAATTACATATCTAAAACATCCCCCAAACGGGCCCTAACCTCCATTAGAGTCAATTTTGGACGCCCGTTATCAATCGGATCAAATCTGCCAGTAAATCAAGAATTGATTTGCCAATATTGCAAGATCAAGGGTCAATTTGCCAGAAACATCAAAAATGAGGGACCGATTTTAAATTAAAAAAAAACAAAAAAAACAAAAAACAAAAAACAATTTTAAGAGGAGGAAAATTTTGCACGGTTGGGGTCTTAGCTCTCCCTCTAAGGCTATTAAGTAGATCTCCGACACCGAGAAGAAGAAGAAGAAGGAGAAGTGAGGTCTGGTTTCTGAGGGTTTGAGCTGGTTTTCTGTTCGACACGAGAACAATCTCTCTCTTAGGTGAGTCGGACGTCGAATTCGTTTCTATATTCCGTTAATTTTTTGAATTTTTATATTTAATTTAGTTAATTCTTGTTTTGTATGTTAATCAAGTTAAGATCTCGTTCTACTTTTGGTTGTGTTAGAAATACTTTAAAATTTGCATTACAATTTCTGGGTTTTGATTCCAGATCTGTTTTACTTCACTTGTTATGATCTATGTGATAAAATAGGAATCAGAATTTCTTGTGATTGCTTACTCAAGATTGAACCAATTTTTCTTTAATGCATTGTAGGGGTTAATTTAGCTAAATTTGGGACAGGGAAGTTCCAGAACGTGGGGGTTTTTTATTTCTTCAAATATATATATAAATATATATATATTTTTTTTTTTTTTTTTTTTTTGTGGTGTGGGTATTTTTCATGGTTTCTTCTGAATTTAAAATCCCCACTTTATGACTGCCATGTATTTTTCTACATTCATAGATTACTGTGAGCCTTTGGTAGCCAATTTTCAATGACTAATCTTATTTTTGTGTTAGTATAATTAAAGGATGAACCAACTTAATCTGTAAAGCTGTGGATCAAAGGTGATCTTTGAATGATTCGTCTGCAAACTCTACGATTAGGAACGAAACTCTTCCATAGATTTTGGCTTAAATTAGATGCCTGTAATGATTCATCTGCAAATTCTGTATTTCCAATTTCATAATAGGTATTCTCTAATGTTTTTAAATCTATTGTACGGGTTAATGCTAAAACCTAGTACCTTTTTTTTTTTTTTTTTTTTTTTTTTAAGTGTGTGTTAATTGTAAGCTCGACTCTGATGTGTTTATAACTGCTTTTGGATTTGCGTGTAATGATTATACGATGAGATCTATTTCCGTTGATATTTTGACACTACGAGAAACACCAACTTCTATTTTCTGTTTAGTTTTTCACTTTTCTATTTATTTTTAATTTTTCCTTTCAAGTGATAGTATAGTAGAGAAATGGTGATTTTACTTGTCGCAGTAACCAAGATTTCGGTTACCAACTTTTGCTGCATTGTTTTCATATGTTTGAAATTAGGCTATTTATTTTTTATTTTAGTAATTACGATATTTACTAAAATAAAGCAAAAAAAAAAAAAAAAAGGGTCATTCCATTTGATTTCACTATTTTGATCTAGTTTTCTTCTTTGCAGTTTCTTCATATTTCCTTTCCACTTCAAAAATCATGTTCCAATCGAAGTTAAGCTGTCTCTTCCTGAATACTAATATTGTTTAAGTAAAAATTTTCCCAGAATTCTGTATTGCATCACTGAAAGCAAGATCATAAACATAAAGGAAACGAGGGAATTTCCTTCTTGCAATGGCAGCTTCTGCAAAAACTCTAGCAGAGAAAACTACTTCTTTCAATGGAGATTGGACAATTGTGTTACCTCGTCGTACTCGTGGCAGAAGAAGAACTTGTCCTACAATCAGGATTCAAGAACCTCAACCGCTGCAACAACCTGTCAATTGGGCTCCAACGGATTTTGAAGTAAATTCTCTTAGAGAATCAAGATTGAAGCAGAAGATGCAAATCTGTATGAAGAAACTCGAGGCTTCTAAATTCTTTCTTAATTTGTTGAATCAGATTCAGTCCCCAGAGATCATCCATTCTTTTCACAAGGTGTTGGGATTGGAGTTGAACATGCAGATGGTGATATATGGTATAGGCAGCATTGAATCATATGAAAATCCTCGATTGCAGCTAAGCCTTGCTCTTCTGTTAAAAAGAAAGTTCAACTGGATTGGGGGCATAGAGGTATTTGATCCCATCCTTTCCGCAACGGAATCACGGGTTCTAGAGTTTCTTGGTTGTTCTGTCCTGTCTGTTAACGAGCAAGGTCGGCGAAAGGTGCGAAAGCCAACATTGTTCTTCATGCCACATTGTGAGGCAGAGTTATACGACAATCTTTTGCGGGAAAACTGGAGAGTTGGGCAGTTGAACAACATAGTTCTATTTGGGAACAGCTTTGAGAATTATGAACGTCTTGTATTTGAGTTTAAGAACTCGACTGTTGCTTCAGCAAGGCATATGTTGTCCGTTCGAAGGTTCACAGATGAGTTCAAAATTGAGACAGTTTCAGATGATTATTTTGGTGCTTTTCACGATTCAAGCTGGCATTTTTTCAGCGCTGTTATTGAGCTAGGGCTGCAGGATGTCAATTCTTGATTGGATTTTTTAGAAATTAAATTATGATTGAAATAATTGTTGAATTACACATTGAATTAACTTCACATCCATTCTGTGTTCTAGGTGTTGCGTGTAAAATTTTATTTAATGATGGACTTGGCGTTTTTAGGAGATATTTCATAGATTCCCCTCGAACTATGCATTCATCTCAACGTGTCTCCCAAACTTTCAAATGTAATTGTAGTTCCCGATTTTTGAACGTCTCTAAATCTAACCCTTCTGTGAAACTCCTTTTTTTCCCTTTTTTTTTTTTTTTTTTTCTTCACAGAATGACTTGGGTAGCAAAAGTTTTCTAATTTGCGACCTTGGAGCTACTCAAAGAAAATGTCACTTGGTTTGGTTATTGCAGGGGTGTTTTCCAGCATCATGACAGGTAGCAGAGGTTGATGGGTGAAGCAGTTGAACCGAGGATTTCCTGCCATCACTTGTTTGCCGCAGATGGTCATTGTCTTTTGCTGGATTGATGACGCTAACGCCGGAGAAAGCAATCCGACTTTCATGTTGGCTGGTTGGAGAGTCAAAACTCTTTTGAGTACGAGAAAGTTGTAAGGGCAGTTGGTTCTCAATTGCTTTTGTTTTTGTAGCTGTTGATTGATTTTCTATCTAATATAGTGGTTATGATCAATGACGTTTTTAATGACATAATCAAGGAAGAAAAAACACGCTTTTGCAATAGACTTCGGTTTCTCAACTAACCGTAGCCTAAAACATGTTCTATCAACCAAGAAAAAGAGATCAAAACTCGTATTCATGGCCAAGAGGACAACGTGCAAGTTAAGCTTTCATTTCTTGGTTTTCATTCGGCAACTAATTTCCCTCAACTTCGATTCGAAGCTTTTTGTTGAAATGGCTTTAAAAGAAAAAAATCTTGCCCAGAGTATTTTGAGGAGTATATTTACAGAATTGTACACTCTAATTTGCTAGAAAAGGGTAAAACAGTCCCATACAATACAAATTTGGTCGAGTAAGAAGCGACAAGGGAACGGCAAAGAATGGAACGAGGGCAGGGATTTTACTTTTGAAACAGCTCAAATAAATACCCTCTTCTCTCTTATTCCATTGTTTGATTTGATTAAAATGCTTGTTTCTTATCAATTACACTATTCCAAATATAGGCTAAACCAAAGGAAAACACGCATTTTCAGTCTATTTCCCGAGATGTAAAAATCCCAAAGAACATGTCGCCTCCAACAATGCAATAATATACTCTCTTGAGCTTCAACTCAATCTTAAGTAGAATGAAAATCAGCACCCCGTACACTTAATTCTTCAGTTGACATCGGATTTGCGCAGGGTCAATATATACAGCTATTAACCTGAATCCACATTTCCTACAAAATGAAGAACTTTCAAATCAGAAACTTTTGAAAATTCTGGATACAACTTGGAGATATCACTAGCCAAGTAACTGTTTCAAATTTATTCCTCGAGTCTGCCTATCACAAGAAGTCATCGAATTCTTTTGCGAATGATTGGAATGGGCAATCAAGTCTAGTCTTTAACAATGAAAGTAGTATATGTTTTCCCAGAGTGTGGCAAGCTGTATTGACGACTGGAAATTTAAGGATGTCAATAAACGGGACTTACCAAGTTTTTAAGATTGAGTCATCGAGAAAGCAACGTCTGTTCAAGCTTTTTATAACTTGTAGCTACTTCACAATATCAAGATAGCCGTGCTCAGAATCCCGAGTCCTTCCATTGAGCATCCAAAAGTCACCCATCTCCTCAGGTATTATATATGCAATGAAGAAATGGTCCTTTAAGATGTCAATCTCTCAGCAGAAACTCGTTACAGAAGCCATTACGTTCTGGTAACAAGCATAAATTGAAACAACAAACGTGAAGCCGGGACTAATTTCTTTCAGGTCTCTCCTCTTGTTCAAGCCAAAGGACAAACTGCTCCATTTGAAAAACATGACCATAAGAATCATCAAAAGTTAATAAATACAAAATTCATAAAAGATAAAATAGTATATTTAAACATATAGATAAAGAAAAGAAGCTTGTTTATGAGTCAGTTGACTGGAAAGAAACAGCAGAATCTTCAAGGATACAAAGCAAAATGTTTGTTTTCGGTATGACCGAATCAAATGCCCAGCTTGTGTATGGGCCTCTGCAAATAATGCATTTAAGGATTTTCCCTTTTCTTGGATCATTCTTCGTTGAAGGACCTATTGGACGCACACAACCACTCATTCACTCACAATATATGTCAATATATATATATATAAATATATATATTAATGCAAGTTCAAACTTCTTTGAGAATACTTAAGAGGGCACTGTAAACAGTAAAATTTTTCATGTCAAGAATCTTGAGGACCGAAAGAGCCAGGTAACTGAAGATCAATGGATTGAATGTTGTTAATAAAAAAAAAAAATAAATAAAAAAACAGAAGGAAGAGAGATGGCTATGCAAAAACATATCATGTTCAGAGAATTTGAAAAATGTGAAGAAGAGTTAAGAGAACAAACCATCTGGCATACGCTATCCGATAGCTGAAGAGCTTCGTCCCACTTGTTAACTTTTGTTAGTCCTTTGATAAGTTGAACAAACGTACTTAACTGCGGAATCCCACCACGCCTTAACATGTCTGCAAACAGTTCAAATCCCTTTCCAACCTTACCCGTATTTGACAGGCTTTCGATCAATGAACTGTACATACACCTGCTCAAAGCAGTTGAGGGATTAGAGGATGAAATCTCTTCAAACAGCTCCAAAGCCACATCCAAATTTCCAGCCTTTACAAAATTATCAATCAGAATACTATATGCAGGAAAAACCGGTACCAAATCACTCTCACCCAACTCATTCAAAATCCCGAGAGAGGCCAGGAACTCTCTGCTATAACCTTCAATAACCTTGTGGTAGCTTGCCATATGCTTTGGCCAATATGTTTGTTTCATTTCATCCAAAAGCTTATGAGCCTCATGCAAGAGACCCATTGCACAGCAGTGGTTAATTAAAACCTGGTAGGTGATAAAATTCGGAGCACAACCCTTGGAGCTCATCTCTCTCAAGAGCTCAAGGCACTTGTCGATTTTACAAGCTTTCCCAAACCCATCTATCATTGCAGTATAAGTTACAACATTTGGGTAACACCTTTTTTCTTCCATCATTAACATAAGCCTGTAGGCCTCATCAAGCTTTCCCACTTTACACAGGCCATCTATCATCGCCGTGTAGACAACAACATTGGGGGCGCATGAGCTTTCTAGCATTTTGGATAACACTTTCAAAACAAGATCCAGTCTTTTATCTTTAAAGAGCCTATCAATCAGAGAGCCATAAGTATATATAGTTGGAATATAGCCATGTTCCGACATCTTAGAAAACACATTTTGCGCTTCATCTAGCCTTCCAGCCTTGCAAAATCCGTCTATAAGAGCATCATAAATGATATTGTTCGGTTCACACCCTCCTCTAGACACGGCTTCCAGCAAGTCACTGGCCTCTTTGACCTTGTGAGCTTTGCACAAACCATCCACCAACGCTCCATATGTAAAGACGTTTGGCTTATTGGAATTGCAATCACTAGTTCTGAAATAAAGATCTAAATCAGGGATGTCCGTGTTACCTGTCATTCTTGCATATATTTGACAAGCTATTTCTGTTTCTCCAGCTTTACAATGGCCATCGATCAAAGCTGTATAGGTGATGATATTCGGAACGCAACCATCCTTTAACATCATCTCAAAGAGGAAATTTGCATCAGATACTTTCCTAGCTTTGAGGTAGGCATGTATAAGAGCAGTATAAGTCACCACATTCGGAGAACAACCATTAATTACCATTTCATCAAACCAATTGCGAGCTTGCTGAATAAGGCCAGCTTTACAAAAACTATCTATCAAAACAGTATATGTATAGACATCAGGAACAACACTATTCCTTTTCATTTCTTCAAACAACAAAAACGCTTTTTCCATCTTGGAGGAGTTACACAGAAAACCAATCACTTTAGAGTATGTACTTGTATCAGGAACAAAACCTTTCCTCATCATTTCATTGATAACACTGAAGGCTCTCTCGAATCTTTTCGCACCACACAGACACCACACAAAGTTAATGACATTGATCTTATTCAATGCAATCCCAGCATTAAGCATCTCGCCATAAGCTTTTCAGCCAAATCCAACAAATCTGAGTTGGGTAATTTTTCGTTGCCACATATTCCACCAATCAAGATGTTATAAATGACATAGCCAGGCTGGCAACCACATTTTACCATTTTTCTCAACAATTTATAGGCATAACTGTAATCTCCCGATTTGCAATAAGCATGGACAAGAGAGTTAAATATCTTAGGACTGGGATAACAACCTTCTGCGATCATCATGCTAAGAATTCTCTTACATCTACCAAGCTGTTTTTTTCTCAAACACCCACAAAGCAAAATTCTGTACGTCACAACATTAGGCATGCAAGAACTAGAGCGCATCCTGTCCAAGAATTGCATAGCTTCGTCAAAGAGGGAAGCTTCACACAGTCCCGATATCATTTTCGTAAAGAGAATTGTATCCGGCACAAACTCTTCCTTCTCGATCAAAGTTAGGGCTTCCCTCCATTTCCCAACTTTGCATAGGGCTTGGACAAAACAACCTAATGTGAACTCATCCATCCTAAACCCCAAGTCTGACATCTCCTTGTGGACCAACCGTGCAGTGTCCAACCTATCGGCTCTTATAAAAACTTGAACCAAGGCATTGTAAGTTACTTTACTCGGTCTGTACCCGAAATCCTTAAGCCTGCCCAACTCTTCAAGAGCTACATTCCACCACCCGTCTCGGCAATACTTCCGAATTAAAAAATTCAGCAGCTTCCCAAGAACCTCTCTATCATCATCTTTCATTTCTAAAAGAAAATGTTCAGGTACTCTATGATTCTTACCATCACATTGTAACACTTCCAACAGTGCATTATACACGGCATTAGTATGACTATACCCGATTTGGCGACCAGCCCATATGAAAAACTTGACACCCAATTCAGGATTTTTTACAAGACTCAACACTTCAATCACCAAACTCTCACTAAGTTTGTCCCTGTACTGCCTAAGAAACTTCCTGGTTTGGTCACCAAACCCTTCACTAATACAACTTCTCATCCCATCCGAAATCGAAACTGCCTCAGTCGAAAATTGCTTACCTGAAGAGCCAGGCTTACCTTCTGAAGAGCTAGAATCAGAATTGGAATCCAAGGAGTCACGCAACAGGGCGAATTCTTCGGCCGAAAAGGACTCGACCCGCGAAGCCTCCAGCTCCAATGGGTCCTCCGGATCAACCAATCCTTCAAGGTTGTCAGGAAAAGTGGTGGAAATGAATCTGGTAATAATGGAGGAGAAGGGAATTTGGGCAGAAGTTATGGAACCACTGCTGGTATGCTTTAATGAAGGGAATTTTGGTAATGGGTTTGTGGAGAACAAGGGGTTGAATCGAAAACGAAGAACAGTTTTGAAAACCACCCTTTTGCTCATCATAAGATTGCTAGGAAATTGAAAGGAAAATCACCACTTTTTCCCCCCCTTCTTCTTATGGTTTATATGAAGAATAAAAATGGGTATTTGATGGAGATAAATAAACCATTAATAATATTGGGTAATAATACAAGAAAGTAGAGGTCTTTTACCTTTCCCCAACCCGATGAACCAGATTATGATGCAAGTCCTCAGCTGATGTAGATTTTTGTTTTCTCTCTCTTTTTGTTGAGCAGAATGAAAGTAGAAGAACTGTAACTGAAAGGACAAGAAAAAGTTGGAGAGTGAATGAGAGAGAGCTAAGTTGAGGTGGAAGAGGAGGAGGAGAAGGAGGAGGAGCCGTCGGGAAGGGAAGGAGTGGGAGGAGGGGGGAGGGAGGGAGGACCGAGGCTGAAGTTGCTTAGCGGGATGCTAGTTTGTCTCACGTGCAACAAGTTTTTTTTTTTTTTTTTTTAATTATTTGGTTAATTCTATTTTTAATCCCCTAATTATAGGCCATCTTTTGATACAAATCTATAAACAAAGCCAGAAGATTTTATCATGAGGTTTAATAACTATATAACGAGTAATTAGGAATAATTATGATAAAAGTTTTCTTTTTTGAGAGGTTTTATGAAAATTTATTCAAAATTAGAGGGTATTCAAAAAAATTTTAAAAAAAATTGAGGCCCCATAGGCCCTAACTCGCACTGTTCTTGTCCATCCGATAAAAATCTCGGAAGGAAAAGGCACAATTTTGGTCTAAAAAGTCAAGTTTTAACATGTAAAACAGTAAAATTAACTCCCACAAAAATCATGCATGGTCCTCTCACATCATGTCCTTTTCTATCAAGATATAAATAATCAAATAGGTAGGTTTTAGGGATTAATGGAAAAATTAAGTCGGTAGCCATTTTTTGATCAATGGACTAAATAAATTGTTTAACCTTTTTTTTTAATTAAAGGCCTTTTTTTTATTGGATATTATGATGGTCGTCCATCATGGACCAATAGTATATAATTTTTTTTTTTTAAAAGGAAAATAGTATATCATTTTTGACCAATAGCTTATATCAACTATCCATCATAAAATCTAGTAAAACTAAAAAACTACCATTTATCTGAGAAAACAAAAGTTCAACTATTTTTATAAAAATTGAGTAACCGAAAAAAGATCACTTACCTAATTTTTTCTAATAGTTATTATTATTATAACCACAAAAGTTATAATAAGATATAATAAAGAGGTAATTTTAACAATCTTGTCCAACTTAGGTCATTCATGCTCTTCACCATATGATCTTTTAGCGTTATCCGCTTATATGATCTCTGAAAAGTGGATTACACACATACTCGATACATAAAGTGACAAGTCTAAAATAAGTTCGTCTTTTTTTTTTTTTTAAACTCTTTATTGCCCTCTAAAACAGAGATTGTGAACAAAAAAAATTTCCTTTCCCTCCAAATGTTTCTTCTTTCATCCATTTTTACTCTCTCTCCCCGTCCATTTTGATCAAGTGAATTTGCTAATTCTTCCACATTTTAATTTGTTCGCAATAAACTAAGGGGAAAAAGGAAAAACGAAACCCCCGTACAAATTATTTTTCTTAGCATTTCTCTTCTCCTTTTTCTTAGCTTGTCATGTATTTCAGCTTAGCCATTTCATTCTTTTTTTTTTTTGGTAAATCGTAGTAGCAACACACACAGCAACAAATTTTAAGACTAATAATAAGAGTTTTTATGGTTTTAAACTTTTTTTTTTTTCTAACTTTTAATCATACCACAAAATACAGGAACGAGAGGAGCAGGCAGAGCCAAAATCCCAAGTTCCCAACCGCCAAACTCCATTTTGAGGATTGTCTCAAGCAAAGATGCATCCAGACTGGAAACACCACTCATAGAAAAACACAACAACAATAAGAAAAGACTTTTTATCGGCATAGGCTGCCGTAACTTCACCAAAGAATTGCAACAGACCAATGCAACGAACTTTTTTCCACCTGTCATTATTCTTACAAAACAATGCAGCTCACCTTGTCGGGGTCATTTGGTTCTTAGACGATGGAGGAGGAAACGAATCTTGTGTTCAAAAAGTTCCAAGTTAATTTTAACCATTTTCATCTGACTTGGGTTATTCTTGGTCTACACCATGTGCTCTTTAGCGTCATCAGCTCATACGATCTGTAAAGAGAGGCAATACAAATACATTCCATACATGAAGTGGCAAGTCTAAAACAAGTTCATCTTTTTATACTCTTTTTTGCCCTCCAAAACAGAGATTGTGAATGGAAAATTTTCCTTTCCCTCCAAATGTTCTTCTTTCATCCATTTTTACTCCCTCTCCCTTTCCATTTGATCAAGTTATTTTGCAAATTCTTCCACATTTTTATAAGTTAATTTAAAACTCTTCAACATTACTTTTTTTACAATGAACCAAGGGAAAATAGAGAAAAACGAAACCCTTCAAAAAAAAAATTTTTTTTTCTTTAGCATTTCTCTTCTCCTCTTCTGAGCTTATCATGTATTTTAGCCTAATCGTTTCTTTTCTTTGTAAATCGTTACTAATACACACACATCAAAGATTTTTGAAGATCATCGAGAAGCAACTAGCCGGAACACAACAAAATAAAATCAAAACTTCTTCAACATCAGTCAAGGAACTAGAAGCAGGCAGAGGATTCCTGAAAGCACTTAAACCCTTTCAAAAACCCAACCACCAGACTCCGTTGACAGTCGCCTTGAGCAAAGATAAATCCAGACCAAGAACACCACGAAAATAAAAAGACTTTTATCGGCATAGCCTGCTAGAACTTCACCAAAGAATGGCAACAGGCTTATCCAGCATTGTTATTATTACAAGCCACTGTAGCTCGCTTTGTCGGGTCAATTGGCTCTCAGACAATGACGAAGAAGAATAATGGGGGAAAATTTTTGTGTTTATGCAAGAATAGGAAATTGATGTCTGTCAAGGAAGAAGAGCACAAGCAGTTGTCTTTCTTCCATTTGTCTTCTTATTTAACCAGTAAAGGGTAATGGTTAATGCATTCGCGTTTTCGTTCTCTTCTAGCAAAAAGGGAGAAATATTATGGTTCATTTTTCATAAAAAAAAAAAAAAAAAAAGAGTTCGTTTGGGACATTTGTGTTGCTACATTCGTCAAGACCGTGAGAACATTCACTAAGGGGTGTTTGGTTCGCAAGTTCATCTCCGTTCCAACTTAAATTTTTTTTGTCTTTTCCTAAAAAGTTTTTGTCTTTTTCCCAAAAAGTTTTTTGTCTTTTCTGAAATTCAAAAAATTTACTATTACAACTAAAATATTTCAACTCAAACTAGCGAACCAAACACCCCCTAATTATCACAATACAGAGTTGATACTTTCAAAAAAAAAAAAAAAAAAAAAGAGGAAGAAGAAGTCCGTAGCCTTTGATATGCTTCTTTATTAGGAAAATAAATTGTTGTGTCATCCCATCAAATATGATAAATGGATGAAATACAATACTGAACAATTTTCGCTGCTTATGCCTGCCAAAAGCCGTTCTATCTCCGTGATTACATGCAAAGAAACTCTCCAAAAGAATTAATTTATAATTAATTTATAAAATAAAAAAAAAAAAAAAAAAAAAACTCAATGCAGTAAACCTTCTAACTACTAGACCAAAAATTTCAAGGATGGAGGGGCGTAACCTTGAATTCCGGTTGCCACAGGCACATATTCAACCTCGTCATCACAGCTACTAGACTATCTGGAAATTTTCTTTCCCTGCGGATTTAACAACCAAGTCCATTAATTATTTTAAACACAACGTATTTGTTGTTTGTTCCATCTAAGAGCATTATAGTAGTTAACATTCTCATTTGATTTTCTTCCTCTAATTAAAGGAAAAGCACCAAGTTCAGCCTCAAATGGGACATTCACCCACGAAAATCCCATTATAGACATGGTCGTAAAATAATAAAGAGTTCAAGAATTAACATTACTTTTAGGCCGATAGTCGTCCAAATAAGATTCCACTGAAAACAATAGCTCCAAACCACTTGTTGGACACAAATCTGGAGAAAAGATGGAACATCAGTTAGGCGAGTTACAGATGTTCAAAGCTGGATTACACTTCACGCTACAGTTTGACCACACAAATCTTTTTTAGCCAGATGGCAGAGAGCAAGAGAGTAAGAGAATACAAGGATGGTAGAGAGGAACTAAAAAACCGGGGAAAGGAAAGACAACAGATAAGAAGATTAAGAAATTTGTTATGAAGTCTAATAGTCAAACATTGAATTAGGCCAGCTAGTAGATTAAAAACTAGACTACAAGCAAAAAATTTTAAGAAAATTCCTGCATATATGAGAAAGGTTTTTTCCTGATAGAATTCAAAATTTAAAAGATCTATGACCACCTTCAAGTTGCACCAGACCAGAGAAAATCAGTCACTGTGATTGCTATGTTGCCCAAAACTTTATAGGCTCTATCTCACAATTATCAATACAGTATGTAGCTATGTGCACTGATCTAAATGCATCAGAGGAGTCGAATTAATTCTTGCAGAACACGCGCGTTTTAATCTATATTTTACTGAATACAAGCGTCAAGGGAAAGTAATGCGTACTTTCTATTGCAATCAGCTCGTGATGAAAGGTCAACAGTCCATATCTGCCACGCTAATTGTCCAGATGCAGCTGCCAAAGATGCATAATATGGCCATCCTGCTTAAAAGGCAATAGGTACATTTTTTTCACGGGTATAGTCAACCAAAGATTTTATTATAAAAAAGAAAATAAAAACAGAAAAAGATTATAAAGTACATAATTAACAAGTCAAACAGAAGACTTACCAATTTCAGCATTAAATCCACCAAGGGCAAGACTACCAATGCAGGCAATTCCAAACCCCATGATCCACTTTTTGGTTGAATCTCCAAATCTCAAAGCTGTAGATTTAACACCAACTTTCAGATCGTCTTCTTTATCCTGAATGGGCCGTTAAAACAAAGTAATTTTACCCAAATATTTCAGTTGCATATTCCAAAGCTACTCTAGTTGTTCTTATTGAACCCAACTCCCCACTTAGCCTCTCTTTCCTGTCTCTGCTCTCCTCACTCTCCATTATATGTTTCTCTTGAATGAAAGACATGATTCGAAAGCAACAAGGAAAAGAAAAATTGATCCTTCAGCATTGAGTTCATACCTGATGCGCATATATCGTGTCATACACTAGAGTCCAAAATACTCCAGAGAAGTACAATGGGAGCACTATAGCTGGATCAATATTTCCTTTAACTGCAGCCCATCCTAAGAGAGCTCCCCAATTAAAGGTCAAACCTAGAAAGGCTTGAGGCTAAACAACAACAAAATGAATCAACCAGTCAACTCTAATAGCACTATCGATTGATCAGGAGACAGAATAAAACTCCAAAAAATGTTTAAACAACATGATATCATTACCCAAAAAGTGAACCTCTTCATGAGGGGATAGGAGAAGACTAGCAACAAAGATGACGCCCCCAAAATCCGGCTGTTGGAAACAGATAACCCAGAATAAATTTATGCAAGATATCTAGTTTGTCAATATAGCAATCTAATTTACTAACATATATCATATTGCTCATGTCAAACATTCTTCATTTCGATGTCTGTAATGATGCAGAAATTAAAGTAGGAAGACATCCTTAAATCTAACTAAATTTTCAATCTGACAGTATTTCACATGCATACAACTTACACTAGCTCTAGTTATACCTGTGTACCTATATTTAATTCTCTTTGTAAGGTAACTGGGGTTGCATAATGATTAATAGAGCTTTGAGCTCATTAAACTAGCTTATTACTAAGTAATATTTAGTGTTGAGAAGATGTATTTTTCTTCTGAGCATTATATGCGGAATAAGCACATTAGTAGCATATTTTTTCAAACTTTCCACCTTTGACCATGAACTTAATCATTTAATCATATCTTATCCTAATCTTGTCCATTTATATCTCATACAGCTCCCCCAGAAGTCAACCACATCTGCCTCCTCTCTTTCCTCTTCTATATCTTCTTCTTTCTCTCTACTTCCAATATCGTCTCTCTTATTTGAAGCCTGCAAAAGCAGCTTGGGCCTAATATCATGTATCTATTGAATTCCAAGTTTTCATTCACGCATCATCATCCATGGACATATATCTGCATCACCGAGGAGAAACACTATTTCTCCCACTCTATGTTATGTCAGACACCTAATAATTCAAAATTGTTGCAAAACTTTTTCTAATTCTCCACAGTTTTATTCTTATCCTTTGCATATAAACAATAGAGACACAACACTGCAAATCAAAGTACAACCATCTCTAGCAGGTCCATAAAACTAAACAGGCAAAGATATGTACAAATTCATCTTTGATACATGATGTTAGTTTAATCGGAACAATAATCCTATTAAAATGATGGAATAACTATCTGCTTTCATTCTCTTTTAGAGAGAGAGAGAGTGAGAGAGAGAGAGATTCTCAAATGAATCAGTCTTAAGTATAACTAATCAACTCCAAAGAGCATCTCAACAAAGCCATACAGAAAGAATGCTGACCTATAATTATTCAGCTGAAGGAGAATACCAAGACCCAAAGTCAATTGAAACCCAAGAAAACAAAGCCCTTGAAAAGGTGTGAGGAGACCACTTGCAACTGGTCTCAACTTTGTACGCTCCACCTGCATCAAAGAGTCCATATGATTATGCAAAAGTTCCTAAGAAAGAAACTGTTAGAAATATGAACCTGAAATTAAGCCAACAAACAATTTAAATTTCTAATTTGTTTTTTGCATTTCATTGGTGTAAATCAACTGCTCCAGGAAAATGCCAGCGGCCTCAAAGTATGAAAAGCCCCTATGCGGGCCCTTTCTTCCTAATCCTCAAAATCCTAATTATTACAATCACAACACTCTCATCTACAAAAATTAAGGTTTCTACGTGAGTTTATAAACCTTTAAACCCAGGAGATAAGAAGGCATGCACAGGTTTCCTAGTTTCGCCACCACACCCCGGCACCAGTTTGGCTGCAGAGACAGGATTTTACATATATCCCTATGTTTCCAAAAAAGTTTATATTCGTTAAAGCACACACTTGCTTCATTACACTTGAGTGACTCAAGAACAGATACTTTAGGATGTCAATAGAAAGCAGTATCAATTCTCTCTTTCAGAATATTTAAAAACCTTATGTCCCGTAAACTCAAATCATTCTCCAAATACCTCAAACAACAAGAATTCTTCAAAATATATTTCTGATGCAGCAAGTAGAAATGTGTAAATTAAAATTTTCAAACCACTTCTGATAGCTACAAGATTTTTCCATATGGATACAGTGCTTAATTTGTCCTTGTGTTGCAAAATACCATTTTCTACACATATAGACCAATTCATGAGGTTTTGATTTGCAGACGCAAATGAAGATCACACAACACGTTCACATCACTTTAGGTGATCTAATTGAGATGCACATTAAAATATCAACATCATACTCGTTCGCATCATTTTAGGTGATCTAATTTAGACGAACATTAAAATAACAACATAAGACTACTCCCAGAATTATATACGAGGAGCATATGCATGTATCATCGCTCTCCATTTGCTGTCATGGCTAACTGAAGTAGCTTATTTTTCCACATATATAAATCTTGACATAGAGATATCCTATACGATTGAAGTCTATCACATGAATATTGGCTTATCAAAAACCAAGCTGATAACAAAGTAGAACTTACCATTGTATCAATATCCCGATCAAGAAGGTCATTAATGGTGCATCCAGCACCCCGGAGAAGCAGAGCCCCACATCCAAATAACATCAACATCTTAAAATCAGGAAGGTGTCCCGGGGTCGCCGCCAAAGTTATTGACCTGAAGAATAAAAGATATATTTACTGAATTAACCCATGAAAATGGAAATCCATCCTCGACAAAGGAAAGGACAGACTCAAGAAAAAGAAAAAAAGAAAGAAATGAAAAAAGAGCATGCTTTAATCATCTCCCGCCAGTTCCAGTATACCCCCAATCGGCATATAGATAACAACAAAGTAATATTTTTATATTTCTCCGCCAAAATTACACAGCTGTGGACTTATATCTTTTCTTTACTGCTTTCTCAACTACATTAAAAGGGCTTTTAGCACTTGTGAGCCATGAACTTTGTTGAATATTCCCTCAGTTGTAGCTTGAAGAAATACAGTGCCTCCAACAGCTGTATACGGCGCCTTCAACAACTGCATTAGCGGTTGTCTCCAATTTTGACCACCGCCGTTCATGACCTCCATGATTGGTGGATCGGTTGAATTTGTTGTTTAATTTTTGTTATGTAAAGAGCTCATTGTAACCATTGTAAAAATAAGAAATAAAAATATTTCTTCAAACTTTTCATATTTTGGTGCTTTCATCTTTGAACTTGTTTGCATAGCAACCTAGTCCCTAAGTCACCAAAAAGAGTGCAATTAACTCCAATCTTCTCTTAAGACTAATTCAGAAACTAAATCACTAGTACTACTACCAGCTCAAAAACAATTTCTAAGGGACAAAAAAGGCCAAATTATCAGAAGTTACGCAAACTATGAGAACCCATATCACTATTTTAAAATTAAATCCTATTTCAAACTTTTAAAACCTTTAATCATTTCAAAAAAAATTAAAAGTTGGCCTTTTTCCCTCAAAATCGTTCACAGAAAGAAGCGTTAAAATCAAAATTACAGACAAATAACATTAAATTCATTATTAAAAAAAAAAAAAAAACCATACCACATACAAGGCCAAGCGAGCAACCACGTCCCGATAGGCTTGTCAAGGCGAGCAAGGCGAGCGTAGGGCCGCAGATGGCTGGGCAAATAGGAGTCGATCCACGACGACACAACCTTCACTTTCGCATCACCGCCGCCGCCGCCGCCGTCGCCGTTGTCGCCGGAGCTCCGGTTCTCGTCGTTCTTCCCCGTCGTCGTCGTTGAAATGTGACTGACGGGAACAACGGCGTAGTCGGCGATCCATTTCCGGCGGCCATAGTAGCGGTGCGCAGGCGATTGGAGAAGAGGACTAGGAGGAGAAATGTGATTAGGATAGGGGCCAGAGTTAGGGTTTGCAGTGGAAGTGAAGGAAGAAGGGGAGATTGAGAAGAGACGGATTGAAGAAGAAGAAGAAAAGGGATTCAGGAAACGACGGGTTCGGGAGGCGCGAGAGAGCCAAAACGACGCCATTTTGGAATGTAATGCATGTTTTTAATCAATGAGTCTTGGCTGGCTTATAAGATGTGGGATTTTTAAAAGCATTTTTATTTGCTAGTGAGATCACGCGTGACACCCTACGTGGAGGTTTGGGTGTACGATTTATCTAATAGTTCTCGTCATCTTATTTCAATTCAAACTATATTTTTTTTATATTTTTTTCAAAAAGTTTTTATCTTTTTTTAAAAATTCAAAAAAATTTATTATTACAACTAAAATATTTCAACTCAAACTAACCAACCAAACGGACCTTAAATAAACATTTAAAAGTGCACTTAACCATGCCATATGCATAAAAACCACACAGCAGTTGCCATCCTTGCTTCCTGAAATAACAAAAACGAAAATTAGACTTTAATAGATGGCTAAACTTTTTTTCTTTTAATTTAACAAAATGATCATTTGTTATTTTTTCATATTTGATCAATCAGTGATTGATTATGAAATTTTGATGATTTATGTTTTAATCAATCAATGATTGACTGATTTGATCAATCAGTAATTAGCTATCAAATTTGATTGTTAACGTTTTAGTCAATCAATAATTGATTAAATCAACTATATTATGTGATCAATCATTGATTTCTTATTTAAGAAAATTGATTGATTATTTTTAAAAAAGTCTTTTTAGCTAATTTTTAAAAATTTCAACCATATGTAAAAAAACTTCTTAAAAAAGCTATTCACCTATAAATCCCTAAAAAAAAAGGTGTTCCTTTCATTCGCGCTAATTATGAGCAAGCTTCTAGTACTCCTAACAAGAAAAGAAGCCAAAAATACAACACAATCTAAACAGGTTAGAAAAATATCACAACGTGAATGAATGAGATTGTGATCCAATAACAAAACAAAACATATACAAAAATAGAGAAGAGAAGGGGAAGACCAAATAATTTGCTTTAAAAAAAAAAACCAAGGAAAAGTAGTCTATGGAGTTCCAAAAGAATAATTTGGAGATTAAGGGTCCATTTGTTATTGTTTTCATTTGTTTTAAAAATGATTTTGTTTTTTATGTGGAAATAGAAATGAAAATACTTTGGAAATGATGATGGGATAATTTTTTAAATTGTTTTTTGTTATATTTTTAGAGATATTGATTTAGGTATTAAAAAAAAAAGATAAATTGAATTTGGGTCTGTTGCTGAAAATATATGTCAAGTTATATAACCTTAAAAATGAGAAAAAAAAAAAAAAAAAAAGAGAGAGAGAGAGAGAAAATAACTTTTAAAGTCCGTTTGGTTCATTAGTTTGAGTTGAAATATTTTAGTTGTAATAGTAAATTTTTTTGAATTTTCAGAAAAGACAAAAAACTTTTTGGGAAAAAGACAAAAACTTTTTGAGAAAAAAACAAAAAAAAATTTGAGTTAAATGGAGTTGAGCTAATGTACCAAACGAGCTCTTAATCAGTTATCATTTCATTCACAAAAACCATTCTAAACATTTTTCTGTTCGTTTTTGGTTTCAAAACATTTGCTAAACAAGCGATATCTAAGAAACGTTTTTATTTTCACTCCGCACAAGATGTATGAAAACATTTCCAGAAACAATGGAAAACGGTTTCAAACCAGCCCTAAATTTTCCAGAAACAATGGAAAACGGTTTCAAACCAGCCCTAAATTTTAACAAACATGTAAGCCAGATTCTAATAGCAATCACTGAATGCCATGTATGCCCGATGTTCCGGGTGTTTGACTCCTCGTAGTTGGTCAAGGTTCAGCTTTTTGATCAATCTAGAAAATGTATACACTAACGCTTAAAGTGAAATAATAGCAACCAGTGACGAAATCATATAATTTTATTAAGGGGGCTAATTAATACATGGATAAATTTCAAGTGATAAAAATTAGATGTTTCATTTTTTAGGCGGGAATTTATGCAATTTTCTATATATATATATATATATATTGTATATATACATACATAAATAGGAGGGAAACAAAGGTTGGGGGGGGGGGGTGGGCGCGCCTTAAGCCCCCCCAACCCTTGCTTCCCTACGTCCCTGATAGCAACAAAATACCGCACCCACATGATCTAACTTTTATCAGTACCTCCTCGGATAGCGATCCAAGTACATGCCAGAAGGGCACTCATATGCTTAGCGCCCTCGTCCACCGCAGTTGTGGCAAATCATCAAGGGGCCCAAGCAATCCCCGCTCATATGACCCAACTGATGGCAGTTCCTACAAACAATATCTCTATAACCGCTGCTGCGAGCTCCACCACCTCCCGCCTCTCCAATGGAATTGGCTTTCAGGCACTGTCTAGCGACATGCCCGGCTACATTGCACATATTGCATATGGGATCGTTTGGACAATCACGTGCCAGGTGACCTGTCTTCCGACAATTGTTACAAGCCTTCTCATTTGTACGGTTGGCAGCAATATGACCCTACTTGTAGCAGTTGTTGCACAATCTCAAGTCCCCGGGTGGCATTGTTGGAGCCGTGCACTCCCTCGCACGATGGCCAGCCTTACCACAGATGTGGCAGATGCCCTCGTTGGGGCAGTTACTCACCATGTGACCAGGCTCTCGGCAGTTCCAACACAGCAATTTTGTAGCGCATTCCGTAGCAATGTGCCTATGCAAGTAAAACTTTTAAGCTCCACTAATTAAGTGAGCAAACAATGTCAAGCATACAAATCTTCAGATCAAGTGGATTGTCATTCAATTTCACAAAGCAGCCACGTAGTTATCGAGCAACTGGAACATCCCAGGATACCACTGTTTGTCCATTGGAAAACAGTCAAGTGGTAATCTTTGGTTCCTTCCAACATCCAAGTCAAGTTGAATGAGGTTTGAATATTAATTTCAAGAAAAAAACACGTTGTGTGACCAGAACAACAATCTGAATCTTAAATTCAAATGTTAAGGTCGACATCCTATTTCTTTCAAACAAAAGAAAAACAATAATAACAAATAGACAATTTTACTTACCCAGGAAGGTCACAATTGTGACAAACTGCCAAATTAGGGCATTCTCTAGCATAATGGCCCGGCTGTTTGCAATTCTTGCACAGATTGTCTCGGCTAGAGAGGGGAAAAAAGTTTAAGTAAATATTGACCAGCACATAATGGGATTCGAGATTTGTCTTCCAGAAGCAAATGCATGTAAAGTCAGTAGTCATCAGTCACTGCTAAAGGAAAATTTGAGGTAAAGCATCATTGCTATTGAGGCTTATACGGAAGAAATTTTAAAGCTAAAATGGATATCAATTAAGTGGTTATTAAAAATTAAAAAACTCCAAAAAACTTTGAAAATGATCTATCAATTTAGTACCTCCTGTTACTTATAAAAGGAAAGAGAAAAAAATAATAAATAAATAAAAAATAACACGTCCAGAGACAACTTTATGACAAAACAAAATTAACGGGGTTCTCAAATGCAATATTTAGGTACTCCACAATCTAGTACAACACAAGGTTTGACAACCATAAAAATAAAACTTATATATTTCCCCGTTAACCCACATTAAAATTAACTAATAAAACAATAAAATGACTAGTCAAATGTCAGAAAACCTGAAAACCAGATATGACTCCCTTCTGTAAGGTGCATTACGATAAGAAAATCAATCATAACGGATATTACGATCCATAGGGCTCCTGCTCCTGCTTCGGCTTCTGCTATCTGAACTCATGTTCAAGTTTACCCTTATTAACACCTACTTCCACTAATCTGCAAAAACACCACCACCACCGACAGCACTGCACTGCAGCAATCTCCTCCTCGTCCAAATTACAACTACATGGACATTACGACAACACACCCACAATCACATCCATGAGTAAACCAAATCCCTTACACTCCCTTCATAACAGAAGACACCCAATCCAACAAAGAATACAAAATTTTCAACATGCAATATGTCTGACAACAATTAATATGCCACCACTTTTCTCAGCATCCATTGATCAATTACCAATTCTTCAAACAACATCCTTCATGAGAACTTAAAGCACCCTTCACAAAGATTTAATTTTCCACTCATGCTGACCTGAGAATATATTGACTCTTGCCAAACTCCAACTCCCTAAAAAAATCTTGGCATATTTTAATCATCGAGCAGTCACCTAAACCAGTAAAACAGGATAATGAATGGGATAAAGTGGGTCTAGCACTCTAGTTTTTTATTTGGAATATGGAAGAAAATTTGGAAATGGTAATTGGAGTAAGCAATAACCATTTCCCACAAAGTATGAGAAGGCTAAAAGGCCATGCAGGGAACTTAGATGGGTATGGTTAGAAAATACAAGGGCGGGTATGAAGAGAAGATAATAGTGTCAGATTGGTAGCCTCATGATTACAATCTGCAGCCATCAGCCTATCACAACCTCCACCTAGTTTTCATGATAGAGTTGCATGAAAGTTCAACACATATAATTAAAATCGGACAATACAAAACAAACTATTTGGATCTCAAACCTCATTTAAGCTTTATTAAAATAAGGTATCAATTATTGGTAATAACTCCAAAAGCACCCAGTTGGAATGTTCTTTCAATGTGCATGTGCAAATAAAGGTTTATAGACTTCTAAATGAACATTGCAAGATATTAGAGACCACAGATGAATCTTTAATACTTCCCTCTCCTGCAATTTTCCCCTTTCATCCAAATGGCAGGAGATATTATTCCCTCCAACAGCCATTCCTATCATCCACTACATGCAGAACCCACCCTTTCTTTTCTTTAATTCTTTCTACATTTGTCATCCCCATAAATCGTTATTCAAAAATTGCTCTTAGAAAGTTCATGCATATGTCAAATCTGGACAATCCCGGAAAAAGCCCATGGTAAAAATAATATCTGATAATAAATAAAAATATCTCAATACAATAGAGGCTTTGACAAGCTCAAAGCTTCTATTACTAATCTTCAGTAGGAATATCGAAAAGTTCATAAAAAAGAATGAAACAGAGGTCGTTTCAAACTAAAAATGGCACTATAGCCCCAATCAAATTATCAATCTAAAAACATCCGCAAAAAGAAAAAATCAGCTTACAGATTCCATCCGAACAACAAAAATTTGATCTAGAACAAAGTAGAAAAAGCGGAAATTGAGCCCTTATCCAAGGAATCGCATATGAGAAAAACTAAAATCAATGAGAAAGAGATAAGAAGAGGTAACCTGAGCAAGAAATGCTCTTGGAGCTGTTGCAATTTCTTCACAGCAAGTGAGAGTAATGAAAATGATGTGCAGAAAATGAGAGGACGAGTGGTGGAAGTGAGATGCGTTGGTGAAGAAGTAGGAGCGGTAGGCTGTTTGGAATGCACAGCTAAATTGCACAGATAATTCATAAATCATCTTTAGAATATGCAAATGCAATAAAAATAAATAAAAGAGAGAGAGAGAGAGGAATTCTGAATAGCACAAATTCATAAACCACCAATTTCACCGTTTCAAGAATAAGCTATAAATGTACTACAGACAGTAACCAAAGAACAAAAATTATCCATCAAAGAGGAGAGACAAGATGAATTAAATTTTGTGCATGAACGTTTAATTATGTTTGGCAAAGAAGGGGAACTCAAGAAACGTTCATGGTGTGGTGATGGTCACTCATCATGTTCCATCTAAAAGGTGGAAAAAAAAAAAA
Source organism: Ficus microcarpa (assembly GCA_025413485.1). Classification (NCBI taxonomy): domain Eukaryota; kingdom Viridiplantae; phylum Streptophyta; class Magnoliopsida; order Rosales; family Moraceae; genus Ficus; species Ficus microcarpa. The sequence goes on along the minus strand of CM046382.1, from coordinate 3,744,027 downwards.
ACCATAATCTCAAAATAACAATAAAATGATACTTTCTTGGAAAAATTAGTACCCAACCATAATTCATAAGCCCAGACATAATACACCCTACAAAATGGAGCAAAGTTTACAGAAGATAAAAAAGGAGCAAATTTTAAAGATTTACATTACATGTACACAACTACAAATATGCCAAGATTAGGGCACGGTTTTTTTGTACAAAAAAATGAGTTTTTTTTTTTTTTTTTTAAACATTTTGTTGAAAAAACTAAGGCTTGTTTTTTGGTCTAAAAAATGAGTTTTCTTTTTTTTTTTTTTTCACATTTTGTTAATTGTGACGCCCCCTTACTACGTAGGGCCGTCACTCCTTACCTTACATTATTTACTTACTTACTTTACTTGAAAATTTGGGTGTATATTTTTTTTTTTTTGACTTTCTTATATATGTATTTTTTTTTTTTTTTTTTTGAAACTTACTTGAAAAACATTTGTCTTTAGTAAGACATCATTACTACTTAAGTAAACGTTTACTTAAGGTATTTAGTTCCAAAATACCATAAAGCATAATTTGTCTTTATCATACATGCTTCTATACAAAAACTTCTTTACATCAAAAGATTTGCGGAAACAATGCGTAGTGGTATCCATACCGCCTTCGTCTGCCGCTACACCGTTCCAACAATGCCCAGCATTAAGCTGCGGGTTTCTTACCTACAGTATGAAATATAACTGAATGAGCTTTCGCCCAGTAAGCACAAACATAATCTCACAAAACATTTGAATCATCATGAAAAACATTCATTTATCGTATGCATATGCGTGAACCAGTTATGTTCCATTTATGCATTTCATTAACTTTCTTATCTTTCTTATGGGCCCCTTAGTGTACGTACCCTTTAAATTATAGCGCGCCTCCCAGTACAGTTAGATGGGGTTGCAAGCCCCTAACTGCACCAGGGAACATAGGTGATTACACCCTCTTACAGAATCGAGAAGGTGAACCCATAACTTGTATATAAAAATCCTCCACCTTAAGGAGGTTGGTACGACATTTTACTTGTGACTTCTTACCATGTTATTTATCTTTAGTGAACATACCATATGATGTCACTACATGATAGCATACTTTGTATCTCATTATAACATGACATGGCATTCTTCTCATTCATGGCAATTGCAAACATGACATTTTTATAAGCATGACATTTTGCAAATATAGCACTATTGTAATCTTTTACAAAAATAGCACTTTTTATCAACATAGCATTTTACGAAAGTAGCACCTTTTATAAACATGACATTTTGCAAATATAGCACTATTATCATCTTTTGCAAAAATAACACTTTTTATCAACATAGCATTTTACGAAAATGGCACCTTTTATAAATATGGCATTTCGCAAAAATAGCACTTTTCATAAAACATGGCATTTCACAGATATAGCACACGACATATTGCAGTACATTTGAAATCTACATACTTGAACGTAATTTACTAGTTTTCATACTGCAGGTGAGGTTTGTACTTACCTCTAGTGCCGTGTTCCTTAGAATCGCGTTCCGTAACTCGTCGGCAACGGCAATTTACTTTCCTGATATACCAAAAATATAGGATCAGGATCCTTTCGTAAGGTGTTGGTGACCTACCAACACTCATATTTACTTTTGGTTGTATGTCCCCTATACATGTTATCCATCTAGGCCATATTTATCCCTATTCTTTATTGAACTTGGATAATCCTTATGAGGTTACATTGGGTAACCCTTTTTTTTTTTTTAGGGTCTTGTTCTCTTATTGGGCTTTGCTCATATATCCTTGTTATTGGGTTATATCCTTTAACCCATTTAATCTTAGCCCAATATTCATGTGGGTATCCCTTAGGGTTATGTTGGGTAACCCTTAAGGTTGACCTTAATTAACCTTGGGTCAACCTCTTGTCAACCCTTGGTTATCCTTGGGTATGTAACTCGGATCTAATATCCGGTTACCGTTCGTAATCGGCTTGTTCACCAATTTTACCATAAAATTCCTCTTCATTATTTTTGGAAAATCTTGTGCAATTTACTTCCCAAAAATCCTTCATTCTTCTTATAAAAATTCTAACTCCTTTTAGTTAGAAAATTCATTAGCTTAATTTTATTATTTCCTTCAACTTGCAAATGTTTGGTTGAAACCCTCTTTTTTCTTTTCTTTATGGAAAATGTGAATTTCAAACCCGAGCCCTTTAAAATTTATGGTTTTCGAAACAAATCTTTTATAAAATCATTTGGGGTCGGAAACCACCTTTGGAATGGTTTCCGATGCTAAAAAGACCATTTTGGAACACTTCATGATTTTTCTAGAAAAGATTTTCGTGAGATTCATTTGCTAGTTTTCGGACTCTCTGCGCGTCTCTCACAAAACGCGTCCAGTTTAAAAATCGGCTCGGAATCTGAAAAACTTTTCTTCACGAAAGTTGTAGCTAACGAAAAATGCTAGAACTTTCATGTTTTACACAAAATCTAGTTCGGCCTAGATCAGTACCAGTTTTTATTTGAAAACGGGTTAGTTCTGGAAAACTGTGTGGAGAACGTCCCAGGGTTCAGCCACGGGTTTTGAGTAAAACGAAGGCCTTTGGAGCCTTATTTCGAGATTCTGTCCACGTAGTCCTCTAGGAAAAGTTGTTCTGAACAACTTTCGTGTTTTAACTTTTACCTCATTCGGCGTCTAAGGGCATGATATTTTCATTTTCCCGAAACTGCTCAGGTTCGAACCCGAACTGGCAGTGTTGAGGGTTGTGTTCGGTTTACGTCTTAAGCTAGCACATCATAAGTGGACTGCCTTGGCAGATTTTTGGCCTAATCTTATGGGACATACAACCTATCTTCTAGCATGAAAAATCCATCATTTTCATGCACAAATTTTTAAAGCAACAAGCATAGAAAAATCAGCCAACCAACCCTAACCTATCAAGCACATACACACCATAAATGAGGGCAGAAAATCAAATGGACTTATGTCCTTACAAACCACTTGAATCAACCTTAAAAACACTTAAATAAAGCTTAGATTCAAGGGGGTTTAAGAGATTTTACCTCAACCCAAGTTAGGGTTTGGAAATCCCAAAATCTTCCTTGGTTCCTTGACTTGTTCTAGCCCACGGTTTTCTTTTTCTTCTCTTCCTTGTTCGGCCAAGACTTGGAGAAATCCACAAAAATTCTCTCAAGTTTCCTTTGCTCTTGGTTGCTCACGGTTTTGGTACAAAAAATGAGATCCAAGAGATCCTTTTTGTTAGCTTCTTCTTAACTCAAAACCGAGCATGAAGAAAGGAGAAATCCAAGAATTTTTTTCAAGATTCACTTACCTCTTCCTCTCTTGCTCTTGGTCGGCCAATGCTCCAAAAACTCACAAGAAAATTTTTTCCAATCTCTCTCTCTCTTTCTCTCAAAACCGTGCACTCTCTTGGAATGGAAATCCAAAATTTTTCTTTGCTCTCACTCTCTCTCTCTTCCTCCTCTTGCTGCCGAACATGTGAATGGAAAAAGCTAGGATTTTTCTTAGTTTTCTCAAGCAAAAGGCTAGAGAGATGAGGTAGATTTGATGTGAAAAAGTAGAGCTAGGAGTTGGTGATAACTTACCTTGAAACAAGGCTTTAGTCTTGTCTTGCTTTTCTTCCAAAGCAGCCGAATCCAAGGGGGGGGTTTAAGGGGTTGTTGCCGGATTTTTCAAAGGAGAAAAGGCATGGATTTGACTTGTTATTTTAAGCAAAAGTGACTAGGCTTTGATGGACAAAAGTTGTTCAACCTTTTCCCTTGTTTTAGGGCTTTATGCCTTGTCATTGTTCCCATTTTTTTTTCTTTTCTTTTTCCTTGATGCAAGCTGCCGAATCCAAGGGGATTAAGGGGCATGGGCTGCTGCAAATAGAGAGAGAAAGAGGGACATGTGTCCTTTCTTGGTTGGTCCTAGAGATCTCACAACTTTTCTCCCATGTTGTTCAACTTTTTGGTCCTTAAATCATGGCTTTATGTCTTGTTCCCTTTGATTTTCTTTTCTTTCTTCTTTGATCAGCCGAATATGGGGAAGAGGGGCTGCCATTAGCTTGCTTGGATGAGTGGGAAAAGATGTCAAGAAGCATAGTAAGGTGTCCTTGTTTGGTTAGATGTGAGAGACCATTTAGTTACTAAAACCAAACTAATTTCCTTTCCTTTTTCTTGCTTGTTGGCCGGACATTTTGGGGGGTAGAGGGCTGCCATTTGTAGTCTTGAGTTAGTGGAGGGTGATATCAAGGGTTGATGTCATCTTCCACTAGCTCTCACAATGCCTTGTTTGGCCATTTCGATTTTTACAGCTCCTTTCGCGCTCTACCGTTATTTCCAACACTGTAATGAGCATTCTTATTTTATATTTTGATCCAAAAATTATTCCATTAAATTTTTGGACCGAAACTCTCTTTCTCCAATTTTTCGGAGACCTTTTTGCCCTTAATTCTTTTTCGGTGTGCTTGATTTTTCTAGGGTGGATTTACGGCTTATAAAACTCCATTTTCGGAGATTCTTTCCATATTCCTTCATCATACTTGTAAAGTCGACGTTGTGATCCGTCCCGGTCAAACTTTGACTTTTTGGTCAACCCTTTGACTTTTTGGTCAACCCTTTGACTTTTGGTCAAACCTTTGACTTTTGTCAAATTTCATCCTTTTTCGTTCTTTTTCCTTTAAAAACTTCATTCTTGGCTCGTAAAACATTAATTGAGTCTCAAAATCGTTAAATGAGGACTCGAACATCGTTTAGATAAAATTATGAATTTTTCATTATTATTCATAATTTTTCATATAACACATCATTGATACATAAATTAGACTTTAATTCCTTATGAACAAGGAGATTACAAGTCTTCAAAATTTCGGGTCTTACATTAATAAAAAAATTAGGGCATGATTTTTTGGTCCAAAAGATGCCCCCCCCTTTTTTTTTACACATTTGTAGAAAAAATTAAGGCACAATTTTTTGTCTCAAAAATGAGCTTTTTTTTTTAACATTTTGTTGAAATTATTAGGGCATGGTTTTCATGTCAAAATTAGGGCACGATTTTTCGGTCCAAAAAATGAGTTTTTTTTAATATATTTTCTTGAAAATATTAGGGCACTTATTTTTGTCCAAAAAATGAGTTTTTTTTTTTTGGGAAAAAAATCAAGGCACGAATGTGCTAAGAGTAAAGATACGTGTTTGGGGGGGTGGGGGGGAGGTGTCGTCCCAAGCACTCCACAACGAGTACCATGCTAATGAAAAAATAAGGTGTTGTTTGGTGAATGAGTTTAGTTTAAGATTTTTAAGTTTGAATAGTAATTTTTGTTGACTTTTTAGAAAAGACAAAAAACTTTTCAGAAAAAGATAAAAAAAAAAATAGTTTAACTTGAGTTAAACTTGTATATCAAACAAGAAGCTTTCATATTTACGACAATAGAACCTTCGACCACTGACCCACCCCGGTCATCCAATATCTCTAGGCCACAGCACTTGTGCTACATTACATCAGCTTAAATCAGGTTAAACACTATCAAGTAACATTTTCAATTACCAGTAATAGAAAATTGAACTCTGGACCAATAACCATTTACATAACGCACACAATCAAGTAAAGAAGCACAAGAATGCAAGAACCTCTAATAACTAGGAAATTAAAACCTCGGAATTAAACAACAGAAATAAATCACGACTATATTTTGCTCGTATTTCAATTTCCAAGAACCACAAAAAAAATCTTCCATAACAAATTCATATCTCTTTGGTGCCCTAATCTGAAATTACCTGATCCCAATTGGGAGGTCGATTTTCCTCTTCCCCAATCAGAACAAAAAGAAGAAAACAAAAATTGGAAGATGAGTGGAAAAAATTGTCAATCTGAGAATAAAAAAATCTGTTAATCTGAGAAGAAGAACAAGAAAATCTAGCGAAGGAAAACAAGATTTTACCTGAAAATTCTGAGGAGAAAAAAATAAAAAATAAAAAAAGAATTTACCTGAAAACGAGGAGAGAGGCAAAAAGTAAACCCCAGCAAAATGATAATTTGGGCCCGTTTGGCGTAAAGTTCATTTTAAACTAAATTATATTTTTTCATTTCAGTTTTTATATTTTTCTGAAAAAGTTTTTTATCTTTTCTGAAAAAGTTTTTTGTCTTTTTAAAAAAGTCAACAAAAATTACTATTGAAACTTAAAAATCTTAAACTAAACTTATTCACCAAACACCCCAAAATAAAATTGGAAGATTGTGTGAGTAAAATTCAAGCCAACTGTCTGTTTGACGATGTCGTTTGCCATAGTCTTGGATTATTTTTAAAATAAACACTTTACTATGTCGTTGGACTCAGTTTTTCCCCTACACTTCAAACTTTGCCACTGACACCCCTCCAGCAATTTTTATTTTTTATTTTTGAAAATACCCCTCGAGCATTACTCTGTTTGCAAAGAATCACCTATCGCCCAATCCCGTTAGTTTTAATACCATTTTTAGCTACGTTTTTGTGATCAACTCGTTTGTTGGAGGGATAATGGTCATTGCATGTAATAATCTTGAGCCACATAAATTTTAGCTAAAGTAAATAAATCTCTGATTGATTCTAGGACATGTTGGGTACAACTTCTTAGAAGTTGCTTTTCGTTTTAAGAGTCTAAAACCTGTTTCTACAAGTGTTTGAATAATTTATCAAAAAAACTTCTGGTCTTCCAAAGAGTTTTATGTCAAAGTCAGAAAATATAACTTAAAAAAAAAAAAAAAAAACCCTTCTAAGTAAGATTTAAAACTTATATTAGTTTTTGTTTGGTATTTCAACTTTAACTTAATTTTCATATCAATTTTTGTCATTTTCTAAAAAGTTAACGAAAATTATAATTAGTTTTTAAAAAGTCAACCAATTCTAATTTAAAAATTTCAACTCCAACTAGTGAACCAAGCGCACCCTTAGAGTTTAAGATAGACATTATAAACTATAATTTAACATATTTATAACTGATTAGAACACTTTAAAGTCATTTTGACTTCAAAATCTATTTTAAAAATGTGATCATAAAACATTTGCTGGGATGTCATGCTTTTACTTCTATTTTCAAACTAGCTAAAAACAAAAACAAATTAAAAAACTGATAAACAGGCTCCTGTACAAAATGATGTGCCATAAAGATAATTTATAATTGTCATTGCTACTCTTCATGGTTATGAACCTAAAACTCCAGGGTACTTTTGATAATTTAACTATGAAGAACACACAAAATCTGATGTAACAATGCTACAAAATAAATTACTGAAAAATGATGCGAGATTTGAAACAAAATTTGATATAACAGTGCTACAAAATAAGTACTGAAAAATGAGACTTGATTTAAAATAAAAATTTTTAGAATTTGATATGACAGTGCTACAAAATAAATACTGAAAAATGAGATGTGATTTGAAATAAAAATTTTTAGAAGTGTTATTTCTAAAATTAAAAAAGGGAAAGTCGGGTTTTTGCTGAAGGTATCTATGACAATATGCATAAATGGGAACCATATTTTCTATGGGATCCAAAAAATCTAATGGAGCAATGTTGTTAAAAAAAATTTTAAAATAATATTAGATTTTTTTTTTTCCAGGTTTCATTATGAATATTCATGTTAAAAGTTTACAACACAAGAGACAAAGTAGCAGGACTTTAGGGGGAGTTTGGTAGCGAGTTTAAGTTGGTAGTTTGAAGTTTAAAATGAGTTAAGATAAGTTGAGTTTAAAAGATGAGTGTTTGGTAAAAAAGTTTGAGTTGAGTTGAGTTGAGTGTTTGGTAAAAAAGTTTGAGTTGAAAGTTTAAAAAAAATAAGGGCCTTGTTTGGATGATACAAATCTGAGCTTAATAAATTTTTTTGGCACACCAACTTAAAAAACTGAAATCAAACTTTTTTTTGTCTTTATCCCAAAATGTTTTTTGTCTTTTCTGAAAATACAAAAACTATGGACTATTGAAACTTAAAAATCTCAACTCAAACTACGCCACCAACCACCCTTAATTTAATAAATTTTTTTTGTCTTTTTCTCAAAAAGTTTTTGTCTTTTTCCCACAAAGTTATTTGTCTTTTCTGAAAATACAAAAATTAATGACTATTGAAACTTAAAAATCTCAACTCAAACTACGCCACCAACCACCCTTAATTTATAAAAATTTTTTATTCTTTTTCCCAAAAAGTTTTTGTCTTTTCCCAAAAAATTTTTTGCCTTTTCTGAAAATTCAAAAAGATTTACTATTCAAACTTAAAAATCTCAACTCAAACTACTCCACCAATCCCCCCCTTAACATTCTATTGGGGGTGTATGGTTGAATGGTTCAAATCATTCAGATCAAAGTGGTATTTGTCATTTTCCTTAAAAACTAATGTCTTTTTCCATTGAATTTTTTTGTTTTTACTGAAAATACCCAAAAATTTACTATTGAAAGAAGCTTAAAAATCTCAACTCAAACTACTCCACCAAAAGTTTATCACTAAAAGAAGAATATAAATATGCAAATTCGTTCAATTACTAAAACCGGGCAAACGTAAGAGATTTTTTCCCAAAAACTGTAAAATACATCAACATAAATTCAGCCACTCCCAGTCAGTGAAAAAATATACAAAATACAATGACATGTCTAAATTCTACAAAGAAGTCGCGCAATTACATTGGAATTGAGTCATGCTTTCACGTTGTTTTATACCATGGGTATGATTGATATCTTTCCCACATTTCATCAGCTATCCTATCTCTCATGTGATTCATGGCACCCCTACTCTCGTCATGAGGCTGCGTTCCTGTGCTTGGGCCAGCCCCATCGATCCCCTCGCCTAACACGTAATCCGCGTTAACATCGACATATCCTCGAATCGGCACACAATCTACGTCATATTCTTCAAGTAAAGGATCCCCAACCTGCACCGTCCGTATGAAATTGTGGAGAATCGCACACGCCACGGGGATCATTTTTTGTTTATGCATGGGATAGCTGTTCATGTTTTGAAGTATTTTAAAGCGCGCTTTCCATACCCCAAATGTTCGCTCAATACAATTGCGCAGCGATGAGTGGGTATAGTTGAAAACTTCCCTCCTGTTGCGTAGCCCGACGTGACGTCTTCGATATTCCAGTAAATGATACGTCTCGCGTCTATATGGGCTTAGGAAACAATCCTTATTAGCAAATCCCGAGTCTACCAAGTAAAATGCACCTGCAAATGCAACATGCCACGAAAAAAGTGAACAACAACAATATTTGTTATTACCGTAATTGTATGTAAATAATCCCACAAATCAGCTAATTCTAGTTACCTGGTGGAGGTTTTGGGAATCCATGGAACGCCATAGCCGATTCTAGCATTCTTGCATCATGACAGCATCCTTCGTACCCGGCCAACATGTATGTGAATTTCATGTCAAACGAACATGCTGCCAGTACATTCTGTGAGGGAAATCCTTTCCGATTTATCCACGCTTCAGCATTCTCGGTCTCCGGGACGCAAGGAATGTGGGTGCCATCGATGGCGCCAATACAACCCTGCATACATTTTGCGAAAGAATTACTTCGTAATTTTATATCACTTTAATAAATCTTGTGCGATATATTGCTTTGGTTATGTAGGTCACATACATCGAACCATGGCCTATATTTGTCCGCGTTCTCCAAAATCAATGGTTGGATTGTCGTGTAGTCGGGTTGCGTTATGAATTCGTCCTTCAGCGAACAAATTACCTGCAACACAGTGGAAAACCAACGGGAAGTTGTCTCTCCCGAATGCTGGTACAGATACGATGTGTGCCCGTTCGTGGCGCCTTGTGAACATATGGTCAGGAAAATGAACAATTGCTCATTCACGTTCATGTTTGTAGTTGGCGCCAATAACCCCCGTTCCGATAGTAGGTTACTCAAGGCTCTGAATGTAGATGCTTTCATACTTATCAAGCCCGTAATTATTCCTTCATGCCCATTCAATACCTCCTCCACCCGCTCGCTTCCAGTTAGCCGTGAATTATGCATGGGTTGTGGATCTCTTCGCCGCCTGGTACGTAGTCTTGATGCCGCAGCTACCACTGCCTTCATAATCCATCTGTTATGTCCGCGACGATCTCGCCTTGTTAACACGGGCTCTTCGTCCTGTTCCGATCCCGAACTACCCTCGTTCATTTCGATACGCCGGTTGCACTATCGTATATAATCAAAATTGTACCTGTTATGATGTAAATATTAGCAAAAAATTTAATGGATTAGCCGATTGTACTCGACTAGTGGGTATCAACATATGCCGAGAACGAAGCTATTTTGTTAACAGATAAGACAATTGCAATAACACTAACGCATACAATGTGGCTGCATAAGAAATACGTTTTGATACCGCAATAAAATTAATTTCAAGTATGTCGTTAGTATGCGAAAAATAAAAAAAAACAGTCGCGGAAAAAAAAAAAAAAAAAAAACTTAATCCTAAAGCAAACAAATCAATGGCCCGGTGGTGGATCGGGGTGCACAATACTGGCAATTAATTCCCGCCTATCCTCCTCAGACAGCTGTTGGAAGGTCCTTTGGCGAAGCGGACGCGGTTCGAGGTAGTGCCACATTTTGACCCGATCCTTACGTGGAATACCCATATCGGTCATGATGTTTATACACGCCATCATGTGATCCGTTTCGTCTGACTGCCCCTGACTTGATCCCGATCCGCCGCCGCCACGGAAATGATCTACAATTTCCTTCATCGCCAGGCACGTCATCTCGTCCGCCTCGTCTCTTAACTTCCGCTTTCCAGAACTTCGCCCAGACCGGGATGGACCTGCATCGTCACCCACCCTCATGCCGTTCATTCGGCGCGTGCTTGGGGTCGGATAGAAATCCTCTTGTATCTCTGGGTGATATGCCGAGTTATCCATAGAGGCGTCGAAATCGAAAAACGACCCTGTTTCATCCGGCATCGTTACGGACCCATACCCCGATGCACCTGCAGCATGCTTTTTCTCAAAAATATTATAATACATCTCTTTGTGCCGGAGTCCCTCGTGCCTGAGATGTTTGCATTCTGGATGAAGCTGTATATGAAAATTCAGAATATATTATCACAGACGACACAATTAGTCAATACGAAAAGCGGGTTATCAAATATAATAACATAAAGAGACATAGTTTAGGGGACGCTTACACGAATAAAGCTCTGCCACGCATCGTCAGAGCAGATGACCCGATCCGTTGTTGGATCGTAACCCATGCCTGTCCGTGCTTGCAAGACCTTCCAGCCACTATAAATTTTCTTCATCCGTTCTTTCTTTTGAGATAGAGTTGAAGCGAAAGCAGGGACTCCGCCAAACTCGGCGTTAAACTGAGTTGCCCATATTTCTAAGGTTGCTTTGGGGGGGGGGGGTTTACCGCCACTGGTGGCATTGTAGTCGTCAAGGCAGTCGAGAAATCTTTTTTCTTTCTCCGCAGTCCATACGTAGCTCTCACCCGATCCTTTTCGAGGCATTTCCTTGTTATCGCGATAACAAAAACAAAGAGAAAGACTTCAACAAAAACCAACAATTGATAAGGAATATGTGTTGGCTCAGTATAAAGCGTTTGACATATATGATATGTGGCATGTCAGCATAGGCCCGATACATATACAGCTTCCAAGGCATATAAACCATGGGAGACAGACCATGTTATTATATACCGGTAACTGACATGAAATATCGAGTTGCCAACTCACCAGACATATTATATTACAAGAAAAAAGCGTCTGTTGTTTACATCATTGCCAACATGGGAAAAAAAATCAAAACGAACCTCGAACTACCAAAAATTCAGCAAATGACCTGTCAAACAGTATGGAAATCACGTAGCTGAACCTAAATATGCATAACAAAGTATGGAGAAGCATTGAAAACAGCTAAACTTCACATATATGTAAGTTTATGTGGAAAGATATGCAAATTTGAATAGTTTCGGGCCGAAACTAGTCGAAACGGAAAAAAAACTGCAAAGAAAAACGACGAACGTCTAAACCACATTGCAAATCACGTAAGCAGCCCCAAATATGCATAAGAAAGCTTGGAGAAGCAACAAAAACAGGTTAGGTGGAAAGATAAACAAATTCGACTACTTTCGGCCAGAAACTAGTCGAAACGGCCGAAAAACAGCAAAAAACTGAAAAAATGAACCAACACAATTTGTAAACCATTCTAGCAGACCTAAAAATGCATAAGGAAGCTAAGGGAACGTTTCAAAACTGAAAAAGACGGGAAATATGCAATTTCGACTAGTTTCGGCCCGAAACTAGTCGAAACGGACTCGAAGTTGCAAAAAACTGAGAAAATGAACCTAAACACTTTGTAAACCATTCTAGCATACCTAAATATGCATAAGCAAGCAAAGGGAGGGTTCGAAAACTGAAAAAGACGGGAAATATGCAATTTCGACTAGTTTATGCCCGAAACTAGTCGAAACGGACTCGAAAACTGAAAAAAACTGAAAAAACCCAGCGTTTCACCTACGAATTGACTGTAGCATACCTAAATATGCTTAACGAAGCTAATGGAAGGTTTAAAAACTGCCATCTGTTGAAAGATATGCAAATTCGACTAGTTTCGGGCCGAAACTAGTCGAAATGGACAAAAAACTGCTAAAACTCACGATGAAAGTCTAAAAGACGTTGGAAATCACATGAGCAGACCTAAAAATGCATAAACAAGCTTGGAGAGGCAACAAAAACAGGTTTGGTGGAAAGATATGCAATTTCGACTAGTTTCGGCCCGAAACTAGTCGGAACGGACTCGAAATCGCAAAAAACTTAGAAAAAGGGTCGTTTCACTTTGTAAATCACTATAGCAAACCTAAATGTGCATAACGAAGCTAGTGGACGCTTTCAAAACTGCCTACAATGGGAAATATGCAGATTCGACTAGTTTCGACCCGAAACTAGTCGAAACGGACTCGAATTTACAAAAAACTTAAAAACTTGAGTTTTTGGCTTATGAATTGAGTCTAGCATACCTAAATATTCATTCTAAAGCTACTGGAAGCAACAAAAACTGCCTACGTCGGAAAATATGCAATTTCGACTAGTTTCGGCCCGAAACTAGTCGAAACGGACTCTAACTAGCAAAAAACTTAAAAACTTGGGCTTTTGCCTTATGAATTGATTCTAGCATACCTAAATGTTCATTTTAAAGCTAATGGAAGCAACAAAAACTGCCTACGTCGGAAAATATGCAATTTCGACTAGTTTCGGCCCGAAACTAGTCGAAACGGACTCGAAAATGCAAAAAACTTAAGAACTTGAGTTTTTGGCTTATGAATTGAGTCTAGCATACCTAAATATTCATTCTAAAGCTACTGGAAGCAACAAAAACTGCCTACGTCGGAAAATATGCAATTTCGACTAGTTTCGGGCCGAAACTATTCGAAACGGACTCTAACTAGCAAAAAACTTAAAAACTTGAGTTTTTGGCTTATGAATTGAGTCTAGCATACCTAAATATTCATTCTAAAGCTACTGGAAGCAACAAAAACTGCCTACGTCGGAAAATATGCAATTTCGACTAGTTTCGGCCGAAACTAGTCGAAACGGACTCTAACTAGAAAAAAACTTAAAAACTTGAGTTTTTGGCTTATGAATTGAGTCTAGCATACCTAAATATTCATTCTAAAGCTATTGGAAGCAACAAAAACTGCCTACGTCGGAAAATATGCAATTTCGACTAGTTTCGGGCCGAAACTAGTCGAAACGGACTCTAACTAGCAAAAAACTTAAAAACTTGAGTTTTTGGCTTATGAATTGAGTCTAGCATACCTAAATATTCATTCTAAAGCTACTGGAAGCAACAAAAACTGCCTACGTCGGAAAATATGCAATTTCGACTAGTTTCGGCCCGAAACTAGTCGAAACGGACTCTAACTAGCAAAAAACTTAAAAACTTGGGCTTTTGCCTTATGAATTGATTCTAGCATACCTAAATGTTCATTCTAAAGCTACTGGAAGCAACAAAAACTGCCTACGTCGCAAAATATGCAATTTCGACTAGTTTCGGCCCGAAACTAGTCGAAACGGACTCTAACTAGCAAAAAACTTAAAAACTTGGGCTTTTGCCTTATGAATTGATTCTAGCATACCTAAATGTTCATTTTAAAGCTAATGGAAGCAACAAAAACTGCCTACATCGCAAAATATGCAATTTCGACTAGTTTCGGCCCGAAACTAGTCGAAACGGACTCGAAAATGCAAAAAACTTAAGAACTTGAGTTTTTGGCTTATGAATTGATTCTAGCATACCTAAATGTTCATTTTAAAGCTAGTGGAAGCAACAAAAACTGCCTACGTCGGAAAATATGCAATTTCGACTAGTTTCGGCCCGAAACTAGTCGAAACGGACTCTAACTAGCAAAAAACTTAAAAACTTGAGTTTTTGGCTTATGAATTGAGTCTAGCATACCTAAATATTCATTCTAAAGCTACTGGAAGCAGCAAAAACTGCCTACATCGGAAAATATGCAATTTCGACTAGTTTCGGCCCGAAACTAGTCGAAACGGACTCGAACTAGCAAAAAACACCACCGAAAGTGACAAACCTGTTATGAATCATGGGGATGGACAAAAAAATGCATAACAATTGTCGTTGGAGCTTAAAAATCAGCCAATGGTAAAATAAAAAATATGCTAGTTTGACTAGTTTCGGCCGGAAACTAGTCAAACCCGACCTCGACTCGCAAAAAACACCATAGAAACTGGCAAACCTGTTATGAATCATGGGGATGGACTTAAAAATGGGCAACAAAGATGGTTGGATCTTAACAATCAGCGAAAGTAAAAATATACGAAAGTTTGACTAGTTTCGGCCCAAAACTAGTCAAAACCGACCTCGACTCGCCAAAAACACCCTAGAACCTGTTAAACACAATGCAAACTAGTTGGGATGGACCTACATATGTATATAAAAGCTGGGAGATGCATTAAATTCAGCCAAAGTGGAGTTTCGACTGATTTTCCCCTACCTCGTAAAGAACTATTGCGTAACAGTTAAAAGGGAGAAGTTCAACTCAAACAAACAAAATAAAAATTGTTGCCCTGTTTCATGCAGAATGCAATTCGAATTCACAAAGTGGGCAAAACATAGCAAAATTAAGTAACTAACCCATATTGAAACGAAAGCATCATATTACCGAAAAAAATTTACTAACTGCAAGTCATACATAAACCCTGCATACATAGCAAAACACACACAAACGGCAACAAACATCTCAAACACAAATGGGTTGCCGAAAAAAACGACAAAAATGAAGAGTTTACATAACACACATCAGATTCAAAACTCGAATACGAGCCAATAGAGCGATAGTCGAGAGAGATAGGAACAGCGAAGGGGGATCCGAACAGGCAAAAGGGAGCATTCAAATATACATATTGGGCGATGGGAATTGAAAATAATGTCAACTAATCAATGATGAACATAAGCAAGTTTAAGCATTAGAGGATGGAAGTGTACAAGTGTTACCGAATTGGAGCCGCAGGATGAGTATACGGTGGCCGAAATCGGACTAGGGCACGACTTAACGGGCCGATTACGTGGTTTCCGAACTTGGAAATAGTGGGTAATCGGGCAAGGGCAATTTCGACGTCGCTTGGTCCTCCTCAAAGGGCGCCTCATCTGCTGCCTGCCTTGTGGCCGAGGTTCGTCTGCACTAAATCCCGTCGAGAGAGAGCGCGATTTCACAAACCCACGCGACTGCAACCTGCTCGCTGGGGGATGGGATGGATGAAGCAGCGCTACGGCCACTGACAGTAGCACATGGGCGCCCGAATGGAGGAGGCCGAGATTCGCGACCAGGCGGAGGCAGATTCGCGAGCAGGTGGAGGCAGAGATTCGCTCGCAGGGGGGGTCGGCTGAGACAACTCTGAGAGCTTCGGGTGAACAGTAAACCCATTTGGGTTTACTGTATAACGGATCAGACAAAGGTTCAAGCTGAACCAATTTCCCAAAGGCATTCAATTGGGAATGAACTATGAATGACCAGTCCGAGTGGGAGCTCCAAAGGGGGCCTTAATCATTGATCAAAAAGTTAAAAATTTGATTCACTCCAAAAAATAAAAAAATAAAAAGTAAAAATAAGCATCACATGTGCATCCTTTTATATGACCAATGCATCACTAGCATTTTACACCGGTCAAGGATCAAATTTAGGACTCATGTCTCACAAACTCCTAACTTTCCCTCCCTCATCAACTAGGTTAGCCCTAGTTGCTTAAAGCAAAAAAGGTTTAAAAATTGATCGATTTGAAATAGTGGGTAATCAGCCAAGGGGATCGGCATCCTTTCGAACTCCTCACATGGCGTTTCATCTGTTGCATGAGAAGTGGGCGAGGTTTATTTGCTAAAACCAAATCGAGGAGAGGGAGGAGGGTCACTTGCCGGAGCGACTGCAAATTCATGGCTGGTGGATGTGATGGAGGAACAGGCACCACTGCCACTGATAGCAGCACATGGCCACCGGTGTGGAGGAGGACGAGATTCCTGACGAGGGGAAGCGACAGAAGAGACAGAGGTGCAGGGAACGTGGGTTGAACAGCAAACCCATTTGGGTTTACTGTATAATTGGTCAAATGGAGGTTCAAGCTGAACTAAGGCACCAAACACCCTGAGTTCGGAATGAACTTGAAAATTCAAGTCTGAACTAGCGCCCCAAACTCCCCCTATAGTGTCTTTTGTCATTCTTGACGGCTTCTAAACACGTCACGTGGTAATTTATTTTCTTTAAAAAAAAGTAAAAATAAATCTATATTTTTTTGAATTTGAGGTAGAGGGATTCAAATTCTACATTTTTAGGTAAAGTTAGATATGATATTTCCACTAGATTATACCTGTAATCACAAATATTTAAAACAACTAAATATTCTTTTTTAATTTTTAAATTTTTTTATCTATCCCGCACTCCACCCCCAAATTAAAAAAAAAAACAGAAAAGTACATGTATAATATCAGGGTAATACTATACCTAATTTTATTAAAAGGTATAAAGTTTAAATCTCTTTCTCAATTAAAAATAATAATAATAATAATAAAATAATAAATCTAACAAATACTCGAATAGTAGGACAAAAGTGCCATCCTGCATAAATTTGTTTCTATTAATTAATTATTAATTAATTAATTAAAAGTACCATTGCTTTTTGCCGTTTAGGCTTCTAAGGTAACGGAGTCATGAAATAGGCGCGCTTAAAACGAAAAGTTACAAAGTTACGATCCAAAAAACAGACCCATTGGCTTCCATTTCACTGATCCACTCACTTGTAACATTCCTTCATTCGTAGTCTCTCTCTCTAACTTCTTCTCATTCTCTCTCTCTAAGACTCCATTGATCAAGTTTTCCAGAACAGCTAAGCTTTCCCTGGTAAAAACCCACCTCAACTCTCTCTCTCTCTCATTTTCTTGTTTTCCTTGCTCTTTTTGACAAAACCCTTCTCTCTCTCTCTCTCTCTTTTTTTTTTTTTTTTTTGGTTTTCTCTCCCGTTTCAGTATGTTTTATGGTAAAGTTTTGATTTTTATGATATGTAATATGTGTAACTGTACATATTTGTGGGTGTCTTTTTGCTTTATTAGTGGAATATGCGAAAAAAAGTTTCTTTTTTTCTTTTTTTTTTCTTTGCTGGGTTAATTAGAACTCTAGCTCTAAAGATTGTAACTTTACATTATATTTACTTTTTCCTTTATATATACGGTTTTAAGATTTATTTTTCATTTTTTAAAGATTTTCAAATTGTTCGAAAGTCTGTAACCTTTACACTATTTTTTTTCTTTGTAACGGGCTTTAAGTTTTATTCTACATTTTTATGCTACGGGTGTTTGGAACATAGGATTGAAAAGTTTTTTTTTTTTTTTTTTTTTCAAAAAATTCAAAAAAGATTTCAGTTTTCTTAAATTTTTTTCACCGTTTTGAAATCTTCATCATACTCATTTTTTCTCCCCGCCATACATCAATCCAATAAGATTCTTAACTTGGATTAGATTTTTTTTTTTTTTTTTGAAAAACTTTTCATTCCAACCCAACCTTGCTTTTAAGTGTTATGCTCAGGTAAAGCCAAAATCGTGTTCACCGGAGTTTATGAGTTTTAATTTTGGTTACAAAATTAATTTTGGTGAAGTTAGGAAGGAAGGAAAGACAGCTTTGGTCACAGATGGCGAAATGTGGGAAGTAAATGAAGTCAGATTTATGATATGCCTCTGAATGATTAGCTTCTTAGAGTTTTGCCCTATATAAATTATATAAATATATTTGTAGAAAGCCACTGAAATGAACATTCTCCCAATGCATATCAATGGGTTAATTGAATTATTAGATTGCAAGGCATGAAGTGACTTTTCCTTTTTAGGTGACTCCTTTGATCTCAAGAAACGGGGAAGTTTAAGCTTTCTTGCCTGATGCCTCGACCGATAAAGCCTTAACTTACTTTCCATTTTCTGTCATTTTAATTTGAAAGATGTAACAGGGGGTTTTCTTGATGGTTTTTGATTTTTAGTCTTTTCGTGTGGTTTATTTTCTTCTTCTTCTTCTTTTTTTTTTTTTTTTTTGTTTGGATGACAATTTTTTTTTCCACTTTCCTTTGTACTGTTTTCAGTATCAATAAAGAATGTTCCTTGTGAAAAAAGAAACAGGGAAGCCTCCTATCATTATGCATTGGATAACCATGCTACATTGCTTTCTGTTAGACTATATAATGATTTAGTCTTTGATGTTTTGAGTTTCTATGATCCTGACCTCTTTCCCTGCTCATGGTATATTGAAGAAAATGGATAAGTGGAGCTCTGAAAGTCTTTCACTGGCCATGGACATGTCAGATGTATGTCCAACGGAGGATGCTGTTCGGGCACTTTTAGAACATTTGGTTGATCCAATGCTTCCAGCAAAATCTTCTCTGCCAGAAAATCCATCCCAATCTCAACGGCAAGCAGTTGCAAAACAGGTGCTTTTTGTTATGTTTGTCTTGTTTTAGTTACCTTTTGAGAAGTTAATGCTTTTCACTTCATCTTTAAATCAAGGTATTTGGTAATGGATTGGAACTACCTGATGTCTCTCATGGGGAATTGTATTGAAACATTGAATTCAATAATCTTGGGAATATTACAAAAAACCTATGTTTATTTCACTCCAAATCCTTTAATTTTGAATGATTATGACATCTGGTTTTCTATTTCCTGTTAATTGTAAAGATAGATATTTGTTCTTGTTGTGTTTTTGAATTCGTCCTGGGTGAACAACTGTTCAAAACACTAGGTTGTTTGTCATACGGTGATGACGAGAGGTTCCTATGACATTACTGGTTTTTGTTTTTGTTTTGTTTTGTTTTGTGCTTTGATAGGAAACAATGGT
This sequence comes from Ficus microcarpa, assembly GCA_025413485.1. Taxonomy (NCBI): domain Eukaryota; kingdom Viridiplantae; phylum Streptophyta; class Magnoliopsida; order Rosales; family Moraceae; genus Ficus; species Ficus microcarpa. The sequence continues at coordinate 3,724,690 of CM046382.1, read as the reverse complement.
TTTAGCGGTGATGGAAAAAAAAAAAAGATGCAAATTTACACAAATACAACAAAGCCAACCAATAATAAAGAACCATGGGCAATGGAAATTCCCTAAAGTCTTCTTTAGTGATCCACGAGCACAGCAAAACTGAAAGTCTAATTCCCTCCTGCACGTCCTCCTTTTCCTCCTCAGCCGTGGTACTGGTGCATGTGCATATGGATGTGTGGGTGCTTTTATACAGATTCTAGATAGCTGCCATTTACGTTGGATTTCCAAAGGGCAGAAATCATTATAAGCAAGTAATCTGAAAAGTAGCATTTACAAGAAAATGTACCAGAGAACTTGATATCCTAAATCCTTTTATCCAGCACCCTCCCCTCATAGCCACCCAAGACAAGTATTGGAGAACTAATGCATTAACTTGTTGTTTACTTAATAGAACTAATTTTGATAACAGTTGTATCTTTCAGTACGCTTGTATGCTAGGGTTGTCCTTCTACTAATTAATCAGTTTACCGCAGAAGGAAGGAAATACTAGGGACTGCAAACTGATCTATTCTCATTTCAAGTAGTGGTTACAGTTAGACTATTGGTCCTGTACAATGGTCAATAATTGTGCATGGCAACCCTCTTTGGCCAATTTTGTTGGCCCTTTAGGAGAGTGAAAAATGAATTTGTTCGAAGCGCATGATTTCTGATAACTTCTTCTTCTATAGTGCTATGATAATGTACTAACCTCATACACTGTAGTTATTTCAACTTTAATCTCAAACATTTTCTCCAAGTTTATCTGTTTATCCAAAAATGTGAGTCAAAACCTTTATTTTCATACCTCATTTGGTAAGCACAGATGCAAAATATATTAGTTTTAGTGGTAAACTTCTTTAACTGTTTTTTTTTTATGAACTTTATTCATCTTAGGTGCATGCTGTCTTGTTGTTGTACAACTACTACCACAGGAAACAAAATCGCGCACTAGAGCATTTGGGTTTTGACTCTTTTTGCAAGTTGGCCGTGATTCTGAAACCCTCCTTGTTGGGGCATCTGAAATTCATGCAAATATCCAACGACAAGGAGTTGGATGATCCAGAAAACCAACTATCAATAATGGAGAAAACCATAATGAACGCGTGTGATATATCTAAAGTTTTGGATGCATCAAGGGAAAATCCAAATGTTGAAGGATGGCCGCTTACAAAAGTTGCAGTTTTCTTGGTTGACTCGAAGAATGAGAAATGCTTGTTACTATTCAATTCCATCACCCAAGGTGTTTGGTCAGTGATTGAAAAGGATCCGGAGGATTTACGCCAAAGTTCAGATAGCATGACTGGGACAAAACAAGGGGACAAAAAGAGAAGAGTGATTCGAAAACCTTCTATAGCTGATTCCAAGATTAATTTAGCTGGTTTTCTGCAACTTGCATACTCTGCTGTTAAGGAACTAACTGGTATGCTATTTTCCGTGCATAAAACAAGGGAGTGTGCTTTTGTCATACAGGGTCAGTTTCTTGATTAAGATAGTTATTTGAATGAGTGGGCGCATTGTGGTGTACTCTCTAGCAAGCCCATAGTACTCATGTATATATATTTAGATTAATATATATATATATATATAAATTTATACATATATTATATTTTTGTGTAGTTTAAAATAAAAAAAGATTGATTGACCCACCTACGCATTAGTCATTTGGTCTCATAGTTTTTAGTCTATATCTATCCATAACGTAATTTGGCTGGTTTAGACAAGTTTTAGAGCTGTCTGACTGTTATTTATCCCCCTAACTTTCTTTCAAAGTGGGTTCATGCCTAAATGCTTCTCATATATGGTGTAGGTGTTACGCAGGCTGATCTTATTGTTCTGGAAGATGGTGTCGCTTATTCTGTTAATAAAGAAAAGGAAGCCACCCAGTTTTACATCATGCAGTGCACTAAACCAGTCAATGACGATGCCATTCAAGTTTCTATTAACTATGTGATGAACAGGTTTAGTTATCAAACAACCATTTCTTACTTCTTGTTTTTGTTTTTAAAGTTGTAAGGTAAGGGGTGAAAAACTTAAGTCAGATGCATGTTGCTTTGTGACTTGGGTATATTTATAATCTGGTAAACTATCTTGGTTGTAAATTCCCCTGTTCTATAATTTTTGGACAATCGTAGAGAAAATACTTGTGCTCCTCTAATAGTACTTTAATCTTTTGATGTCCTCATTTAATACTTGCTTATGATAGACAAATTTTTTCCTCAAATAATAAATTTTTGGGGAATTTGGGTGGAACGCAGCTGGAGGATTTTCGAAGATACCGAGGAAGATAGTGATGTTAAATGGGATAGAGTTAAATCTTGGGTAGTTCTCTGGGTTCATCATGATCGAGAGTTTAATAACTTGTTTTTATCTGGTATGGTTAGAAGTTGGTGTCCGTTTTTGTAGTGTCTGAAGTAGAAGTTTCTTTGCAGTTGTTTAGTCACTTGCATTATGTTTTTGTAAGTACTCCTCATCTCTCTTTTATGTTTTTGTCTTGTAACTTTTTGATTATCAATAAAGTTACTGTTTCTTCTTAAAAAAAAAAAAAAAAAAAAAAAGATAGATTGTTTTTGGTTTTGTTTATTCTATTTTATCCTAATTGAAATTTCTTCACACTTGTGTGTGCGAAGATTGACAATGGCTCAGCTTTGTTTCTACTTTGGTTCTCTAATCATGCATGTCTTTCAAGTTTGGATGTGGTGGGAGTATCTAATGATTCATCCGTACTAACCATGAGATGCATTAACAATTTAATAATTTACTTTCTTTCCTGTTGACTCTTTGGTTAAGATGTTGGGAAGTTGGATGACTCATTTTTGGTTGCATTGCATCTTAATGAATGTGAATGATAGACCTGACTATTTTCAATCTAAATCACTAACCAATTGAAACTTTATTGAAATGAGCGAATTGCCCCCAAAAAAAAAAAATCGTGGATAGAAACTCCACCAAAGACCAAGAAAGAAGAAAATTACAGAAATGAAAACCAACCCCTCATCAAATATGAAAATATAGAATCTGGTTTCGCAAGCTATTTTTGATGCTGTAACACAATGTATCACTGTCCTTCAGATGAAGGGAAAGTGTATTGTGATTATCTAATGATTAAAAACTGCTTTGTGTTGTGTTCTTCTCATGCTGATATTGTCTTTTCAATTTGAGTAGCCTGCAGGGTCCTTTATTCGAAAAGAGTTCTGGCAGATGGACGGTCACACCGGTTGTTGAGCACTTCCACGTGCTTCCTTATGCTGGGATTTTGTCAGAATGGATGCATAAGTGAGCCATTGTCCTCTTTATGCTTCATTGTTCAAATTTGTCATGTTTCCAACTCTAGTGGGTTCCAAATTTTCCTGTTAGTTGTAGGTTTTTTTCGACTTTGAATTGGACATGGAATCTGATGATTCAGAGCTGTAGCAATTATGTTGTTCCTTTTGCCATAATTTAAATGCTAAATTGACTCTCTCTCTCTCCACTCCTCTCTCTATATATAAATATTAGCTTGTTCAAAATTTTTTTTAAAATAAATTTTATCTTCCTTCATTGTTATTGTTTTTCCGGTAAATGTACAAGTAGTTTGATAAAACAAGATAAGTTTTTCGTTCTTTCTTTCATTTTATTTTTAAGTGTAATGCAATTTGACAAAATAATTTTGAAAAATATTAAAAATGTTCATCATCTTATTTTGTCTAAGAAATGTAGGTAGAAAGTTGAATGCATCAAAAATTGGACAGGTGTACTTAGAAAGTTGACAAGCAAAAATATTTGTCCTTTTGTTGTTGCAAAAACACAGAAAGGCTATTCTCCCTTCTATAACTATAGATAATAGATATATATCCAATGTGAGGTAAGGCTATTCTCCCTTCTATATATAATAGTAGATAGATACAGATAATAGACATATATCCAATGAATGTTTCGTAACGATGCTTCATGTTAACCAAAATTTAGCTTAGCTCTATGCTTCTGTCCCATCTGCCAAAGGCATCTTATGTGTTCCTACAGCTGTCCAGATGACAAACCTTTATGGAATTCTAAATATCCATGCACTAATATATGTGTCTAGATGCTCATGAAACTGGACTATTCCTTGCCATAAGTAAGGGAAACTGTTGTTCTATTATGATGATAGGGCGTTACTATGTAGGAATAGTTCTATTTTCTTACTTTTCTTTTGACATGTTACTACCTTACGTTGTTCTAAATTGTCTTCGTAAACGTTGGAAGCTATGTAACGAGGATAATTACATGTAAAATGTCTCATTGGTAAAAATTACTTAGCTTGTGTTACAAACGTTTGGTCGAGTAATTACTTGTTTTAATTTCCAAATTCAAAAGATTGTATTCTCGATTTGGTTGTCCTTGGATTCTTATTCTTTTCTGTAGAAATGGAGACATGTTTTCTCAAGCCATTGATTTAAAGCATAAACTAGTTGTTTAACTTTTGACAATTGTATGCTTGAGGAAACAGAGTTCAAGGGTCATATGCTTTCTACTAACCACATGCATATCTTTCTATTCTTGTCACTGTTTTGGGGCTATGCTTTACGTGTTTAGGTCTGTCTCGGTTATGATAATTTGAAATCTTATCATCTGTTGTTTTTTTTCCCCCCTTCAAAGGCAAATTCATTCGGATAGCTTACCAGATTCGATGCTGGGAGAGAGCTCCAAAAAGATGAAAAGTACTAGTGAATCAGCAAAACAGAAAATCCAAGATAGTCCTCATGTGAATAGTGGCACAAGAGAGAGTTGTAACGGCAAGACAACCGGCACCAATCTCAAGTCAGCCAAGGAGAATGATAAGATTGACGTTTCTAAAACTTTCAGTTCACCTCCGACCTTGCAGATTACTAAACAGGACAGTGATATTTCATTCACAACTCAAGTTGAAAACAACCAGAATTTGTTTACTTCCAACAGTATGGAAAGTGAATTTAATGATCAAGAAAGCGGTGTTAGCATTAAGGTTAGGTTTTTTTAGCCACTTAACTAACAGCTTAGCTCCAAGATTATTCTCACTTTCTTATCCCCTTTTGCTAGTGTTTGGAACTAGGATTATGCCAATGAAAGGGAGAAGAATGCGGGTGTTTATTTACACCATTTGGTTAGAATGAAAATGTGAAGAAGAAAGTGAAGTTAACTAACATTAACTTCCCATTATTGAAGCTGAGCTCTAAAGGGAAATTTGAAATCTGAAGATCAATGAGACAATGAGAGTCACAACATGACATTTGTTTACAAGTTTTTCCTTTTTCTAAGTAACCGATAAGCATATTTTTATCACCCTTTTACGTTCTGAACTGGTAGTTTGATCTTGGAGATTAGTCTGCATTTATGTAAAAAACTGTTCACCTCTGTTAGTCCGAGATGACATTTTATTCTATTTCATTTTTTTTTTCAAACTTTATATTACTTCCAACAGTTTTTTTTGTTCAACAATTTCTCTGTGTTTCATAATTTTTTATATGGGGCCAGCAGTTTGAGATGTTGGACACCACAACAAGGTCAGATGGTGCTAACTGCAGATTGGAGAAGGTTGGTTACAGAAATAAGATCGGTGACAACATCTCATCAGATCAAATTGGAACCGCCAATCTTTCCTTGATCACTCATCGATCCAATTCTAACCATCTTGAAAGGCTACAAGTTACTATTGCCTCAAAGGAAAACATATTGTCACAGACTGCTTTGAAAGTTCTTATGAGGAGAAGGGATAAGCTGGTATACTTCTATCCTCGTAAACTTTTTTCAAAAATGATTGTCCAAACAGATCTATAGGAAGTGGACACCTAATGAGTACGAGGCTTTATGTATTTGTCTATTTTGTATAACAGATAAATTTCTGTTTCCAGATTCCTCGTGATTGAATGGTTTGCCTTGCCTGATTACTAGTGCTTTGTATTAAATTACTGTTTTTCATATGGCTATACTTTTGCATTTTGGTACCATCTCGTTTTTTTTTTTTTTGCTCTTCCGCTGCTTCAATCTTGCTGTTATATGTCACATTTGCGTTACTTGAAATTTCTTTATTATTGAGATGAGCTTCTATGTGTCATAAATTTCGTCTACTTGTCTATGCAGTCGCTGCAGCTGCGCCATTTACAGGATGACATTGCCGAGTGTGATAGAAAGATCCATACGATTCTGAATGGTAACATCTCTTTTTTCTGTTAGCAAAATGCTTAGCTACTGAATTTCCACGCTTTACAAATACATTTATTTTTCAGGCTTGTCTTCTGTTCTTTGCTTTTCAATGGTTGTTATTTGAGGAGGAAATACTCCCCTTCCCCCAAAAGCCTTGCTACTTTTTCCTTTTCATCTTTGTTTTAAGAGAAATTTGTCCGTCTTCTGGAACTTTGCTTCAATCAATGATTGAGTTGGGCAGTGATTTTATGCTAACATATACTTGCTCAAAAACATTGGAAAAAAATCCTTGGCAAGGTTTCTACTTGTTATAGCCGTTCCTCAATTATATTCACTCTTCTCCGGTTTTTTTTTTTTTTTTTTTTTTTTTTTTAAATCAAAATTTTATCTGCAATTATTGATGAAATTACCTGACTTTATGTGTGTGCAAATTGTTGCTATTAAATTGAATTAATTTTCGTAGAGCTTTTCCCTTCAACTTTTTTGGAGGGTAGTATTAAAATGAAGGGGAAAAAAAATAACGCTAGTTCCTTCATATTCTAGTCATGGGGGCCTTGTATGAATAATTGGTGGGAATAATTGGAGCTACTATACTTGTTTTTGTTTTATAAGAACAGGTGGTGATGATGACTTTGCATTAAAGATAGAATCCATCATAGAAGGTTGTAATGATGTATGTGTACGAAGTGTTACCGAAGAACGGACTTGTCAACTTTTTGATGACAAATCATCGCCGCAATATGGCAAGAGAAAGGGATTGCCGGGGGCCATTCTTAGCATTCAAAATCCATGCCAAGTAAGTTCTCTACTAAATCTCTGGTTTCTTCTTGTTCCTGTTTTTATTGGAGCTTTAAAAAATTTTAGCTTTCGGCTTATTCTATGTTTACAACACAGCTACGTTAATGCTCTTTCCATGCCACCTGAAGGGGTGACCTTTTTGTTCTCATTTAACATACAAATTTCAGAATTGACTTCAAAGAAAGCATGGATTGAAGAGGAATTCAATTCTTCTGGAATTCAACTCCTGATTGTTAGGAAACATTTTAATCAAATTCCAGACTTAAATTCCCTTCTTGGACCTTAATTATAATCTTTAAATTCCCGATTAGTGAATGCGCCATTGGTGGAGCTCTTTTATTTCATCACAAGTGTTCATCTATAATATGGAATATTTTCGACAAAGACAGCATTCTTTTTCTGTTGTTCTTTATTTTTCTCACAGCATTCTTATAAAACTATAAAACATGGCAGGAACTGGATGCTTTATGTCATGCAAACGACTGGATATTACCAACCTACCATGTTTGCCCTGCAAAAGGTATGGTTTAGGGTCAAACATTTGAATTACTATATAATTTATTCGACGTATGGGAGGGTCACCTTACAAGGTTCAATCTAGATATGCCATCTCTAGACCATCTCCAACGCAAATGCCAATGTCAATGCCATATTAGGCACAAAAAATAGTGAAAATGACATAATGATTTCATGTTTTATTTTATACTCCAATACATAATGCTGTTTCAAATGCTATATCTATTTCTTGTCATGTACTTAAAAGCTTTGGAATTCATAAGAGAACTTCTTATTTTTTCCTAAAATTTGAAAATGACAATGTTGTAACCATTGAATTAAAAGGTCGACATATCAACCAATAGCAACTAAGTCCAAAGTTTGGCATAGGTTATACTTGGCACCAAATTTGTTGACACAAAGTACAGCATACACCAATTTAGTACCCAAATTAGCCCAATAATTTGGCACTGCAATGGAGATGTTCTTCACCACAAATCATAAAAGGTTTCCATCTAGCAATGAGCTATTCTCCAATTTTCCCTGTGGATTCGACATTAGTGACATAGAAGGAAATTTCAGAAGATGATATTTTGCTCACTATAGGTATCTTATCTAATAATTGAATAAAGATTTTTGTCCATAATTTGCCTAGCCTCAAAGACATGATCTATTCAGCATTACCAAGCAGCCTAATTGACCATTATATGATTTTAACACCACCCCCCCCCCCCCCCCCCCCTTTTTTAATCACTTTCCTTGAAGGTGGATTCAAAGCTAATGTGACCATAAAAGGGGAAGATTTTGATTACTCAAGTGAAGGCGACTTGCATTCCAAACCCTGCGAAGCAAGAGAATCAGCAGCAGCACTGATATTGCAGAAATTCCGGAGTCTAGCCGCTCAAGGTCAACACTTGTAGGTTGATTAAGTTGGAAGCCATGGGATGGCATACTCTTTTCAAGATAACATGCAACCTTATAATACAAGTACTCTATTATTTATTTGAATTTTGGAACATGATTTAACTCAAAGAAAGCGAAAAATGTAGGCACTCAAGCTACAGGCTGAACAGGCAGACCTGAGAAATGGTTTGCTTTTGTTGGATTATTGTGACTAGTGCCTTTACTAGTATAGCAAAGCAATATTACTCTTAAATTTGTGTTTAACAATGAACTCAACTTTCATTATTATTGTTATTATTGTTTTGAATTTGAAAACAGGAAATTCAAACTCTTTTTATTACGATAAAATCAAGTATGAAATTATCATCAAACCACATCTCAACTTTCATTATTGATTATGATATTTTATTATTTTATGTAGCATCTACTTTGTTGATATTCACAACCAAAACGATTCAAGGATTCAAAATAGCCATGTGATCAGACCATTAAAATAAAGCCATTCATACTCAGAAAAACTATCACTCAATTAGAATTAAGAAAAAAAACTAATACTCGGAAAAACTATCACTCAATTAGAATTAAGGGGGGGGCAAAAAAAAAGATCCCGGATTTACATTATCTGCCTACTAGATTTTTTTTTTTTTTTTTCCTTTTTCCCTCTTTGGGAGGTAAGAAAAAAGGAAAAGGAAAAAGAAAAGTTATAAAGGGAAAAAAATAAAAATAAAAAAAAGCCTAGAAATTTGCGTCGTCCTCCACGAATTTGCCCAAAAATCTCAATATTGAAACCTTGGGATCGCCCTACTTTCCGTGTCTTTGATTTCAAAAATGCCCTTCATAATTCGGGTGTAAAGCCTCTCAAGCTGTGGAATGTTAAAGCTTTCAGATCGGTCCACAAAACGTCGCTTGACAGAATCCACTTGGTTTGTAATTTCGCTATCTGACATTGTTACATCACGGTCTCCACTTCCATCAGCATGATCAGAAACTTCAACCTCAGCAGCACTAGTTTCTAGTTCATTGCAATCAGCAGAAGATGTTTCGAGCCTTTCAGGAATTGCTTCATTCTCTTCCACATCCTGAGATGGCTTTGATGGCTCTTGTTGCCGTGACTTCTCTTCTGCAGCTGAAATTGAATATCATCAGTAAATTTAACATTTGAGTGCTACAAAAATTCGCTAATAACCAACAAATTGTGGAAAGATGATAACTAATTCACAAACAAAATTAACTATGCTCTCAATAATATCGAGCCTTTGACGAATTAGAACTAGACAACAATGCAACAGAAGAAAAGCACTTAATGTGACGTGAAATATCACCATTTAGTCTCCCCCTCTAGGCAAAGAAATCTCTGTACATAAATCTGCTTGTGTGGTTGCCCATTTATAATGTAGAAATACACATGCATATATGTAAAAACATTTGTAGTTTTATATTACAGTTCTGTGCTTTTGTGTGTGTTAAAACAGGACCCAAAAAAAAAAAAAAAAGCAGCAAAATTAAAGTGGGCGTGGGAACTTTTTACATGATAAACTATAATCAAAGGTTTTTGACACCTATGACTAAGAAATAAACTAAAACAATCAAGGCATTACCTGCATGTGCAGCATCAATGCTCCTTTTTGACCGTTTCAGTGTATCATGACTTTGTTCCAGATTTACCTCCGGCTGGACATTTCTAAGTCTAGCACTTACTCTAGGAACGGTTCCCAGCTGCACAACAGGGGTTGACGGAAAAGTAGATCCCCCTAATTCTTCTGGCATGTGCACAGGACCACCTTGGGCTGCGATCTTGTCGCAGTACGCAACCAAAGCAGGATCCATCTGTGACAGCATTCCATGCACCTGAGAAAGAAAAAGGTTTTCACGTACATAATGAGCCAAAGCATCAAAAGACAACCAAAACAAAAGAAAAATTAAGAGAGCAACTTACTGCATCACGTAGCTCATTAGCTCTACTAACGATCCTAGCACCATTGTAGTCATCTCCGTTATAAATCTGCAAGTTCAGACAGAAAACCAATAAAGTTAATGCATTAAAAAAAATTACATAAGAATTTGTCTGTCTGATCCCAATTTCTTGAGCTAACCTGTCATGCTCAGTTCTCCCTCAACAGTAACTGCTAATGCTATTAGGGAAAAGTTTTAGATCTTAAGGCTGATTTTAGGTAGCTATTTGTGACAAGAAAGGAATAAGATATATCCAAATTTGATTTGTGATGTGAAGCAGTAATATTGGCCCTCCACAGTAATCTAACGTACTTTGTGCATGGTGACTCTGCTTGTCATTTCAATTTTCTACTGATCCGTATATCTTGTTGTTTTCATAGCAAAATGTTTCTGACTGACATATCCATGACATTCTTATTTGGAAGATTGTGAACCATTATATATTATTTCTTACATGCAAAAATTACAGCAAGCAAAACACACCTTTGCATTGGATACTATGAGGTCAAAATCTTGCAAGAATGCTGTACATGTAATATACTGTCCAGAATCAACTCGCTGCAAAAGTGTAGCCATGTCCATCGGGTTCTGGATGATCGTGCGATAGTTTGGAGCATCTTCATCCGAAACAGGATAGTGGAAGACACTAAACCGCTTATCATATAAAATCCTGCAGAAGAGGAACAAACATATATACAAACAGTGTTAGCGAGAGAGGATTCTAAAATTAGGACTAATAACCGTGTAACATGACTGTCCAACTGTAGAAAAACGAACGTTGAAAATGACAATGGCCTCACAAAGATTTGAAGTGACAAATAAGTTAAAATCTTTTTACTAGTTGCAAATTGTATAACGCATTAGAACAACTACAAGACAAACGAATAATCGTTATTAGCTTTGGATCAATTGAAAAAAGAAACGGAGAGATTGTTGATTAGATTCTTTGGTTTAAGGTTTCCTCAATGTACCAGCCATAATTTATAAACAGGAATACACCAACCACTCTCCTTCATTAGAAAATCCTCTGCTGCCTAAAACTATTCCTAAGGTTTTACATCTGACGGCAGTCCGGATTGGCCACAAATCCCATGACTGAAGAATTTCCCGCTTTTCCAAAATCTCAAATTCTAATTCTACTCCTTTTAGATCATTCTATCACTTCAATTTACAAGAAAAACTGCAAATAATGCAGCAAACAAATAGAAAGCTTCCAAATAGAAAATAAACCAATGTTTATGAGAGACTTGAGGATAATCTAACCGGTTGCAAACATCTCTGAGGCACATTCGCAATCGGCGAAGGGCATGCTGCTCAGCTTCTACCCTGGCTTTTAACTCAGAGATCTTTGGACCGCTTACTACTTTTGGAGCCTTTGGAAGTTCTGGAACAGATGCTGATTCCTGCAATTTCTTCGTCATTCCCTCCAGCAAGACTGACAGAGCAGCTTCAATCAAGTTGTTAAAAAACAACATTCTGTCTTCAGTGGTTAGTTCACCCACCTGGTAGCTGTCAATATAAGAGTAACATGTCACTTCAAGGTACAGGCATGGACATGGAAAAAACTCTTACAAAGGAACCAAAAAAATGACCAAGCAACTAAAATCTCGCAGTGACCAGCAAAAACAATATATTCCCTAGTTATGTTCAATAGAATGTCATGATATTGAAATTCTAACCGCAAATTCAAAACCCGATATTTTGGATGCAGTGTCATATCACCATGAAAAACTAATATCATATAAACTGGAAGCATTTAGCTGGTCATTTCTCTTCAAGTATCACCATAATTGTAGAAAAAGAAGCTATACCGAAGCAAACAGCTAAAAGAGGCGGAGAACTTCAAGAACTCCAGTGTACAGACACACATGCAAGCTAGCAAGGTATCTTGGGCAATCCTTATTAGAGCAAGCTAGTGATCAACAAAATCAACCATCCTCTTACAGAGACCACTCCAACCTAGTCATTGACCATCATCCTGTTTTTCTTTCAAATAACAGAAACAACCTTTTTCCCCCCAGTGACAAAAACTACCAAACTCTTATCTATGTGATATAATACCAGAACATACCAATACAGCTCAGGATAAGAAAAAACAAGATGCAAATAAGCATATTAAGTATCATCAGTGGAACTATTCATCAGAAGAAAAGGAGGGCACTGCACATTTAGAAGATAAGATTACCAATGGTAAGGGGAAAAGCAAACATACACAGAACGATGAGAAAATATCAAAGCGGCCTCTGAATCCACTTCAGAAAGTGGCACAGAGGATGTCCCAAGCAATAATATAGGTAAGTCAGATGGCAATTCTTCTAACAACGTCAGCAGAACAGCCCTCAATTGCTCATGTGCCTGCAATGAATAGCCATAGAGTGACAATGAGGCATTCAAACAGGAAACAACAAGGTTTGCAGCGTATCACAAGAACAAAAGGACATATTATGAGCATAAATGACTCTATAATTTACATTTTGATTGATAAAGTTCCGATAAATTAAAGAATGAACTCACATTGCCCCACCAAATATGGAACTGAGGCAAATAAAGGATAGATGGTGTTGTTCTTCTTGCTTCCCCAAATATATGTACTAACGCCTCCTCAGGTGTCTTCGCACTGGGGTCGGAAAGTAGAGATGAAAGTCCTAGAGAATGTACAGGGAATTTCTCTAGTTCATGCAAAATTGCAGGTCCAAGATGATCCTGTTAAACTAATGCAGTAAGTATATTTAGTTTGTGGTTCCAACAGTTACCAGTTTTTCAAAAGCAAAAGGTTCTAAGATATTTACCAGGCCAGAACCCTCACTGCCACACAAAAGAAGCCGAGGCCTATACACAAGAGGAATTGCTGAACCATAAGAAAGAAGAGAAAGCTTGGTCAATTCTGAAGACACCGAAAGGGGAGGAAAAATATCGGATATATATCCCATTGCTTTACGCAGATGGCATTGCAGACATGGCTGAACTACTAAAGACAATGGCCTAGACTGCACAACAGCGCCTCTATGAGCAGCAGGTGTAATTGTTGACATCGCTTCAACAAAGTGATACTTTTCAACCCTTACTGAATCAACGTCTATTAGAAATTTATCATCACTCGTGTAAACCTGGGGATACTTTTCACGGAAAGCACGGATCGCAGCTTCTGTGCAAAGAGCCTTCAAATCAGCACCACAATATCCAACACAGCTAGCTGCAAGTTCCGATTTTAGCTCCTTAGAAGGAGGATGCTTCCATTTTCGAGTATGAATATCTAATATTTCAGCACGTGCTTCACAACCAGGCAGAGGAAAGTTGAACTCACGATCGAAACGACCAGGGCGGCGCAAGGCTCCATCGATGGCGTCGATTCGGTTGGTTGCTCCAATTAAAACTACTTGCCCACGAGAATCAAGACCATCCATCAAAGCAAGCAAAGTAGACACAATTGAATTATGAATTTGTTCTTGTTTGCTTGATCTCACAGGTGCAAGCCCATCTATTTCATCAAAGAAGATGATGGAAGGTTGGTTCCTTTGTGCTTCTTCAAAAAGTAGCTTCAATTGTCTTTCGGCTTCACCCACCCATTTACTCAAGACATCGGCACCCTTGCGCATGTAAAAACTTACCTTTTGGCCAGCCTTTGATGCAGCACAAGCTAATGCTCTAGCAATCAATGTTTTCCCAGTGCCAGGGGGTCCACATAACAAGACCCCCCTTGGTGGAGTGATATGATAACTTGCAAAGAAATCAGGATACAATAAGGGAAAGAAGACCATTTCCTTCAGAGCATCGATATACTCAGAAAGCCCACCTATGTCATCGAAACTAACACTCTCATCAACCTGTAAAGGTTGGATATCTGCTCCTCCCTTTGAGCTTGGCCCTGCGGTTTGAATCCCAGAGGTCAGGGTAGCTAAAGCATCACCCTGATGACCCCAACCTGAAGCGGCAACATTCAGTCCCCAAGTTGTTGTCCCGTGCATGTCAAGACCCCCAAAAAGCCAAGGTGGTCCAGACCTACTCCCACCACGACCCCATGGAATTGCAGGGCCTTGATCCAACTCATCCACAAGAAGGGAGTCATCAGAATCATCGGCTCTTGCAATGCGATGGCGTTTATGAACTCGTGATCCACTCTTCCTTACTTCCCTACCAACCTTGGTCCCCATTCCTTGATGTAATACCCTTCGGGGAGATCTAGGTCTTGGCTTTCTTTCTTCCATAGACATCCTGCGAACATCTGCACGATTCCTGAGATCATATCTCCTCCTTCCGTCCTGCTCTTCTTCTTCCTCTTCCTCTTCCTCTTCTTCTTCTTCACCTTCTTCATCATCACCATCTTCCTCTCCATCATCATCGCCATTACCCTCACCCTCATCTTCACCCTCACCCTCGCCTTCACCCTCATTCTGATCATCATCTACATCAATCTCTTCGATATCATTCCCATTTTCAGTCTCATCTTCACCAACCTTCTCTTCCGAACTACCTTGCTCATCATCCAATCCAAAATTTAACTGTTCCCTTGGAACTCCCTTTGAACGACGAGGCCGTAATCCTTCACGCCGAGGCGTTGATTTATTTTCTACGACCTTTTTATCCTTGGGAGATAACATTTCGTCTTGGCTCACATTGTTATCAATCCGGTTCCTCGAAGGTCGATATTTGGGTTTCTGAAACAAAACCACATAACTTCAGTTCCAAACAAAACAACCATGTTTCAGTGTACTGCATCACTTTTAACGCTTTGACACATTAAAATAGTTGGCATTCATAAAAATTGCATGGTTAGGAGAGCATGGAATCTGACCATCAAGTCTTCATCCTCGTAACCAGAACTGTCTGTGTAATCATCATGAGTTACAAGCTTTCGCTTTCTGGTTGAGCGCCGAAGGTTAGTAACATCTGCCTGCAACAAGTAGTTCTACATGCTTTAGAGTTTCGGGACAACCAATACACACACACACACTCATATAAGAAGGGGAATCAAGGCTTTTGTCTAAAAAAAAATTATTGAACTCGGGGTAGGAGTTCTAACTCTGCACCTTTTAGCGAAGTCAAGTGCGATATTACCATTAGACTATGACAAGAACCACAGCGAATCAATGTTTAGTCTAACTTATTTCAACAATTTAGCTAAAACCACGACATAAAGAGTTTTCAGCCTCTTTTTTTTTTTTTTTTTTTTTTCCTTACGTTAAAAAATGCTAGTCTGCAAGCAATATGATTGAAGATTTTAACATGCTTTATCTCGTAGTAAGAGGCAAAGAAACCAAATGTCTGAAGAACCATGCACAACCTCGTTTTGCTGTCTAAAAAGCAAACTCCACGACAACACAATGTTCACACACACACACACACACACACACACACACACAAAAGAACATATCCTCATGCAAAGCTACATAAGTTAATGCACAAAAACATGAGACTGAAAAAAGGGAACCAAATTGTTTTTTGGTTTTTTTTTTTTTCCCCTCCTTTCCCCTGTTGCCAAAAAATACAGAACGTAAAGAACAAAATCCATAACTCTAAAGCCTCAAAATATCAAACTATGTGGTCAGAGAAAGTCTAATTGAAATGGAGAGAGAGAGACTGACGTTGTTGGTTTTGGAGGGAAGAGGAGGAGGGCGGCGAGAGGTGGGAGAGAGTAGCTGGGCGATGCGAGAAG
>CM046382.1:3669710-3704945 GCA_025413485.1 Ficus microcarpa | reverse complement strand
ATCCACACCGCCTTCGTCCTCCTCCACATCATCCTCACAATGCCCACCATTACAATGTGGGTTTCTTACCTACAGTATGAAATATAACTGAATGAGCTTTCGCCCAGTAAGCACAAACATAATCTCACAAAACATTAAAACATCTTGAAAACATTCATCATCATATGCATCTGCGTGAACCATTTATGTTTCATTTATGCATTTCTTTTAACTTACTTATCTTTCTTATGGGCCCCATAATGTACGTACCATCATTTATTTAGCGCGCCTCCAGGTTACAGATAGGGGTTGCAAGGTCCCTAACTGCTCTGGGAACATTGGGTGATTACACCCTCCCGCATCAACGAGAGGGTGAATCCTTTACTTTAACATGAAAAATCCTCCACCTTATGGGAGGTCGGTACGACACTTTACTTGTGATTTCTTACCATGTTATTTATCCTTAGTGAACATACCTTATGATGTCACTATATGGTAACATACTTTTTATCTCATTAATAACATGGCATGGCATTCTTTTCATTCATGGCATTTGCAAACATGACATTTTTATAAACATGACATTTTGTAAATATAGCACTTTCATAATCTTTTGTAAAAATAGCACTTTTTATAAACATAGCATTTTGTAAAAATAGCACCTTTTCATAAACATAGCATTTTGCAAAAATAGTACTTTTTAATAAACATGGCATTTCACAGATATAGCATACAACATATTGCAGCATATTTGAAAACCACATACTTGAACATAATTTATTAGTTTTCATACTGCAGGTGAGGTTTGTACTTACCTCTAGTGCCGTATCCTTACAGTTGCGTTCTTTAAATTATCGGCAACGGCAATTAACTTTCCTGATATACCAAAAATATAGGATCAGGATCATTTTCGTAAGGTGTTGGTGACCTACCAACATTCATACCTACTTTTGGTTGTATGTCCCTTATAGATGATATCCATCTTGGCCATTTTAATCCCCATTCTTTATTTGAACTTTGATAAATCCTTATGAGGTTACATTGGGTAACCTTTTTGGTTTAGAGCCTTGTTCTAATATTGGGCCTTGTTCATACATCCTTGTTATTGGGTTATTTCCATTAACCCTTTAAATTTTAGCCCAATTATTCATGTGAGTATCCCTTAGGGTTATGTTGGGTAACCCTTAAGGTTAACCTTAATTAACCTTGGGTCAACCTTTTGTTAACCCTTGGTTATCCTTGGGTTTGTAACTCGGATAAAATATCCGGTTATCGTTCGTAATCGGCTTGCTTACCAATTTTACTTTAAAATTCCTTTTCCTTATTTTTGGAAAATCTTGTGTAATTAACTTCCAAAAATCCTTCATTTTTGCTTGTAAAAATTCTAACTCCTTTAATTAGAAAATGCTTTGGTTTTATCTCATTATTTTCTTTAAATTGTAAACTCTTGGTTGAAACTCTCTTTTTCTTTAACTTCGGAGAAAAATGTGAATTTTCAAACCCGAGCCCTTAAAATTCATGGTTTTCGAAATAAATCTTTTATAAAATCATTTGGGGTCGGAAACCACCTTTGGAACGGTTTCCGAAGCTAAAATAACCATTTAAGAGCACTTCACAATTTTTCTAGAAAATATTTTCGTGAAACTCATGTGCAAGATTTTGGACTCATTCAACTCATGCAACCCATAAATCCATCTCATTCAACTCATGCAACCCAAATCCGAAAATTAAAAAGACTAGGGTTACTTGGTTCTAACTCGTGCATCAACACATACAAGCATCACAAAATCCATCCCTAATCTAGCATGCTCTCATGGCTGCCAAGGGCAGATTTTTGGCCTCATCTTATGGGACATACAACCTATCTTCTAGCATGAAAAATCCATCATTTTCAAGCACAAATTTTAAAGCAAACAAGCATCAAAAATCAGCCAACCAAATCCTACCCTAATCAAGCACACACGCCAACAATGAGGGCAGAAATTTAAAGTGGACTTATGTCATTACAAACCACTTGAATCAACATCAAAAACACTTAAATAAGACTTGATTTCAAAGTGGTTTAAGAGATTTACCTCAAACCCAAGTTAGGGTTTTGAAAATCCCAATTCTTCCTTCCTTCCTCTAGCTTCCTAGTCCCACGGCTTTGTCAAGGAAATGGCATCCAAAAATTTTTTTGTTAGCTCTTTGTTGCTTCACTAAAACCGACCCTTAATCAAGAGAAAATCCAAGTTTTTCTTACCTCTTTCTCCTCTTGCTTTGTTCGGCCAACCCTTGGAGAACTTCACCAAAAATTTTCTCAAGTCCTTCCTTGCTTGGCTCACGGATTTTGTTCAAGAAAAATGAGATCCAAGAGATTTTTTGTTAGCTTTTTCTCATCTCTAAACCGAGCACTATCAAGGAAGGAAAACCAAGAATTTTTCAAGATCCACTTACCTCTTTCTCTCTTGCTCTTGGTCAGCCAACTCTTGGAGAACTCACAAAAATTTTTTTCCAATCTTTCTCTAGCACTCTCCCTTGCAAAACCCGTGCACCCTTGTGAAGAAAACCCAAAAATTTCTCTTGGAAACTCTCCCTCTCTCCTTCTCTCTCTTGCTGCCGAAAATACTCAAAGAAAATGGCAAAGGTTTTGGCTGCTTTGACAAGGAAAAGAGAAGAGAAAATGGATGAGATGTCTTGAATGACTAGTGGTTGGTTGCTTGTCCTTAATTCAAGGCTTTATGTCTTGTCTTTCCTTTTCTTCATTGTAGCCGAATCCAAGGGGCTGAAGGGGGGTTGCAGCCGGATTTGAAGAGGAAAAAGGCATGGGTTTTAGTTCATTATTTTAAGCAAGAAGTGACTAGATTTGATGGACAAAAGTGGTTCAACTTTTTCCTTGATTTAGGGCTTTATGTCTAGTCTTGTTCCCATTGAATTTTTCTTTCCTTGCTATCCATTGCTACTGCCGACCAAAGGGAGAGGAAATGGGCTGCCACTAGCTTGCTTTGGCTAGTAAAAAGGTGAGTCATAGGCATGGTGTTGTTGTCATTTGCTTGGTTGGACTTGAAAGGCCATCTAGTTACCCTAACGAAGCCAATTTCTTCTCTTTTCTTTCTAGTTGGCCGAACTTGGGAGTGGGGGCTGATGGCTGCCGGCTGTTTGTGGGGAATGGACAAGGGATTTAGTTCATTTTTTAAACAAAAAGTGACTAAGGATGGGGGACCTTTGATGGACAAAAGTTGGTGCACCTTTTCCTTGATTTATGGCTTTCCCATTTTTTTCTTTTCCTCTTGTCTCCCATGGATTGGCCGGCCATCAAGCATGGAGTTCCACATGATGCAACTTTGAGTTAGTGGAAGGTGATGTCATTGAGGTGAGGTAATCTTCCACTAGCTCTACCAAGGTCTTGTTTGGCCATTTCGTTCTTTCACAGTTCCTTTCGCGCTCTACAGTTATTTCCAATACTGTGATGAGCATTCTTATTTTATATTTTTGATCCAAAAATTCTTCCATATAAATTTGGACCGAAACTCTCGTTCTCCAATTTTTCGGAAACCTTCTTGCCCTTAATTCGATTTCGGTGTGCTTGATTTTTCTAGGGTGGATTTATGACTTATAGAACTTCATTTTCGGAGATTCTTTCCATATTCCTTCATCATACTTGTGAAGTCAACGTTGTGACCCGTCCCGGTCAAACTTTGACTTTTTGGTCAACCTTTTGACTTTTGGTCAAACCTTTGACTTTTTCGGTCAAAGTTGACTTTCGTAAAATTTCATCCTTTTTCGTTCTTTTTCCTTTAAAAACCTCATTCTTGGCTCGGAAATCATTAATTGAGTCTCATAATCAGTAAATGAGGACTCGAACATCGTTTAAATAAAATTATGAATTTCTCATTATTATTCATAATTTTTCATATAACACATCATAAACACATAAATTAGACTTTAATTCCTTATAAACAAGGAGATTACAAGTCTACAAAATTTTGGGTCTTACAACCTACCCTCCTTAAAAGATTTTCGTTCTCGAAAATTAGAACAAATCGGGATAGTCTCTCTTCATATCTTATTCTCGTTCCCATGTCGCTTCTTCAATATGGCGATTTCTCCATAATACCTTTACCAACGGTATGACCTTATTTCTTAGCACTTTTTCTTCACGTGCCAAAATTTGGACTGGCTTTTCCTCATAAGTCAGATCTTCGCGAATCTCGATCGGTTCGTGATCCAATACGTGCGACGGATCCGGAATATACTTTTTCAGCATCGACACATTAAACACATTGTGTACATATGCCAATTCTTGGGGTAGAGCCAACTTGCAGGCTACGTTCTCAACTCTCTCGAGTATCTCGAACGGCCCTATATACCTTGGGCTCAGTTTCCCCTTCTTTCCGAACCGCATAATTCCCTTAAATGGAGCGACTTTGAGGAAAACCAAGTCTCCTACTTGGAATTCGAGAGGTCTTCGGCGCTTGTCGACATAACTCTTTTGCCGGCTAAACGCAGTCTCCATCCATTGTCTTATGAGCTTCATGTTTTCCGTGGTCTTCCGAAAAAAATCCGTAGATACAAAATCTTTTTTTCTTGTCTCGTACCAGTGGACTGGAGATCTGTATCTTCTTCCATACAAAGCTTCATAAGGAGCCATTCCGATTGAAGCGTGAAAACTGTTGTTGTACGAGAATTCAATCAAAGGAAGCTTCTTATCCCAAGTTCCCTTGAAATCCATCACGCAAGCTCGCAACATATCTTCCAAGGTCTGAATGGTCCTTTCTAATTGTCCATCCGTTTGTGGGTGAAAAGCTGTACTAAACGAAAGCTTGGTACCCATTGCTTCATGTACGCTCTTCCAAAATTTCGAAGTAAAGCGACCGTCGCGATCCGAGATGATAGTTTTCGGAATTCCATGATAGCGAACGATCTGGGCCACGTACAATTCTGCCAATTGTTCTACTGAGAAGCTGAGCTTGATGGCTATAAAGTGCGCCGACTTTGTCAATCGGTCAACGACCACCCAAATAGCGTCGTTGCTGCTAGGAGTTCGAGGCAGACCAACCACGAAATCCATCGTCACTTGGTCCCATTTCCATTCCGGGATGGAAATTTTCTGCAGTTCTCCTCCTGGACGTTGGTGTTCCGCCTTTACTTTTTGACAAGTAAGGCACTTACTGACAAAAGTAGCAACGTCGTTCTTCATTTTGGGCCACCAAAAGCTTTCTTTCAAGTCCTTGTACATCTTCGTGGCTCCAGGATGGACAGAGTACGGAGTCTCATGAGCTTCTTTCATGATCCTTTCCTTTAGTTCTTCCTCATTAGGAATACACAATCTATTCTTTTGATAGAGTATGCCTCCATCGGATATGTGGAAGTCTGACTCCTTTCCTTCTAAAACCTCGTTTCTCGTCCTAAGCAGCGAGACATCGGCTTCTTGACGTTCCTTCATCCCATCTAAAATGGTAGGTTGGAAGGTTAGAGCAGCTAATCCTCCCGAAATAAGCTCGATTCTAGCTTCTACTATCTCCTTCTGAAGAGGCTCCGTCAATGACCGGATTGACATCATCGAGGAAGACAACTTTCGACCGAGGGCATCAGCTACCTTGTTAGCCTTCCCCGGATGGTATCGGATATCTATGTCGTAGTCCTTCACCAATTCGAGCCATCTTCTTTGCCTCATGTTCAGCTCTTTTTGTGTGAAGATGTACTTCAAGCTCTGATGGTCCGTATATATTTCACATTTCGTACCATAGAGGTAGTGCCTCCAAATCTTTAAGGCAAAAACTACCGCCGCAAGCTCCAAATCATCCGTCGGGTAGTTCTTTTTGTGTTCCTTGAGCTGTCGCGAAGCATAGGCGATCACCTTTCCGCTCTGCATAAGCACGGCTCCCAATCCTATCTTGGAAGCGTCGCTATAAATCACGAAGTTTTCTTCCTCCACGACCGGAATTGTGAGGATTGGAGCACTTGTCAACTTGCTTTTGAGCTCTTGGAAGTGCTCTTCACACTTATTTGTCCATTCGTAGGCCTTCCCTTTTCTTGTGAGTGCGGTAAGTGGTGCCGCGATCTTAGCGAATCCTTCGACGAATCGTCGGTAATAGCCCGCTAATCCGAGGAAACTGCGCACTTCGGTGACATTCTTGGGGGCTGGCCACTTGCTTACCGCCTCAATCTTGGCCGGGTCTACGGATATGCCTTCTTTGGAGACCACGTGTCCTAGGAAATGGACCTTCTCTAACCAAAATTCGCACTTTGAGAACTTGGCATAAAGCTGATTCTGCTTCAAAATTCGTAGTGCAATCCTTCGATGCTCCTCATGTTCCTTTTTCGACCTTGAATAGATCAGAATGTCGTCGATGAAAACGATGACGAACTTATCCAAGTAGTCCTTAAATACTCGATTCATCAGATCCATGAAGGCTGCTGGAGCGTTTGTCAGTCCGAATGGCATCACAAGGAACTCGTAGTGCCCATATCGAGTGCGAAATGCCGTCTTCGGAACGTCTCCTTCCTTGATTCGGAGCTGGTGATATCCCGATCGTAGATCAATCTTCGAAAAGACGGAGGCTCCGTTCAGTTGGTCGAACAGATCATCGATCCTGGGCAAAGGATACTTGTTCTTGATGGTGATCTTGTTCAACTCCCGATAGTCGATGCACATTCTTAGAGTGCCGTCCTTCTTCTTAACAAACAACACCGGGGCTCCCCACAGTGAATAGCTCTGTCTGATGAATCCTTTATCCAGGAGCTCCTTCAACTGGACTTGCAATTCCTTGAGTTCAGCAGGCGCCATCCTATACGGTGCCTTGGACACAGGCGCTGATCCTGGAAGCAACTCAATCTCAAAAGAGATTTCTCGTTCTGGTGGCAATCCTGGCAGATCTTCAAGAAATACGTCCACAAATTCCTTGACTATCAGTACATCTTCCAGCTTACTTTCGGTCTCTTGTGTCTTATCTACCATGTTGGCTAGAAATCCAAGGCATCCTTCCGCCAACAACTTTCTAGCCTTTAACGCCGAAATAAACATCTTCGGCTGCTTCGGGGTCGATCCTCGAAAGATAAATTCTTTATCTCCAACTGGCTTGAACGTAACCGCGCGGCGTTGGCAGTCAATAACTGCGTTATACTTTCCCAGGAAGTCCATACCCAGGATTACGTCGTAGTCGTATAGGTCAATGACGATCAGGTTGACGTACATCTCTCTACCGCATATGATTATTGGAACATGGCGTATCCAGTAATCAGACAGCAAAATTTCCCCGGAGGGTAATGCAGTACGAAAGGTTCTTCCGATTTTCTCATTATCTCTACCTAGTTTCTTAGCAAACCTAGGTGATGTGAATGAATGCGTAGCTCCAGAATCAATCAACACATAAGCATCTTGTTGGGCAAAAGGAAGCTGACCTGTCACCACCGTGGACAGTCCAGCCTGAGCATCCTCCTTTGTGTAGGCATAGATGCGTCCTTGCGGTTTTGGAGCTTCAGCTCGGCCCTGAGGGATTACAGGTCCTTCTAGCTTCATCTGGGCTGCATGCAACTGACTTCCCTGACCCCTCTGATAAGTCTGCTGGTGCTGGACATTTGCATTGCAATTCTTAGCAAAGTGGCCTTCCTTGCCACACAGATAACAACGGTTTGTCCCTGCCCGGCAATCTCCCGGGTGCTTTCTCCCACATTTCTGGCAAGGAGGAGTTCCACATTCTTCTTCTGGGGAGGATTCTGTTGGCTCCCCTGTCCTCCAGCATCCCACTTTCTTTTCTGCTGGGGGTTGCCATACGGCTTGTTGCCGCCGCGTTGGCCAGAAGGTCTTCCTTGACCTTTCTGCTGCGATGGTTGGCCGGGTTTGGTCTGACTCTGCTTGGCTAGTGCCCTCTCCTCATTCTTTTCTTTAAAGAACTGAGCCCGTTGCGCCTTGTTCTGACCGACCCAATATTCGGCTCGAACTGCTCGACTGACGCATTCGGCAACAGTGAGCGGTGGATGAGGGCCACTACTGATAATCACGGCTAAGTCCGACCGGAACATTCTCATCATTTTTCTCACTTTGTCTCTCTCGGAACTAATGAGTTGAGGGCAGAGACGGGCGAGCTGTTCAAACTTCCTTACAGCTTCGGCCACTGACAAATTTCCCTGACGGAAATTGGTGAATTCGTCCTGTTGGGTTTCCATTACTTCCGTGTTGAAGTACTTCTCACGGAACTCTTCCACAAAGTCTTTCCATGTCATCTGGGTGACGTCCTGTCTGATTTGAACCGTTTCCTACAATAACCGGGCGTCTTTCTTCAACATAAAGGACGCGCAAAGGACTCTCTCTCTATCATTAAGCCCTAAGAAGTTCAGGGAAACTTGAAGGTCGATGAGCCAGTGTCGGTCTCGATCGGGTCCGTTGATCCCTCGAATTCTGGTGCCTTCATGCGCAGAAATTCATGATACAGCTCTGCCGGAGTTCGAACACGAGGTGCTGGCGGAGCAGCTACCGGCGCCATTGGTGCTTCTGGGGCCTCAGGGTGTTCCGGAATTACTGGTTCCTCCTCGGGAAATACCAATACCGCTGGTTGCTCTTCAGGTGCCGGTGGTACCCTGGCTTTAGGCGGTCCTTGGTTCTGTTGGGCTATTTGAGCCCTAAGCCCACCTATTTCTCGTTGCTGGGCTAGCATCATCTCTCTCAGCTCGTTCAGTTGAGCTGCAAGATCGACGTTTTGGGCCTGTGCCGCTCGACGTCTTGGTGGCATGGTTCTGTATAGAAGCAACAAAATAAGCTTCTTATTTTCAAAACTTTCATAAAATCATATCTTTTATACAGAACCATAATCTTCATTTCATAATCATAGTTTTTAGGAAAAATACATAATTTCCTCATCATGGGCATACATTACTTGTTTACCACCACCGAGCTAGGGCACAACCCAACGTCATTCTCACAACCAACCTTTCCATTGCGAACCATCGATATGCGTTGAATACGAAAATCTAATTCTAAGCGTAAGAAAATAATTTAACTTACTTGGGCTATTGCGGAACGAAGCGGTGCGAGACGAAGTAGGCTGGCAGGATACCGTTCTGATACCAACTCTGTGACGCCCCTTTACTACGTAGGGCCGTCACGCCTTACTTACTTACTTAACTTTACTTGAAAATTAGGAATATTTTTTTTTTTGAAACATACGTATAAAAACATTTGTCTTTAGCAATATATCATTACTACTTAAGTAAACGTTACTTAAGGTCTTTAGTTCTCAAAAGACCATAAAGCATAATTTGTCTTCATCATGTATATACTTATATATACAAAACTTCTTTACTTATCAAAAGATTTACGGAATTAATACGTAGTGGTATCCACACCGCCTTCGTCCGCTTCCACATCATCCTCACAATGCCCACCATTACGCTGCGGGTTTCTTACCTACAGTATGCAATATAACTGAATGAGCTTTCGCCTAGTAAGCACAAACATAATCTCACAAAACATTAAAACATCTTGAAAACATTCATCATCATATGCATATGCGTGAACCATTTATGTTCCATTTATGCATTTCTTTTAACTTACTTATCTTTCTTATGGGCCCCATAGTGTACGTACCATCATTTATTTAGCGCGCCTCCAGGTTACAGATAGGGGTTGCAAGGTCCCTAACTGCTCTGGGAACATTGAGTGATTACACCCTCCCGCATCAACGAGAGGGTGAATCCTCTACTTTAACATGAAAAATCCTCCACCTTGTGGGAGGTCGGTACGACACTTTACTTGTGATTTCTTACCATGTTATTTATCCTTAGTGAACATACCTTATGATATCACTATATGATAACATACTTTTTATCTCATTAATAACATGGCATGGCATTCTTTTCATTCATGGCATTTGCAAACATGACATTTTTATAAACATGACATTTTGCAAATATAACACTTTCATAATCTTTTGCAAAAATAGCACTTTTTATAAACATAGTATTTTGTAAAAATAGCACATTTTCATAAACATAGCATTTTGCAAAAATAGCACTTTTTAATAAACATGGCATTTCATAGATATAGCACACAACATATTGCAGCATATTTGAAAACCACATACTTGAACATAATTTATTAGTTTTCATACTGCAGGTGAGGTTTGTACTTACCTTTAGTGCCGTATCCTTACAGTTGCGTTCCTTAAATTATCGGCAACGGCAATTCACTTTCCTGATATACCAAAAATATAGGATCAGGATCCTTTTCGTAAGGTGTTGATGACCAACCAACATTCATACCTACTTTTGGTTGTATGTCCCTTATAGATGATATCCATCTTGGCCATTTTAATCCCCATTCTTTATTTGAACTTTGATAAATCCTTATGAGGTTGCATTGGCTAACCTTTTTGGTTTAGAGCCTTGTTCTAATATTGGGCCTTGTTCATACATCCTTGTTATTAGGTTATTTCCATTAACCCTTTAAATCTTAGCCCAATTATTCATGTGGGTATCCCTTAGGGTTATGTTGGGTAACCCTTAAGGTTAACCTTAATTAACCTTGGGTCAACCTTTTGTCAACCCTTGATTATCCTTGGGTTTGTAACTCGGATAAAATATCCGATTATCGTTCGTAATCGGCTTGCTTACCAATTTTACTTTAAAATTCCTCTTCCTTATTTTTGGAAAATCTTGTGTAATTAACTTCCAAAAATCCTTCATTTTTGCCTGTAAAAATTCTAACTCCTTTAATTAGAAAATGCTTTGGTTTTATCTCATTATTTTCTTTAACTTGTAAACTCTTGGTTGAAACTCTCTTTTTCTTTAACTTCGGAGAAAAATGTGAATTTTCAAACCCGAGCCCTTAAAATTCATGGTTTTCGAAATAAATCTTTTATAAAATCATTTGGGGTCGGAAACCACCTTTGGAACGGTTTCCGAAGCTAAACTAACCATTTAAGAGCACTTCACAATTTTCCTAGAAAATATTTTCGTGAAACTCATGTACAAGATTTCGGACTCCCTGCACACCTTCCATAAATCACACCCAGTTTAAAAATCGGCTTGGAATTTGAAAAACTTGTCTTCACGAAAGTTGTAGCTTTCGAAAAATTTCATGTTTTAAGAAAAATCCAGTTCGGCCTAGATCAGTACCAGTTTTTATTTGAAAACGGGTTAACTCTGAAAAACTGGGTGAAGGACGTCCCAGGGCTCAGCCACGGGTTTTGGGTAAAACAGAGGCCGTTGGAGCCTTATTTTGAGATTCTGTCCATGCAGTCCTCTAGGAAAAGTTGTTCCGAACAACTTTTGTGTTTTGAGTTTTACCTCATTCGGCCTCTAAGGGCCTTGAAATTACCCTTTCCCGAAACTGGCCAGATTCGAATCCGAATTGACAGTTTCGGTTCCTTATTTCGGCTTACGTCCTATTTCGCGGAATCTATCTCGACCGATCACATTGGGAGCTTATACCACAACAAGTAGCGCTTCTAACGTCCCATTGAAACCCATAAATCCATCTCATTCAACTCATGCAACCCAAATCCGAAAATTAAAAAGACTAGGGTTACTTGGTTCTAACTCATGCATCAACACATACAAGCATCACAAAATCCATCCCTAATCTAGCATGCTCTCATGGCTGCCAAGGGCAGATTTTTGGCCTCATCTTATGGGACATACAACCTATCTTCTAGCATGAAAAATCCATCATTTTCAAGCACAAATTTTAAAGCAAACAAGCATCAAAAATCAGCCAACCAAAACCTACCCTAATCAAGCACACACACCAACAATGAGGGCAGAAATTTAAAGTGGACTTATGTCCTTACAAACCACTTGAATTAACATCAAAAACACTTAAATAAGACTTGATTTCAAGGTGGTTTAAGAGATTTACCTCAAACCCAAGTTAGGGTTTTGAAAATCCCAACTCTTCCTTCCTTCCTATAGCCTCCTAGTCCCACGGCTTTGTCAAGGAAATGGCATCCAAAAATTTTTTTTTTAGCTCTTTGTTGCTTCACCAAAACCGACCCTTAATCAAGAGAAAATCCAAGTTTTTCTTACCTCTTTCTCCTCTTGCTTTGTTCGGCCAACCCTTGGAGAACTTCACCAAAAATTTTCCCAAGTCCTTCCTTGCTTGGCTCACGGATTTGGTTCAAGAAAAATGAGATCCAAGAGATTTTTTGTTAGCTTTTTCTCATCTCTAAACCGAGCACTATCAAGGAAGGAAAACCAAGAATTTTTCAAGATCCACTTACCTCTTTCTCTCTTGCTCTTGGTCGGCCAACTCTTGGAGAACCCACAAAAAATTTTTTCCAATCTTTCTCTAGCACTCTCCCTTGCAAAACCCGTGCACCCTTGTGAAGAAAACCCAAAAATTTCTCTTGGAAACTCTCCCTCTCTCCTTCTCTCTCTTGCTGCCGAAAATACTCAAAGAAAATGGCAAAGGTTTTGGCTGCTTTGACAAGGAAAAGAGAAGAGAAAATGGATGAGATGTCTTGAATGACTAGTGGTTGGTTTCTTGTCCTTAATTCAAGGCTTTATGTCTTGTCTTTCCTTTTCTTCATTGTAGCCGAATCCAAGGGGCTGAAGGGGGGTTGCAGCCGGATTTGAAGAGGAAAAAGGCATGGGTTTTAGTTCATTATTTTAAGCAAGAAGTGACTAGACTTGATGGACAAAAGTGATTCAACTTTTTCCTTGATTTAGGGCTTTATGTCTAGTCTTGTTCCCATTGAATTTTTCTTTCCTTGCTGTCCATTGCTGCTGCCGACCAAAGGGAGAGGAAATGGGCTGCCACTAGCTTGCTTTGGCTAGTAAAAAGGTGAGTCATAGGCATGGTGTTGTTGTCCTTTGCTTGGTTGGACTTGAAAGGCCATCTAGTTACCCTAACCAAGCCAATTTCTTCTCTTTTCTTTCTAGTTGGCCGAACTTGGGAGTGGGGGCTGATGGCTGCCGGCTGTTTGTGGGGAAAGGACAAGGGATTTAGTTCATTTTTTAAACAAAAAGTGACTAAGGATGGGGGACCTTTGATGGACAAAAGTTGGTGCACCTTTTCCTTGATTTATGGCTTTCCCATTTTTTTCTTTTCCTCTTGTCTCCCATGGATTGGCCGGCCATCATGCATGGAGTTCCACATGATGCAACTTTGAGTTAGTGGAAGGTGATGTCATTGAGGTGAGGTCATCTTCCACTAGCTCTACCAAGGTCTTGTTTGGCCATTTCGTTCTTTCACAGCTCCTTTCGCGCTCTACAGTTATTTCCAATACTGTAAAGAGCATTCTTATTTTATATTTTTGATCCAAAAATTCTTCCATATAAATTTTGGACCAAAACTCTCTTTCTCCAATTTTTCGGAGACCTTTCTGCCCTTAATTCGATTTCGGTGTGCTTGATTTTTCTAGGGTGGATTTATGGCTTATAGAACTTCATTTTCGGAGATTCTTTCCATATTCCTTCATCATACTTGTGAAGTCAACGTTGTGACCCGTCCCGGTCAAACTTTGACTTTTTGGTCAATCCTTTGACTTTTGGTCAAATCTTTGACTTTTTCGGTCAAAGTTGACTTTCGTAAAATTTCATCCTTTTTCGTTCTTTTTCCTTTAAAAACCTCATTGTTGGCTCGGAAATCATTAATTGAGTCTCATAATCATTAAATTAGGACTCGAACATCGTTTAAATAAAATTATGAATTTTTCATTATTATTCATAATTTTTCATATAACACATCATAAACACATAAATTAGACTCTAATTCCTTATAAACAAGGAGATTACAAGTCTACAAAATTTTGGGTCTTACATAACCAAAGCATTGCATGAATGTTGGTTGAAAACCAACATATTATAGTCAAGATTAGAGACCTTACCTATGTCCTACGATTAAGCAGGAAGTACCCTGCAGCTGAACCCAGAAGCGGAGCAGTTTAGTACCGGACGTAGATAAGGTAAGTACAACGCTGCCTACAGCATAGGCTACTAGGGTTTTCTTACCTAGGTATGGTTGACGTGTTAAGAGCTATGAGATGTGTTGATATGCTAAGTGTTATTTGATATGCTATGGAGCATGTCAAAACATGATATGTGCTTATATTATGAAATATATCATGATATGTACGAGTGCATGCTTAAGTTAAGAATATGATATGATTATGAAGTAGAATAAGTGGCATCACGATGCATGCTCACTAGTTCTAATAAGAATGATAAGAGTAAGTATGACATGACGAGATGAAGAGTAAGTGAGATGGCAAGCAAGCTTGCCCGTGTCGTATCCCCCGTCCAAGGTCGGGTCGGACTATGGCAAGAGTAAGTCCATGGTTGCGCGCTGGGTACGTACACTCAAGTAAGAGCCCATAGTTAAGATAAGTTAAGGAAGTAAGCTCAGATGAAATAAGAAAGCATAAAATGAACATAATTGGTTCATGCATATGCTATGTAAGGTTATGTTAAGTCTTGTGATGACATGTTATGATGTGGCTAAGTTATGATGTAGTTAGTTTATGTGTTGCGGTATAGGAGTTGTACTTGCTGAGCGAAAGCTCATTGTTTTAAGTTTATGCTGTAGGTAAATTACCTGTCAGCATTTGATGATACAAGATGGAGGAGCGTGGCCGGGCACTGTGAAATGTGGGGAATGGAAGTCGTTACGCGTTTTGATCTTCTAGATATATTATTTGAAATTGTTCCTTCAGTTCAATTATGTGCGAGTTAGCACCGTACAAAAAAAAAAAAATTTCCGCTGTGTTTCATGTACTAAGTAAGTAACTTCGTATGAGTAGTTCACGTATGTATGTAAGTATGGTAAGGTAACGGTCCGTGCTAGGCGGGTTGTTACAATTACACTTTGTTGTCTTTATCAAGTTTTGGTCAAAAATTACATGGCATCTCAACAAGCCTAGTGACAGGTTCATTTCTCATTACCGAGCCCTCGGGTACTAATTTACCAATTTGCCCCTATTTTGGTGATTCAAGTATTTTTAAACTTAAACTTGTTATATCTTTTGACCTTAACTCTTAGTAATCTCTCTTGCTAGATCCACAAAACCTCTACGTACAGCCCAAAATATTCGCCCCATCAAATTGCCATTGTACTCCTTAGTTTGACAAAATTATAATTTTGTCACTAGACATACCCATTTTAATCTAAACTTATTAGATGGCTTTAAAATTTTATCCTAGAGCCTTAGAATAATGTTTACAGTGCTCCTAAGCTATCAAAATAGATTTCGTAACTTATTACATTTCTAAACATAATCAAATAAAAATATTACATTTAAGCCCCCTTTATGTCTTTTAAGGTTGTACATTTGACTATAACATAAACCATATTATTTCTTGTATTTATTTAGCTTAATACATTTTTTAAGGGTGAAAAATATGCTGTATAGTTATAGTCTAAGCATATTTTATAATTTAACCCGTTATTTATTTATTTATACATTCTAGTCCTTATTTTACCCCAGTTAGTTTCCAATATACTTAATATCCTTATAAAGTGTTCTCACAGGGTCAGCACTCATTTTTAACAAGTTTTTTATTTTACGTTTTGACCCTAAATTTTCTATATTTATGTTTTGACCCGTAAAATTGTGTTTTGGTCATTTCTTATCCATTTATCACCAAAATTTGATAAAAGGTCTATTTTAAGTCTCTAATCAAGACTAAAAATTTTTGGATTCAAATAAGGTCTCTAGGCTGATGAATTTATGATTTTACCCCTGAAGGGTAAAATTGTCATTTTTGACATTTTTATTTTGACGAAACTTGAGCTCTTCTTATTGCTTATGTCAAGAGTAATATTCTGTCATTCTACATGAGTATGAAAATCCCACTCAAATTATCATTTTCCAACTTATTAATATTTATGCCAAAATGTTATTTTTTGTACTTAATGGTCATTAATTCTTATTATAACCTATTTGTAATGTTAAAATAATTTTCTCATCATTCATGCTTCCATTAAATAGAGGACATAACATATTAACTTACCATAATCTCCTATTCTCATACATCAATACTCATTTCCATAAAAATCATATTTCATGTCATATAACCATAAAAATCACATAAACACACTTTCGATCATATTCCATACACAAATCATATTTTCTAGCAATTTTAAAATCATGGCAAGCATGTTTATTATCTCACTAGGTAGCAGAACAACATTTAACCATTTACCATATCAAGATTTTCATATTTGTAAGAACACATTTTAAAAGAAGAGTTATTAAGAACTTGATAAACCACTAGTTTACAAGTCATTTACCTCTTGGAAAAATAATGGGTTATTAGCTTCTCTTGAAGGCTTTGTGTAACGACCCACCTTACGTAGGCCGTTACACCTTACATAACTTACATAGTTACTTAACTTACTTAATTAGCGGAAATTCCGACTAGAAATATATAGCATATTTTTTTTCTTTCAACTTGATTTATATACTTACATACAAACATACTTATATACGTATGTATAAGTACTGAAACAAGTGTTTGAGTCTAAAACTTATAATAAAACAAAACCGTATACATATAATATAACAAAACGCGTAGTGGTTCCCGGCCCGTAATCTCATAGACAGTCCTATCCCGCTCCACACCCTATCAAGCACTGCCAGTAGGAAGCTTACCTACATCATAAACGTAAGTTGTGAGTTTTCGCTCAACAAGTACAACTTTTATCCGCAAAACATTACATAATAAATACATGAACCAATTATGCTTCATTATGTTTTCTTATTCTTTCATATCTTAACATACTATGGGCCCCTTAACATAAGTGTTCGTACCGGCCGCACAGCTATGGAGTGGTTGGGACAGCCAGCCCAGTCCAACTCAAACCATAGACCTAACCCGACCTAACGCGGGTCGATACGACATAGGCAATCTTACTTGTCATCATACTTAGATCTTATTCTTATCAATTCGTGAACATGCTCCATGATATCACACATAAATAAATCGTAATTCATATCATGATATTTCATAAGTCTTAAACAAATCATGCATCATTTCTTCGCATAACTTTGAAACATATCACACATACAATCATATCATCGCATATATCATATCAAACAAGTATCACAACAAAAAAGGCTTATGCTGTAGGCGGAATTGTACTTAGTTGTTTTACTAGATCTGAGTTCTAGACTTCAACAGATCGCAACACAGTTTAAATACCTGTTTTCAAAAAGACATAAGATAAGAATCACCTTATCTTATCATAACTTATTATATTTAATATTGGTATCCCAACCAACATTTATCCATACTCCTAACTATATGTCCCACCACATACCAAAAATTGACATTTAATTTGGTTACTAAAGATAACCTTGCTTCCAAAGCTTATCACATAAAAATTAGTAACCCCCCTCTTTTTTTTTTTTTTTTTTGGTTACTATAAGCATTTTTTACTTACTCGACCTAATTAACATATAATTTTGTCACCGATCCTTGTCATTTTATTTCAAAAATAGCAAAACTGTAAAATTTTGAAAACCTTTTCTGAAAACATTTCCAGAAACTCAGTTAACAAGGTATGTGCAGAAACTGTCTAATCCTACACTGTTTTGAAAATCCTGCGTAGGAATTTCTAGTTTCTCTACCCAGTTTTTTAAAATTCAGTTTTACTTTGAAATCGGTTTTGAATTTGCAAAAGTCCTCTTCATGAAAGTTGTAGACCTTAAAATTTCCTAAAACTTTCATGTTTAATATAAAACCCAGTTCTGTGACGCCCCCTTTGTAAGACCCGAAATTTTGAAGACTTGTAATCTCCTTGTTCATAAGGAATTAGAGTCTAATTTATATATTTATGAAGTGTCATATGAAAAATTATGAATAATAATGAGAAATTCATAATTTTATTTAAAACGATGTTCGAGTCCTCATTTAATGATTTTGAGACTCAATTAATGTTTTACGAGTCAAGAATTAAGTTTTTAAAGGAAAAAGAATGAAAAATGACGAAATTTTACGAAAGTCAACTTCGACCGAAAAAGTCAAAGGTTTGACCAAAAGTCAAAGGGTTGACCAAAAAGTCAAAGGGTTGACCAAAAAATCAAAGTTTGACCGGAACGGGTCACAACGTCGACTTTACAAGTATGATGGAGGAATATGGAAAGAAACTCCAAAAATGAAGTTTTATAAGCCATAAATCCACCCTAGAAAAATCAAGCACACCGAAAAAGAATTAAGGGCAAAAAGGTCTCCGAAAAATTGGAGAAAGAGAGTTTCGGTCCAAATTTACATAGAATAATTTTTGGACAAAAATATAAAATAAAAATGCTCATCACAGTATTGGAAATAACTGTAGAGCGCTAAAAGAGCTGCGGAAGAACGAGATGGCCAAACAAGGCCTTGGAAGAGCTAGTGGAAGATGACATCAACTCTTGACATCACCCTCCACTAACTCAAGACTCCAAATGGCAGCCCCATTCCCTTATAAAATTCGGCAACTAGCATAGAAAAGAAAAGAAAATCAAAGGGGACAAGAAGGTATGGCATAAAGCCATAAAATAAGGACCCAAAAGGTGGGTTAAGTATGAGATTTTCCTAGAAGCTTTCTAGAGCCAACCATGGGCTGCCACCTACCCATTTTTCTCCCCACCAAATCCGGCAGCTCACCCCTCCCATCTCCCTTAATTTCAGCTGCACAATGAAGGAAGGAAAGAAAAGGAAACTAAGGACAACAAGGCATGACAAGGTGTGACATAAAGCCTTAATTTAAGGACAAGAAATCTCTCCATCTTTCACTCCACCAAGGGCTGCCACATGTCCCTCTTTTCTCTCCAATTTTCAGCAGCCCATGCTCTCCTAATCCCCCTTGGATTCGGCAGCCAACAAGGAAGGGAATGACTTGACACAAAGCCTTGAATCAAGGGACAAGAAGGCAACCACTCTAGTCATTCAAGACATCTCATCTTTCCTTTCTCTTTTCCTTGTCAAAGCAGCTAAAAGCTTTGCCATTCCCCTTGGATACTCGGCAGCTAGGGAGAGAAAGAGAGAGAGAGAGATTCAAAAACTTTTGGGTTTCCATCTCCTTGGAGTTTCGGTTCTAGAGAGAAAACTAAGGAGAAGTGAGAAAATTTTTGGTGATTCTAGCAAGAGGAGGCCGAACCAAGAGCAAGAAAGAAAGAGGAAAAAGAGGTGAGTAACTCTTGACAAATTTTGGGATTTCCTTCTTGAGATTTTCGGTTTGGTTAGAAGCAAGAAGAAGCTAACAAAAAAATCTCTTGGATCTCTTTTTCTTGTGCAAACCGTGAGCCACCAACAAGGAAGGATTTGAGAAATTTTTGGTGAGCTTTTGGGAAGGAATCCGAGCAAGAGGAAGAAGAGAAAGAGGTAAGAAAAACTTGATTTTTCTTCTTGTGATCTTGGATTAAGGGTCGGTTTTTAGAGGAGCCTTAGAGCTAACAAAAATAAAATTTTTGGATCCCATTGTGTGGTGAAGCCGTGGGCTAAGAGCAAGCCAAGGGAGGAAGGAAAACTTTGGGATTTCGAAAACCCTAACTTGGGTTGAGGTAAATCTCTTAAACCTCCTTAAATCTAAGCTTTATTTAAGGTTTTTAATGATGATTTGGAATGGTTTGTAAGGACATAAGTCCATTTAATTTTCTGCCCTCATCTATGGTGTATGCGTGTGCTTGATAAGGTTAGGTTGGTTGGCTGATTTTTAATGCTTGATTGCTTTAAAATTTGTGCTTGAAAATAATGGATTTTTCATGCTAGAAATTAGGTTGTATGTCCCATAAGTTTAGGCCAAAGATCTGCCCTTGGCAGCCAAGAGAGCTTGCTAGAATTAGGGATGGATTTTGTGTTGATGGTATGTGATGATGCATGAGTTAGAACCATGTAACCCTAGTCTTTTTAATTTTCGGATTTGGGGTTGCATGAGTAGAATGAGATGGATTTATGGGTTGTAATGGGACGTTAGAAGCGTTGCTTGATGTTGTCTAAGCTCCCGATGTGATCGGTCGAGATAGATTCCGCGGATAGGACGTAAACCGAAGAGAGGAACCGAAACTGCCAATTCGGATTGGAATCTGGCCAGTTTCGGGAAAGGGTAATTTCAAGGCCCTTAGAGGCTTAATGAGGTAAAACTCAAAACATGAAAGTTGTTCGGAACAACTTTTCCTAGAGGACAGCATGGACAGAATCTCGAAATAATGCTCCAAAGGCCTCCGTTTTACCTGAAACCCGTGGCTGAACCCTGGGACGTTCTCCACCTAGTTTTTCAGAGTTAACCCGTTTTCAAATAAAAACTGGTACTGATCTAGGCCGAACTGGATTTTGTGCAAAACATAAAAGTTTTAGAATTTTTCGATAGCTACAACTTTCGTGAAGACAAGTTTTTCAAATTCCAAGCCGATTTTTAAACTGGGCGCGTTTTGTGAGAGACGCGCAGAGAGTCCGAAATCTAGCAAATGAGTCTCACGAAAATCTTTTCTAGAAAAATCATGAAGTGTTCTTAAATGATTATTTTAGCTTCAAAAACCGTTCCAAAG
Organism: Ficus microcarpa; assembly: GCA_025413485.1. Lineage (NCBI taxonomy): Eukaryota > Viridiplantae > Streptophyta > Magnoliopsida > Rosales > Moraceae > Ficus > Ficus microcarpa. Next base: position 3,684,522 of record CM046382.1, on the reverse strand, counting down.
ATGGTTTCCGACCCCAAATGATTTTATAAAATATTTATTTCGAAAATCATGAATTTTAAGGGCTCGGGTTTGAAATTCACATTTTCCCATAAAGTAAAGAAAAAGAGGGTTTCAACCAAACATTTCCAAGTTAAAGAAAATAATGAAATTTAAGCCAATGAATTTTCTAATTAAAGGGGTTAGAATTTTTACAAGCAAAATGAAGGATTTTTGAAAGTTAATCACACAAGATTTTCCAAAAATAAAGAAGAGAAATTTTAAAGTAAAATTGGTAAACAAGCCGATTACGAACGGTAACCGGATATTATATCCGAGTTACAAACACGAGGATAACCAAGGGTTGACAAAAAGGTTGACCCAAGGTTAGATAAGGATAACCTTAAGGGTTACCCAACATAACCCTAAGGGATACCCACATGTAAATTTGGGCTAAGATTTAAGGGGTTAATGGAAATAACCCAATAACAAGGATGTATGAGCAAAGCCCACTAATAGAACAAGGCTCTAAACCAAAAAGTTACCTAATATAACCTCTTAAGGATTTAATCGAAGTTCAATACAGAATGGGGATTAAAGTGGCCAAGATGGATAACATGTATAGGGGACATACAACCAAAAGTAAATGTGAGTGTTGGTAGGTCGCCAACACCTTACGAAAGGATCCTGATCCTATATTTTTGGTATATCAGGAAAGTGAATTGCGGTTACCGACGATTTAAGGAACGCGATTCTAAGGATACGGCGCTAGAGGTAAGTACAAACCTCACCTGCAGTATGAAAACTAGTAAATTATGTTCAAGTATGTGGTTTTCAAATATGCTGCAATATGTTGTGTGCTATATCTATGAAATGCCATGTTTTATGAAAAGTGCTATTTTTGCGAAATGCCATGTTTATAAAAGGTGCTATTTTCGTAAAATGCCATGTTATAAAAAGTGCTATTTTTACAAAAGATTATAAAAGTGCTATATTTGCAAAATGTCATGTTTATGAAAATGTCATGTTTGCAAATGCCATGAATGAAAAGAATGCCATGCCATGTTATTAATGAGATAAAAAGTATGTTATCATATAGTGACATCATAGGGTATGTTCACTAAAGATAAATAACATGGTAAGAAGTCACAAGTAAAGTGTCGTACCAACCTCCACCAAGGTGGACAATTTTTATGATGAAGTTATGGATTCGCCCTCTCGTTGTTGTAAGAGGGTGTAATCACTTCTGTTTTCCTGGAGCAGTTAGGGACTTGCAACCTCATCTAACTGTATCTAGCGGTGCGCTATATGTTAAAGGTACGTACACTATGGGGCCCATAAGAAATATAAGAATGTTAAAAGAAATGCATAAATGGAACATAAATGGTTCATGCATATGCATATGATGATGTATGTTTTTTATGATGTTTTAAATGTTTTGTGAGATTATGTTTGTGCTTATTGGGCGAAAGCTCATTCAGTTATATTTCATACTGTAGGTAAGAAACCCGCAGCTTAATGCTGGGTATTGTTGGAGCGGTGTGGCGGCGGACGAAGGCGGTATGGATACCACTACGCATAGTTTCCGCAAATCTTTTGATGTAAAGAAGATTTTGTATATAAGTATGTATGATAAAGACAAATTATGCTTTATGGTATTTTGGAACTAAATACCTTAAGTAAACGTTTAATTAAGTAGTAACGATGTATTACTAAAGACAAATGTTTTATAAGTAAATTTCAAAAAAAAAAAATATCCCTAATTTTTAAGTAAGTAAGTAAGTAAGTAAGTAAGGAGAGACGGCCCTACGTAGTAAGGGGGCGTCACACCCTTACTACGTAGGGCCGTCACGCCTTACTTACTTACTTAACCTTACTTGAAAATTAGGAATATATATATTTTTTTTTTGAAACATACTTATAAAAACATTTGTCTTTAGCAATATATCATTACTACTTAAGTAAACGTTACTTAAGGTCTTTGGTTCCAAAATACCATGATACATAACTTGTCTTCATCATGTATATACTTATATATACAAAACTTCTTTACTTATCAAAAGATTTGCGGAAACTATGCGTAGTGGTATCCATACCGCCTTCGTCCGCCGCCACACCGCTCTAACAATGCCCAGCATTAAGCTGCGGGTTTCTTACCTACAGTATGAAATATAACTTGATGAGCTTTCGCCCAGTTAGCACAAACATAATCTCATAAAACCATTAAAACATCTTAAAAACATTCATCATCATATGCATATGCGTGAACCATTTATGTTCCATTTATGCATTTCTTTTAGCTTTCTTATCTTTCTTATCTTTCTTATGGGCCCCATAGTGTACGTACCATCATTTATTTAGTGCGCCTCCAGGTTACAGATAGGGGTTGCAAGGTCCCTAACTGCTCTGGGAACATTGGGTGATTACACCATCCCGCATCAACGAGAGGGTGAATCCTTTACTTTAACATGAAAAATCCTCCACCTTGGGGGAGGTCGGTACGACACTTTACTTGTAATTTCTTACCATGTTATTTATCTTTAGTGAACATACCTTATGATGTCACTATTTGATAACATACTTTTTATCTCATTAATAACATGGCATGGCATTCTTTTCATTCTAGCATTTGCAAACATGACATTTTTATAAACATGACATTTTGTAAATATAGCACTTTTATAACCTTTTGCAAAAATAACACTTTTTATAAACATAGCATTTTGCAAAAATAACACCTTTTATAAACATGGCATTTTGTAAAAATAGCACTTTTCATAAAACATGGCATTTCATAGATATAGCACACAACATATTGCAGCACATTTGAAAACCACATACTTGAACATAATTTATTAGTTTTCATACTGCAGGTGAGGTTTGTACTTACCTCTAGTGCCGTATCCTTAAAATTGCGTTCCTTAAATTTGTCAGCAACGGCAATTCACTTTCCTGATATACCAAAAATATAGGATCAGGATCCTTTCGTAAGGTGTTGGTGACCTACCAACACTCACATTTACTTTTGGTTGTATGTCCCCTATACATGATATCCATCTTGGCCACTTTAATCCCCATTCTTTATTGAACTTCGATTAAATCCTTAAGAGGTTACGTTGGGTAACCTTTTTGGTTTAGAACCTTGTTCTATTATTGGACTTTGTTCATACATCCTTGTTATTGGGTTATTTCCATTAACCCTTTAATTCTTAGCCCAATTATACATGTGGGTATCCCTTAGGGTTATGTTGGGTAACCCTTAAGGTTAACCTTATTTAACCTTGGGTCAGCCTTTTGTCAACCCTTGGTTATCCTTGTGTTTGTAACTCGGATATAATATCCGGTTACCGTTCGTAATCGGCTTGCTTACCAATTTTACTTTAAAAATTCCTCTTCCTTATTTTTGGAAACTCTTGTATAATTAACTTCCAAAATCCTTCATTTTGCTTGTAAAATTCTAACTCCTTTAATTAGAAAATTCTTCGGCTTAAACCCATTATTTTCTTTGACTTGGAAATGTTTGGTATGAAACTCTCTTTTTCTTTACTTTGTGGAAAAATGTGAATTTCAAACCCGAACCCTTAAAATTCATGGTTTTCGAAATAAATCTTCTATAAAATCATTTGGGGTTGGAAACCACCTTTGGAATGGTTTCCGAAGCTAAAATAACCATTTAAGAACACCTCACAATTTTTCTAGAAAATATTTTCGTGAGACTCATTTGCAAGATTTCGGGCTCCCTGAACACCTTCCATAAATCACACCCAGTTTAAAAATCGACTTGGAATTTGAAAAACTTGTCTTCACAAAAGTTGTAGCTATCGAAAAATGCTAAAACTTTCGTGTTTTGCACAAAATCCAGTTCGGCCTAGATCAGTACCAGTTTTTATTTGAAAACGGGTTAACTCTGAAAAACTGGGTGGAGAACGTCCCAGGGTTCAGCCACGGGTTTTGGGTAAAACGGAGGCCGTTGGAGGCTTATTTCGAGATTCTGTCCACGAAGTCCTCTAGGAAAAGTTGTTTTGAACAACTTTCTTGTTTTGAGTTTTACCTCATTCAGCCTCTAAGGGCCTTGAAATTACCCTTTCCCGAAACTGGCCAGATTCAAATCCGAATTGGCAGTTTCGGTTCCTCTCTTCGGTTTACGTCCTATTCGCGGAATCTATATCGACCGATCACATCGGGAGCTTAGACAACATCAAGCAGTACTTCTAACGTCCCATTGAAACCCATAAATCCATCTCATTCAACTCATGCAACCCAAATCCGAAAGTTAAAAAAGACTAGGGTTACTTGGTTCTAACTCATGCATCATCACATACAAGCATCACAAAAATCCATCCCTAATCTAGCATGCTCTCATGGCTGCCAAGGCAGATTTTTGGCCTCATCTTATGGGACATACAACCTAATTTCTAGTATGAAAAATCCATCATTTTCAAGCACAAATTTTAAAGCAATCAAGCATTAAAAATCAGCCAACCAAACCCTAACCTTATCAAGCACACACGCCATCAATGAGGGCAGAAATTAAGGTGGACTTATGTCCTTACAAACCACTTGAATCAACCTCAAAAACACTTAAATAAAACATAGATTCAAGGTGGTTTAAGAGATTTTACCTCAACCCAAGTTAGGGTTTTGAAAATCCAAAGATTTCTTTCCTTCCTTGGCTTGCTCTAGCCCATGGCTTCACCATGGAAAATGGCATCCAAAATTTTTGTTGTTAGTTCTTTCTTGCTCTAACCAAAAACCGAAAAACACATGAAGAAAAACCAAGTTTTTCTTACCTCCTTCTCTCTAACTTTGTTTGGCCACTTGCTTGGAGAATCACCAAAATTTTCTCAAGCTTTCCTTGCTCTTGGTTGCTCACGGTTTTTGGTACAAAAGTGCACCAAAAAAAATTTTCTTCTTGGTTCCTTGCTAGACCACTCAAATCCGAATCTCTTGACCCAAAAATTCTCCAAGTTTCACTCACCCCTTGTTCCTCTTTCTCTTGCTCGGCCAACACCCCAAAATCCACAAGAAATTTTCCAATCTCTCTCTAGCACTCTCCCTTGCACAAATCCGAACTCTCTAAGATGAAAAACCCAAAAACTTTTTGAATCACTCTCTCTCTCTTTCTCCCTCTTGCTGCCGAGTATCACAAGGAACAAATGAGAGCTTTTGGCTCACTTTGACAAGGAAAAGAGAAGAGAAAAGATGAGATGTCTTGAATGACTAGAATGGTTGCTTTCTTGTCCCTAATTCAAGGCTTTAGTCTTTTCTTTCTTTTCTTTCCTTGCAGCCGGATCCAAGGGGATTAAGGGGGGTTGCTGCCGAGATTTCCAAGGGAGATAAGCATGGGTTTGACTCATTTTTGTTCAACAAAAATGACTAGAGAGTGAGGGGACTTGATGGACAAGAGTGGTTGCACCTTTTGCTTGATTTAAGGCTTGATGTCTAGCCTTTGCTCCCATTTTTTTTTCTTTTCTTTGCTGTCCCCAGCTGTTGCCGACCAAAGGGAGGGGGAGTTGGCTACCACTAGCTTGCTTTGGCTAGTAAAAAGGTGAGTCATAGGCATGGTGTTGTTGTCCTTTGCTTGGTTGGACTTGAAAGGCCATCTAGTTACCTTAACCAAGCCAATTTCTTTTCTTTTTCCTTGTCTAGTTGCCGAACATGATGGAGGGGCTGATGGCTGCCGGCTGTTTGTGGGGAATGGACAAGGGATTTAGTTCATTTTTTTAAACAAAAAGTGACTAAGGATGGGGGACCTTTGATGGACAAAAGTTGGTGCACTTTTCTCCTTAATTTAAGGCTTTCCCATTTTTTTTTTCTTTTCCTTTTGTCTCCCATGGATTGGCCGGCCATCATGCATGGAGTTCCACATGATGCACTTTGAGTTAGTGGAAGGTGATGTCAAGGGGTTGATGTCATCTTCCACTAGCTCACACAAAGTCTTGTTTGGCCATTTCGTTCTTTCACAGCTCCTATCGCGCTCTACAGTTATTTCCAATACTGTGATGAGCATTCTTATTTTATATTTTGATCCAAAAATTCTTCCATGTAACTTTGGACCGAAACTCTCTTTCTCTAATTTTTCGGAGACCTTTTTGCCCTTAATTCTTTTTCGGTGTGCTTGATTTTTCTAAGGTGGATTTATGGCTTATAAAACTTCATTTTCGGAGATTCTTTCCATATTCCTTCATCATACTTGTAAAGTCAACGTTGGGACCCGTCCCGGTCAAACTTTGACTTTTTGGTCAACCCTTTGACTTTTGGTCAAACCTTTGACTTTTTCGGTCAAAGTTGACTTTCGTAAAATTTCATCCTTTTTCGTTCTTTTTCCTTTAAAAACCTCATTCTTAGCTCGTAAAACATTAATTGAGTCTCAAAATCATTAAATGAGGACCCGAATATCGTTTAAATAAAATTATGAATTTCTCATTATTATTCATAATTTTTTTTCATATAACACATTATAGATACATAAATTAGACTCTAATTCCTTATGAACAAGGAGATTACAAGTCTTCAAAATTTCGGGTCTTACAAGTTCTGCCCTTAGCTCACCCATTTTCCCTGTTGAAGTTGCCTGGCTGAGAGCACTTACTTGATCAGGCCAGGCTCGGGTTTTGCTAAAAACTGAAGCCGTTGGAGTCTTATTTTTGAAAACGGTCAGTGCTTCCCCTTAGGATTCTCCTTTTTCTACAACTTTAATGTTTTAACTTTCTTCAAATTCGGCCTCTAAAGGCCTCAAAACTCTGATTCCAGTTCGCTGCCCTGTTTTGGTCCGAACTTGGTAGTTTCTATTCGGTTGGTTCTTACACCGATTTACGTGCACCCTACCTCAAATGGTTAAAACCGTGAGCCTATAATCAAGCATGCAGTGTGTTTCTATTGTTTTCCTTTTTCATACATTCATTCCATAACACATAACATACATACATCCACATAGAAATTTTTCTACCAAAATTAAAGTTTTTGGGGTTATTCCAAACCCTCACACATCATGCTTCACAAATCCAATTTCATACATTCCATACTCCTCTTAGGCATGTGGGGACATATAATCGAACATATGGTGAGCATACACCCTTAGCATAAAATTTCTAGAGCGTAATCCAAAAACACAACCAACTACATAAATTAAGCTTCCTAAGGCTCATACAAGCACATACAAGCACACTAAAACCATTGCATGAAGAAGATGGAAGATGAGCTTAAGCTCTTACAACCAAGTGCTTGAAATACACATAAAGTTATTGCTCCAAACTTAGTCGAAAAACTTAGGAGATTGAGAGGATTTACCTTTAGAACTTGGAAAGAACTTCAAAAGCTTGGATCCACTAATTTTTTTTCTTGATTTCTTCTCCAAAAACCTGACCAACCCTTGCTCTCTCTCTCTCCTTCTTGATGTTCGGCCTTGGGGGAGAATTTTGGTGACTAAAATGTGAACTAAAGAGTTAAGGTAGACAAAATAGTCAAAAATTCAAACAACGCCTATTAATAGGTGATTTTACTTTCTTCACTTTGCAAATTAATCCCTCAAAAAGAAACTAATTGCCCAACAACTCCATGCAAGATGGCCGGCCAAGGGAGGATTACTTAGTGACCAAAGGAGTTTGAACGGTCAAATTTTATTTCTTTCCAATTTTTCCAAAAATCCAAAAATTACTTAATTTTCCTTTTTGATGAGGTGTCCCTCATTTAGTCTCCATTTGGCTTGTCATCCAAAATACAGTCCAATATCATACTGATATGAATATTATCAATACTGTTTTCTACTAAAAACAGTATTGTTATACTGAACTGCTGTCCAAAATTCATCTGTGCTTAACTGGACTGCGTAAAAATTTTTTTCTTTGGACTTGAAGTCTCTTGGCCTTTTTATTCTAAATATTGAGTTTGATTTTTCTGCAATGGTCCCGTGCCTTAATTTCACTTCCGTATTCGTAATGACGGTTTTCACAGTATAATTTCATACTGCTTATTATACTGCAGTACCGTCTCGAACATATCTTATATTTTTTTTCCTGGTCAAACGTTGGCCGGAATAGAATCATACATAAATTCTAATTTTGATAAAATCAGATTAGACATTTCATATAAATATACATAATGTAACGCCCCGCCTAGCACGGACCGTTACCTTACTTATCTACTTACTTATCTTTCCTCTCGTACTTACTTAAGTACTTAAGGGAATGCATACAAACCTTACTTATTTAGTACATGAAACACAGCGGAAATTTTTTTTTTATACGGTGCTAACTTACGCTTAACTAAACTGAAAGTACAATTTCGAATAATATATCTAGAAGATCAAAACGCGTAGCGGCTTTCATTCCTCACATTTCACAGTGCCCGGCCACGCTCCTCCATCTTGTATCATCAAATGCCGACAGGTAGTTTACCTATAGCATAAACTTAAAACAATGAGCTTTCGCTCAGCAAGTACAACTCCTATATCGCAACATATACACTACTAACATCTCAATACATCATAACTGCATTTAACATATACTGGCAACTACTACATTGAACTACTACTGCACTGAACAACTACTGCACTGAACATGTACTGATAAACATATGCATGAACCAGTTATGTTCATATTATGCTCTTTTATCTGCTGCTAACTTACTTATTGTCTTTCTTACTTAGTCTGCTAATGGGCCCCTTACTGAGGTGAACGTACCAGGCGCGCAACCATGGACTTACACTTGCCATAGCCCGTCCCGCCCTGTGACGGGGGATACGACACCGGCAACTGCTTGCCGTCTGCCTACTGATCTTCTAACCATGTCATACTTACTCTGGTCATTCTTATTAAAATTAGTGAGCATGCATCGTGATGCTACTTATTCTTACTTCATAATCATCTGACATTCTTAGCTTGACATGTAATCATACATATCATAACATACTTCATACATAAGCATAGATCATGTTTTGATATGCCCCGTAGCATATCAATTAACACTTAGCATAACAGCGCATCACATAGCACATAACACATCAACTATGTATAGGTAAAAATATCCTAATAGCCTACGCTGTAGGCGGCGTTGTACTTACCTCGTCTACGTCCGATACTAAACTGCTCCGCTTCTGGGTTCAGCTGCAGGGTACGTCCTGCTTAACCGAAAGACATAGGTAAGGTCTCTAATGTCGACTATAATATGTTGGTTTTCAACCAACATTCATGCAATGCTTTGGTTATATGTCCCCCTAACTAAAACTCATGTTATGTGTAGTTACCTCAAGTAACCTTATCACTTTGGGTTATATCTCATAACCCCATAAAATCGTATACCATGATCTAGTAGGTTACGTTGGATAACCTTTTCTACTATACCCTTATCCCATAACCTGATGGGTTACACTAACCCATGGGATAATTCGTCCTACATCTTACTAGGTTAACCCTTGTTAACTTTTAAGGTTACTAAAGTTAACCCTCTTCGGGTCAACCTCGGGCTTTGGAGCTAAGCCCAATAACTCGGGTGTAAATCCCGGTTACATGTCGTAACTATCTACCTAGCAAACCTTGAACTTGAAACTCTTAAATCTTTTCTTTATCCTTGAAAAAGTTTTTGGCTTAAAAGTCTAAAAACTGCTACACTTCCTCTTAAAAATCCTTGAATTTTAAAACATGATTCATAAAATGTTTGAAGGCTAGAAACTACCTTTGGAACAGTTTCTGTGTTCAAAACAGTGTTTAAGACAAGAAAAACTGTTTTTCCTAACTGGCTCTAGAAAATCCCGTGCAGGAATTTCTTGCTCCCTGCACGGTTTTTAGATTTTAAGTCGTAGTTTAAAACCCCTTTAAAATTGGAAAAAGTTGTCTTCACAAAAGTTCTAGCTCTCGAAGAGATCTAAAACTTTTGTGTTTTACAAAAAATCTGATTCTGCTTAGTTTAATACCATTTTTAATTTGAACAAGCTGGTCGTGTAAAACTGGGTCTGAACAGACCACTTTCGGTTTTTTATAATAACGGAGGCCTTTGGAACCTCATTTTAGGAAACGATCCACGTTACCCCCTAGGAAAAACCCTGATCTACAACTTTCGTGTTTTACATTTTTGCCCATTCGGCCTCTATGGACCTGCAATTACCTCTTTCCTGTGACTGGCCAGTGTGGAACCCGAACTGGCAGCCTTGCTTACTAGAATTGGTTCACGTCCTAATTCGCGGGTTCTAACTCGACCGATCACATCGGGAGCTTAACAACAAGACATACAACGTTTCTAACATCCCGCATGTTCTAACATGCCTTCCCAACGTACCCATGCAGCCCTCTAATCCGGTTGCACAAAACCTTGGCTGCATGGTCCTATCTCCTAGCATACATCAACCATTCCATACAATATCATCACATCTAGCATCCTAACATGCATTCACATTCTTAAACACATAATTGGGGACATATAACCTTAATCTAGCATGCAACCTATCATCACATAAGCACATGCATAAAGGAACCAACCACCCCCTAGGCTAGCAAATCAAGCACCATGCACTAGCTAAGAGCACAAAATTAAATGGTGAGCTTATGCTCTTACAAACCATACTTGAAATACATTTAAACTTTACTTTAAAAGCTTAAATGAAAATAGATTTAGGGTTTTAAAAAATACCTTGAACTACTTCAAGGATTGGCTTTAGGATTTTGGATCAAAACCTTCCTAGCTCACACTTGCTCCTAGGTTCGGTTTCCACACATAAAGTGGCTCCAAATTGGCTATTTTTGGACTGAAATTTGACCTCCCCTATGGCTCGGCTACACACCACAAAATTGGACCAAAAATCTGAAATTTTTCTTCTCCTTTTCCACCAAACCCGTGGGCTGCACACAAGGAGAAATTTGACTCCAAAACTTGGTTTCTAGCTTGCTTACTCACACCCGAACTTCCCCTAACTCTTTCCCTCAAAAAATCTGATTTTTTTTCCACTTGGTTCCACTGCTCACAGCCCCCACGGCAGCAGCTAGAATGGCTGGAAAAATAATTTCTAACTCTCCCTAATGGTTTCCTACACCAACCGAAGTAAAACCCAAAAATTGTTTCAAGAAAATTTTTGTTTTCTCTTCCTCCTTCTCCCTTTCTCTCTCTCGATTTTTCTTGGCTGAAAATGGGCAGAACTTGGCTGGGAATTTCTGATTTTCATGAATAAATTTGACCCCTATTTATAGACAAAAGCTAGACTTTCAAAAATTGTATTTTTGACCCCAAAACTTTAAAAATTCACACAAATGGGTGATGAGGTGGCCGGCCAAGCCTTGTAGAGCAAGGAAATGACATCATTGCTTACATCATGGCTTACATCATGGCTTACATCATCAAATTTTTAAAATTGCACTTTTGCCCCAAAAATGAAAATCTTGGCATTTAAGCCCCCTAGGTGGCCGAAACTTTTCTTGGTGATCAAGCAAAGATTTTTCTAGAACAAGACACTTGTCTTGCTTAGATTTGTTCTCAAAATATTTATGAGGTCATAATTCAAAATGGTGATGTTGTCATAATTAAAAAGCCTTGTTTGGCTACTTTTTGTAAAAACAGTCTAGTTTAAACTAAACACAGATAAATCTAATACTGTGTTGTACTAATACACAGTATTAATATTTTATACTGCAGTAAAAATTTCATCTGTGTAAAAATTGGTCTGGAAAAATTTTTCTTTATTTTCTCAAACCCTTTTGCACTATGCCTTAACTTAGCGTGCTTGATTTTTCTATGATGGTTTTTGATCTTATCTATGCTATCTTACTCATAAGAATGGGTTTTCGCAGTATTTCTTCCATACTGCATGTCACAAAACTATACTGCAATCACGTTGACTATTCTGGTCAAACTTTGACTTTCCCGGGTCAAAGTTGACTTTTTCGGTCAAACCTTTGACCGACCTATAATCATGCAAATATCATCCATTTTCTTTCGAAAAGGCTATTTTCTATTCTAAATAATCATCTTTGAGTCTTATAAAACTATAAGAACTCATCACACATAATAAAGTTATAAATCGAACTTTTTCATAAAATGCCCTTATGCATACATTCAAGCTCTTTCTAGAAGAAAGAATAACATAGAAAAAGTCATGTATTACACATAACACAAACTTTGATTTCAAAAAGCAGAAATCGTAATTTGTACAAAAATGGGTTATTACAATCTACCCTCCTTAAAAATTTTCGTCCCCGAAAATTAAAACAAGTTGGGATAATTCTTTCTCATGTCATCTTCTAGTTCCCACGTTGCTTCTTCGACATTATGATTCCGCCATAATATTTTAACCATAGGAATGGTTTTGTTCCTTAAAACCTTTTCTTCCCGATCCAGAATTCGGACCGGTCTTTCCTCATACGTTAAATCAGCTTGGACTTCAATTGGCTCTTGACTTAGAACATGGGAAGGGTCAGGTACATACTTTTTCAGCATTGAAACGTGGAAAACATCATGTACATAAGCTAATTCTGGCGGCAAAGTAAGCTTGTAAGCGACTTTTCCAATCTTTTCAAGGATTTCAAATGGTCTGGTGTATCTTGGACTAAGCTTTCCCTTTTTACCAAACCTCATAATTCCCTTCATAGGAGCAATCTTAAGGAAAATAGACTCTCCAACTTGGAATTCTAAGGGTCTTCGATGTTTATCAGCATAACTCTTATGTCAACTGAAAGCTACGTTGAGTCTCTATTTAATCATCTTAATATCCTCTGAGGTTTTTTTGATGAAATCCGTAGTATGAAGTTGCTTCTATCCAACTTCTTGCCAATGGATTGGAGATCGACACTTTCTTCCATATAACGCTTCAAATGGAGCTATTCCAATTGAGGCGTGATAACTGTTATTATAAGAAAATTCGATCAAAGGTAGCTTTTGATCCCAGCTTCCTTTAAAATCCAAAACACATGACCTCAGCATATCCTCTAGGGTCTGAATAGTTTGCTCCGATTGTCCATTAGTCTGGGCGTGAAAAGCTATACTGAACTTTAACTTTGATCCCATAGTCGTGTGAACACTCTTCCAAAATCGAGAGGTAAAACGCCCATCCCGATCTGAAATGATTGATCTTGGCACTCCATGAAGTCTAACAATCTGGGATACATAAATCTCAGCTAATTTTTCCACTGAAAAGGTGGCCTTAATAGTGATAAAGTGGGCAGACTTGGTTAATCTATCAACAATCACCCAAATCATGTCATTTCCACTAGCGGTTCTGGGTTAACCGACTACAAAATCCATAGTGGTTTGTTCCCATTTCCATTCTGGAAGCTCAATTTTCTGAAGATCTCCACCGGGTTACTGGTGTTCCGCCTTAACTTTCTAACAAGTTAGGCATTTTGACACAAAGTGAGCTATTTCGTTCTTCATATTTGGCTACCAATAATTTTCACTGAGGTCCTTGTACATCTTAGTAGCTCCCGGATGTATCGAATATGGCGTCGCATGCGCTTCAGACATGATTTGTTCCTTTAGAAATTCCGAGTTAGGAACACAAATCCTATCCTTGAAATAAATTACCCCATTCGAAGAGGTCTTGAATTCTTTATTCTTCCCACCAAAAAGTTACGCCTTAAGTAGAAAGGAATCCTTCCCTTGATGAAGTTAATAGATTCTAGAAGATTGGACTGAAGAGTCAAAGCAGTCAATTTCCCAGTTATCATCTCCACATTGAAATCTGAAATTTCTTTCTGAAGTGGCTTAGGCATCTTGTCAAGTAACATCAACATACCAGATGACTTTCTGCTTAGTGCATCCGTTACTTTGTTCGCTTTTCCTAGGTCGTAAAGGATTTCGCAGTCGTAATCCTTCACAAGTTCCAGCCATCTACGCTACCTTATATTGAGCTCATTTTGAGTGAAGATGTATTTGAGACTTTGATGGTCGGTATAGATCTCACATCTATTCCTATACAAGTAGTGTCTCCAAATCTTCAATGCGAAAACCACCGCTGCGAGCTCCAAATCATGTGTCAGGTAATTCCGTTCGTGATCCTTTAATTGGCGTGAGGCATAGGCAACCACATTTCCTTTTTGTATCAGGACAGCTCTCAATCCGGTCTTAGAAGCGTCACTATAAATTATAAAATTTCCTACATCCACGTCAGGAATTATCAATACTGGTGCACTGGTAAGTTTCCTCTTTAGCTCTTGAAAGTTTTCTTCACACTTCTGCGTCCACTCAAACTTTTTCCCTTTCCAAGTAAGAGCTGTAAGTGACGCCGCAATCTTGAAAAAGCCTTCAAGAAAACATTGATAATAACCGGCCAATCCAAAAAAACTTCGTATCTCCATAACATTTTTAGGTACGGGCCATGTACTAACCACCTCGACCCTTGCAGGATCAATGAAAATTCCCTCTTTCGAAACCACGTGACCCAAGCAATGCACCTTTTCTAGCCAAAATTCACATTTGGTGAACTTGGCGTAGAGCTGATTTCGCCTTAACGTCTCCAGAACTATCCTAAGGTGCTGCTCATGTTCTTGAACGGACTTTGAGTAGATCAAAATGTCATCGTTGAAATTGATAACGAACTTGTCTAGGTACTCCTTGAATACCCGGTTCATAACATTTTTAGGTACGGGCCATGTACTAACCACCTCGACCCTTGCAGGATCAACGAAAATTCCCTCTTTCGAAACCACGTGACCCAAGCAATGCACCTTTTCTAGCCAAAATTCACATTTAGTGAACTTGGCGTAGAGCTGATTTCGCCTTAACGTCTCCAGAACTATCCTGAGGTGCTGCTCGTGTTCTTGAATGGACTTTGAGTAGATCAAAATGTCATCGTTGAAATTGATAACGAACTTGTCTAGGTACTCCTTGAATACCCGGTTCATAAGATCCATAAAAG
>CM046382.1:3597664-3669610 GCA_025413485.1 Ficus microcarpa | reverse complement strand
CGGAATTGGTTATGACATTGTGCCTGCTTGAGAAGTATTTCCCACCAGCCTTTTTTGATATAATGATCCATCTATGTGTGCACTTAGTTCGGGAAGTTAAGTTATGTGACCCGGTGTATTTGAGGTGGATGTATCCTTTTGAAAGGTACATGAAGGTTTTGAAGGGATACGTGAAGAACCGGAATAGGCCGGAGGGTTGTATAGTGGAAAACTACATAGCCGAGGAATCAGTTGAATTTTGCTCTGAGTATTTGTCCAACGCGAACCCAATAGGGTTGCCAATAAGCGGGCTGCATACCTCGAAAGGACTATCCGTCGCCGTTCATTCATCAGTAAATCAAGATGAATGGGAAAAAGCTTGTTTGTATGTTTTACGCAATGCCAAGGAAATGGAGCCATTCTTTCAGGTTTATATGGCGGAAGTAAGAGCTGCGAATCCAAGAAAAGGAAGAAGTGAGAAGTGGATTCAAGATGAGCAGAATCGGACATTTCGGGAGTGGATAAGAAAATATTTGCATGCGAATCGTGGCGTTTCACAAGACGTATTGAAGCTATCCAGAAGTCCATCATCGATAGTCACAAGATATACATCGTACCTTATTAATGGGAACTCCTTCTACACTCGGGACAGAGATGAGAAGCATCCCGTACAGAATAGTGGTGTCAGCCTTCGGGCCGAGTCTATACATATTTCATCCGCAAAGGACAAGAATCCGGTATATAGTTCCATGAATTACTTTGGGTTCATTGAAGATATTTGGGAACTTGATTATTGCGGCTTGCGAATAGCACTCTTTAAATATAAGTGGGCTGACAATAATTATGTTAAGGTTGATAGTGACGGCGTGACAGTGTTAGACTTTAGGCGATTGGGATACAAAAATGATCCTTTCATCATGGCGTCACAAGCGGTCCAGGTATTTTATACAACGGATCCCGCAAATTTAGAGTTATCTTTAATTGTGACAATAAAGACAAGAATAATCCGGGATGGCCACGAAGATATTGACGATTGCACCGACATTCCATCATTTACAACGGGTTTGTCACTGGTGGACGAGATTGATGATTTTGACGATGATGTTTCACACTTACTTCGATTGGACGTCGAGTGGGCACGTGTTGAGAAGCCCAAAAAAAAGCAGAAAATTAAAACTTAACAAATTAATGAATAATGTTCTTCAGTACGTTGTAAACATTGGGATCTCATTTTTTAATTATTACGCACATTATCTGGGAACCATTTATCCATGCAAATATGTTTAGAATCAAATAACAATCCGGAATGAATGATTGCACAACATACAGGTCAGCATACTTAAAGGGATTATATTAACAATTTCATTTTCCTATTATCGTAAATTTCACATGTACGACGACGGTTAAATAAAAAAACCGTCATGGTACAAATATATCACGACGGTTTTCCTGTAAGACCGTCGTGGTATATACAGTTGTGGTAGATAATCCTAGCACAAGTGTTATGTAAAATCAACCACGACGGTCTATTCCAAAGACCGTCGTGGTAAATGATCTATCACGACGGTCTTTTTTGAAAACCGTCGTGGTATTATGTACTACCACGACGGTTTAAATATGAACTACCACGACGGGTTTTAACCAGGACCGTCGTGGTATATTGTTTTAGCGGCAAGTTTTGAAAATTTCGTAAATTGTTAAACTTTTTGAAACCTTTTAATATAACCTAAAAAGCTGCAAAACTCTTCCTTACCCAGTATATTGCCTCTTTGAAACCCTCAAACTCTCTGAAAAACTCTCTGAAACCCTCAAACGTCGACGCCATTGTCCAGCACTCATGACGGGTTTCCTCCATTCTCCCACGCCATCCACCACCAACTACCGTGATTTCGGACTTTCCCAGTCTCTCTCGCCGACCAGAACCCACCCTTCACAAAACGGTAAGTTGTAATGCAAATTCCAATTTTTTTTTTTTGTTTCTCCTTTTTCTCTCGGTCAATTTATGATAGGCATAAATTTTCAAGAAGTTTCCTTGTGTTTTCATCTATTTCTCTGCATATTTTTCGATTGGCTATCTAGCTTAGTTGACCAGGAAATAATCGTGTAAAAACATGCAATATTGCCTTTTTTTTTTCTTCAGTTTTTATTGTGAACTCATCACTTGTTTCACACTGAGTTTTCTCGGGTCCAGGTATATTTTTTTCTTGTGTTGCTTTTTTCACGTCTTTCATATTTCTTGGGAACATTATTACAAATCAGTTGAAAATTTTTTCTTTCGAAGTTGGATTTACCCAATGATTAGATATTTTCAGTTATTTTGTTCTATTTTTAAGGGAAGAATATTTTTGTTTTATTGTTATTTACATTTTAGTTATTGGTATGTTTTATTGTTATATATATTTAGGAGAACTTTTTTATCTGTCACTGTCAGAATGTCTAAAGAGAAAATTCTTTCTATTTCACTAAAGTTTTAGATTGATTTACAATGTCAACCAATCACGAGGAGGAAGTGTTAACCCAAACTCAAATTGGAAAACCATGCAGAACCAACTCCTCAAGATTCAATGCCGACGAGGAGGGAAAACGAAGAGCAACGCTCCTTAAAAGAGTGCACGTTGTTCGGACGACGGGAGAACGAATTCAAGTTAGGTTTGACCCGAAAGGCCAACCAATAGGCAAGGAAGGTGATGAATTACAGAGTTCGATTGGAGTGCTAGCTCGGGAGTACATTCCAATTTGGATTGCTGATTTCAGAAGTGCTGATTTCAGAAGTTCGATGGAAGTTTTAACTTCATTCGCGGTTGATGAATCACACAAAAAGCAGGTTTTGAAGTCCTGCGGAGAGGCAGCTAAAGGATTTAGATACGATCTCTACCAAGCATTTGTTAGGGATCATATTGATGAAGAAAGTGTTTGGCAACGACCGGCCAAAGTGGTGAACAATTACCCAACCATCAGTCAGGACGATTGGGAAAGGTTTGTTGCCTATCGACGGACGGCAAATTTCAAGAGGCTATCCCAACAAGGCGGCGAGATAAGGAAAAAGAGCAAATACGGTTCAACCACAGGCCGGGATGGCTATAGGAAACGTGATCAAGAAATCGTAAGTTAATTAATTGGATACAAAAAATATTAAAGTCTGGTTGAAAATTTTTTTTATTGCTTGTGTTCTTTATGGTTACTAACTTCAATTACTAAATTTCAGCTCGAGAAGACGGGGAAGTTTGCGGACCGAGCTGTTGTTTGGCGGGACACGCGGTTAAAGCCCGATGGAGAGTACAATGATCCATCGATTAAAATTGTCAGCGATGCAATAGTAAGTCAACACGTTATATATTTCAAATAAGAAATAAGATTGTCTCCATTATATTTACGGGCTCAATAACATATTGTGTACTTGTTATAGGATTAACTAACACAACAAGAGACCCAAGGAAGCTTCGAATCCGTGGGCACAGAAGACATATTGACACGGTCTTTGGGCAATCCCGAGCATTCTGGTCGGCTTCGTGGGCAATCAAAATTTGTCAAGCAGTCGCAATACTTCAGTTCCAGGCACGTACCAAGGGAGAATGCTGAAGTCACCTACATGGAGCGACAGTTGGCTGCATTGGAAAGGACGGTGTAGGAACTTTGTGCGAAGCACGGTATCGACCGTGAGATGATGGCCGAGGAGGCAGCCCAACCTATTGTTGATCAGCACAACAGTTTCAAGGCGAGTTGCACCGTCAATGAGAAGGAAGCCGACGCGGCGGATCCGCAGCCCATGCCTAATGCAAGTAAGGAATGCCAGCTTTTCCTTACCGATTTTATTAATGGTGGAGAAGTTTTTGTTGCAATAGGCAGGGCTTACATGGACTGTGTTCCAACTGACACAGTCCATGGGATTCCTTTGGGCGATGGGAATGTGCGGGTGACAATTAGTGTCCCCAAAATGAAACGTGCACACCTTCCGATTCCGACGAATGAAGCCACGTATATTGAAGAGGCTGTCGGGGGGTTTGTTGCGTGGCCCCAAAAATTAGTCGTGCTTCAGAGCAGTTTAAGTCAGGCCAGTCGAGGTCCCAGTCAAGTTCCCGACCCATAACCACAGGGAAGGAAACGGCTGAAAAAGAAAGCCGGGAGGAAGAAAGTGCATTCACAGCCGGAGGTACAACAGCAAACGACAGAAGACGTCGTACCTACGTTGGACATCAATGCAATTCCCTCTGAACTGAGACCACTGGCTTATTACGCACAAAGTTACTTGGTCGACGGTTACCAGATTCCGTGCCCACCACTGCAAACCGATGATATGCCCATATATATTGGGTATGAAGATGTATGCTATTTCTTATCCTTTCAAGAAATCAGTGCAAGCTGTATAATGGTATACATCAGGTAATTGTTTTTTCCTTAAACAATACTTAATTATTGTTCCAATTAGCTTGAAAGATAGATATATATGTTGATTTTGCACGCGTAACAAGTTTGACTTAATATTTTGCAACTACTTATCGGAGTGTTGTGCAAGAGCTGGATTGGATCGACGTCTCGAGTTTATTTCTCCATTCCTTGTCTCGCCAGTTCAACAGAATGTAGATGGCGCAGCCTACATTTGAGAAAGAGCCGACAATATCATCCGGATCATAAGGGACGTACCAAGGGGACGGCTTGTTCTCATGCCATATAACAGCGGCCAACATTGGGTATTGGTTGTTATTAATCCATGGGATGACTCCGTCCTCTATTTTAATCCTCTTGGTAACGATCCCGGTGAAGATTTTCAACGGCTAATTACGTTGTAAGTATAACTTTGATATTTATAGTTCCATGATTTGACATTCCATAAATGTTATATTATCTGTATTGATATATTGTCAAATGGTTAGGGCACTAAACGATTGGAAATTGCTGGTGGGAGAAAGAATAACAAGGCGACGCAACTGGAAGACGTTGATTCAGACCGCTCGATGCCCTATACAGCAAGGACATGTGCAGTGTGGCTATTTTGTCTTGGGGTTCATGCGAGAAATTACGTTGCACATCGATGGACTTGCCTCGCTACAAAACAAGACTTCTTATACTGAAGCTGATTTGAATTTTGTTAGGCCAGAGTGGACTACATATGTAATGAGCCAGACACAGAATTTGTAATACATACTGAGAACAATTTTGTATATATATATAGCACGATTCAATTAAAAATTTTGTACTTTAATTATTTTATTCTTTGATGCGTACTTTTTTCATGTCATGAATGAATGAACAGGAATAAACAGGAATGAATGAATTGGTATTAAATTGAACCAATAAATATTTTTTTTGTATGCGTTAAACCCTACCACGATGGTTTTAAAAAAAAAAAACGGTCATGGAAACATACATACCACGACGATTAATAACTAGAACCGTCGTCGTATTCCAAATTCCACGACGGTTTATCGTTTTGCATGATCCACCGTCGTGTAAGTGAAATACCACGACGGTGGATAATAGAAACAGTCGTGGTAGATCAAAATACCATAACGGTTTGCCAATTCGTTTAAGAAACCGTCGTGGTAAGGGAAAATACCACGACGATGGATTATATAAACCGTCGTGGTAGATCAATATATCATGACGGTTTGTTGATCACAATAATCCACCGTCGTGGTAAGGCGAAATACCACGATGGTGAAATATCTAAACCGTTGTGGTATATTAACTTTACACGACGGTTTCCAATATGAACCGTCGTCGTATTTCTCATTAAATAACAATTTTTTAGCTTATTTGTGCATATTACACAATGGGTAAATAACCGTCGTGGAATATGAAAAGATTCCACGACTCTGGATTCCACGACTGTCAATGAACCGTCGTGGAAATGTTACCACGACGGTTAAAAACCGTCGTGGTATCCGCATTCTGTAGTAGTGGAATTGCCACACCTAATAAATATGTATATAGACATCATCATGATATAAGGTACAATGTATTTCTATTAAAATAAAATAAATTCATAACATATATTATATAACTATATAACAAATATGGTATTTATATGCATTACATATATAGTACAAAAATATACAACAATATATATGAATATATATATATTTTTTAACCATCACACAAATCATCAGATAACACATAATAGTCAAAATTTTGGCATGAACCTTCAATGACACCTCGAGTTCTCGTCGCAGCCTTCTGTAAAAAAAATTAACTCAACGTAACATTAAGAAATTGCTATCTCATCTCATTACCCATATTAATTCTAATGTTAATTTTCTAACGTTATTTTTATGTAGCATTTAGGGCGTTATATTTTGGCTCTTCAAAAGACATGCTTTCTTTTATATTTATTTCATTTGAAACCTCCATTGAAAACTTTCATATAGTTATTAGGATTTCATAAGAAAAATTTTTGATGAAAAACAATTTAGGATTTATAAAATTAAATTAACATTAATTAAATTTGTAAGGAATTTTTTTGTTTCTTCAAAAAAATATTATTTCCATTGATAGTTAACTTAGTGTTTGTTTTTAATTTTTTTAAAGAACATTTCTATTTACATATATGTGAAGGTATGAGCATTCTTAATAAGTTTTAAGATAACTTTATTGTAGTATGAAATGGTAATAAGAATCTTTAATGATTTTGTGGGGGTATTTATAGAAAACTTTTATTTAGAGGTAGTATTTGTCAACCTCTAAAAATATAGAGAAAATCAGGTGGACTGCCCCTTAAATGCAAGTTAAGAAATTTCCCCAACTTTGGATGTGTGCCCTGTAAAACTTTTTTCTTCCTTGTACCGTCTAATAAAGTAACTAAAACATCCCGTTACCCTACAAACGCTACTCCATCTCAGATCGCTGTCTCTCTAACCTCTCTCCTCTCTGCTAGATATGAACTTCGGAGAGGGCCGGTTCAAGCAATTTTGAAGCCTTAGGCAAAAATTCTTAAAAGGGCCATTTTATAACTATATTTTAAAAATTAATTGAATGTTTAATTTTTTAAAATTCAATTAAATCTAAACAACTTAAAAAAAAAAAAAACAAACAAACAAACGGTTAAAGGGTGCTTACTGCTTCCAAAAATTGTTGGAGCACTTAAAAAATGTTTCATAATTAAAGCCAAAAAGTAGTTTTTCCAGCCAAAAAAGATTTGATATTCTATCTAATGTTGGAATTAAAATAAAGCTTATCGTATGTTGGAGAAAAAGAGAGGGAGAGAAAGAGATTATAGGATCTCATCATTTTTCAGAGGCTATAGTGTTCTAGTACGAAACATAATATGTCACTAATTACTAGAGAAAAATAATAATAATTCAATTTTGTTAACTTTCAAATTTTTCACCCAAAAAAAAAAAGATGACTATTTTTCAACTAAATATCCATTCTCCTTCTCAATTCTCCAAAATCTTTATATATTTAGTTTTGTTTTTAAATTTACATCTAATATCAAGATGATACATGTATAAAGATAAGATTAAACATCTACACTTTATTTAGATGGGGTCTTAGGAAATTGCCTAAGTGGCCTAATCTTGACCACCTGCCATCCCGAGTTTATGAGCCTCTACCGCCTTAGCATGCCTCCTACTACGTACCATGCGTTCTTCGTCATTGCCTCCATCAATCACGTCAGAAGACCCTTACACTCCAAAACCTAGGGTTCTATGCTGTTTGAGCATGTCGTTTAAAGGTGTTCAAGATCGAATAATTCACGCTCTTACTCATCGCTTTAGTTTCCTTTAGAATGAAAGTAGCTATGAAGCCCCTACTACTTACTTTGTAAGACTCAAAAGGCGTGGCTCCTCTTTTGTACCAATGTGCCCTCCAAATGTGTTATATTTGGCTTTTGAGTAAACCGAATTTGTTAGAAAAACAGGTCTTGTCTTCGTCGGGTCTTGGAGCCAAGCCACTCACAAGGTCGCGGCCTCTCTACACTAGCGACGAGGAGTCATTCCAATCCAGCAACGCCAGATTAAGGGTGAACCATTCCAATCTAATGGCCACAGGATCCGCGGACCATCGCAGTTTTCTTTTATTTTTATTTTTATTTTTTCCTTTGGGTGGGGGGGGGGGGGGGGGCAAGGCAATTTTGGGTGATTTTGTCATTAATTAGCATTGGTTTGATTCAGGCTGCATTTCTGATTTTTTTTTTTTTAAATTTTGTGATTGGTTAAAAAAAACTTGTACTAATTTTGTTTTGTAACTTTGTTGAAAATCTGATATTTTTTGCACTGTTCGGAAACAATATGGAATTCCAAAATAATGATGATAACTTATTGGTAGTTTAGTAGGTTATCTTGTTAACCAATGGGGTAAGAATACGTTGATATGGAAGGCAGTAATTGCGAAGTTCCTATAGCATAGAAAATAAGCCCCAAAGTGTGGGTTTTTTCAGAGCAATCCTCAAGATTATCCTAAAATATAATAATGATAACACTGTTAATAGTGATCTATCTTTTTAAAACTTAAGTTTTTAGGATGTATTGATAAATTAACAGAAACAACCCTCTTGACAAAAAAGCAAGGTCGAAACAACCTAATAATTTACATAGAATGATCAATTAACAGTTTTCAACTTGTTTATAAATTTGAATGAAATTAGAAATTCATTATTTTTCCTTCCAAATCACCCTTCCACATTTCATGTTGTCCCTTTTTTGTGGCTTTTTTCTTATGAAAACAAAATTTCTCATTTCTCTTCATGTTTGTGTTCGCTTAATTTCTCATGCTTGGTCAATTGTTTCCCCCCCTTCATAGTGTTTTTATGGAATAAACTAACATTTTTATTCCTTGTAATTTATTACTTAATTTGAATCTTATATTTTATAGCTCTCCACCTATTTTTTAGGAAAGAAGTTTTTTCCCTCTTATTTTAATGAAAGCGCGATATTTTTCTTTTCATCCATAATTAGTTTTGTGATTTTAGTTTTGTCCTTCATTAGTTTTTATTTTGGCATTGATTTTTATGTTTATTATGTTTGATGTTATGATTATTACGATAATGACTCTATAATTTCACCGATTATGTTTCCTCATATATTATTAATACTATAAGGATCTTATCATTATATTGCGTACTTTTAATCAGTAATAATATGATCATGACTTATTTGGCACTTATAGTATTACTTTGTAAAAAAATTTCAATTAGCATATTCCAGGTTTTATCGATTTTTGAATTACTTCCGTATTAACTATATCATTGAGCATAAAAAACAAAAATCACATTCACATAATATAGTTTCATAATATATTGACCTCATCAATGTGATATTTACAACAAATACAAGAAATGATCAATAAACAATAAAACGTTTCATTACAAAAAAAAAAAAAAAAAAAAAAAAAAAAAAAAAAAAAAAAAAACTTAACTTGTAATTCATAAACAATTTGGGTTTAAATACGTGGATACAAATGGGGAATGTTTTAGGGATTTTTAAATTTCAATTTTGGCTATTTTTTCAGAACGAAATATACCCTTTTTGTTTCTTAACTTAGATTTTAGGGTATTTTTGTTTGGACAACATGGCCAGTTATATTTTTCGTTTAATTTTACAAATAACTTTATTTGTAGATATTTTTTAAAATATTGTGTTAATTTGATCATATATGTAAATAGTCTCGAAGCTATCATGACTCACCTTATATATTCCATACTGGACGAAATTAAACGACAATGCATAGTCCGTGAAGCTGTAAAAGCTCTCTCTAGCAGTCTCATTGTTAGACTTTTGTTGTGTTGGCTTTAATTTTGTACTGACACTCCTAAAATTTTCAATTTTAGCAATTTTTTCCCTAACTTCTTGAATTAAAAATCAGCCATCTAAACTTACAATTTTGGCATTGCAAGTCCTTGCGCAAATCTGCTAACATTTAAAAGGTTTTTTGCGCATGACTTGCACATTTTAGCACAAGAATGACATTATTGTATATTTTAACTTAATTTCAATAAAATTTTGTTTAAAATTTAGGTTTGAACAAGCGTTATAATGGAATTAGATTCAAAATTTCAAAGAAAATTGCATTGATATTAAGTAAAAATTATCTGCAATGTCCTATTTAGGCTATAATATGCAAGTCATATGAAAAAACCATTTAAATATTAGTGAGTTTGAACAAGAAGGACTGACAGTGTCAGATATTATAAGTTTAAGTGCTGATGTTAAGACAATTAGTTTATGGACTAAATTAAGAAATTCGAAAAAGTTCAGGAAGTGTCTAAACAAAAACCTTTTGCTTTTAAAGTCACCTTAGTACATAATAGAGATATCAAAATGAGCCAGGCCTTAACTGGTACGGGCACAGCATGACACGACACGATTATTAAATAGGTCTAACCCGGAACGTTTAATTAAATGCACTATATTTGATGCAATATTTTCGGCTCAAAGCACGTTAAGTGCACAACACGAGCACAAGCATGGTAAGAGGCATGAAAATGACACAATAATGTTACTCTTTTTATATGATTTCTTTAATAATTTTCATACAAGACTTGTGACATTTTTTTAAATAAATTTTCTTATGAATATTTCATTTCTTTTTATGAATATGCCTTTTTTTTTTTTTTTTTTTTGGTTAAAAATCAATGTTTTCGATTGTATTAAGTTCTTATTTTACATCTTAATGTTAAATCTTTAATGTTGGGTATGATTAAGGTACGGGCATATAAAGAGCACAACACGTTTATAATTGAGTCATGGGTTGTATTTCACCTTATAAGTTGAAAATAGGCACGAAAAGTTTATTAAACGGGTCATCACGAACTCAGTATGAAGCATTAATAAGTTTAAGATAAATGAACCGAATCGAAACGTCGAGTTTGACATCTCTAATATATATAGTAATCCTCTAAAAAGTTGACCTATTAATGAATTTCTTCTCTCTCCTTTGGCATGACAGGGAGCCAGCGTTGGCGTGATTAAAGGACTAGATCTGGCACATTTATTGGCTTCTTATTTTAAGAGAGAGAGAGAGAGACAGGCCAGCTCACGAACACTCGGAGACAGATAAGTCTCCTAATTGTATGACAAGTTGTAATGAAATAGTAGTACAACACTCTTACTTGTTCCGTATGAGTGGAGCATCTTAACCAGTAGCTTGGTCAACTTATTATGTATGTTTCCTCACCCAAAAAAATAATTATGTTTTTCAAACACAATCAATAATCTATGTACCCTTTGCATAAGCAATTTTTGAAGATAAATTATTTATTCACAAGTTGCATAAACAACATCGTTATATAATATTGTGTAGGATAAATTTTAAATTTTTCCCTAAACTTTGGATCTTATCACAACATGTTCCTTGAATTTTGATTTGTAATATTTTTTTCTCCTCATACTAAGTTTTATAAAAATCCCCCCCCCCTCCCCCCGCCCCCTCTATTAGTTTTGTTAACAGAAAATGCCATGTGTCAAGCTATGAGATAGTGAAAATAAATAAACAAGTGAAATGACAAATTTAAGCCTTTAATGCTAAAATAAGTTGGAAAAAGAAAAGAAAAAGGAATTTCTCCAAAAAAAAAAAAAAGAAAAAGGAAATATATTGTGTTTAAAATTCACCCTAAATATCCCATTTTCAAGAAATAAAAATAAAAATTGGGGCCACGGGCAATCACTGTGCACCTCATCATGTCGCCGGTATTGGCCGCCGGCCATTGTCGCCTTTACCATTCGCGATCGGAGAATCGTTGACGTCTGCCCAGTCGCAGCAACAGTTGCGATCGTAGAAGCTTGTGCCAGCATCGTCAGAGTCGAAAGTCATCAAATCACAACACCTCTGCCGCCCAGCCACGGTGATCCCCACCGGCGAAGTTGGTCGAAGATCCACTGCTACGGATCGAAACCCACCTCTACCTGGGTCGTGAACCCGCCAGTGGTGGATCTGGGTCTCAACTCTTTTCCGTCACATGTGTGTTCTTCATACGGAGGAAAAAAATTTTTTTTTTTTTTTGCTTTTGCACAAAAAACAGTGCAATTTGCAGGTCTCAATTGCGGAATCAGATGTGCCTATGTTATTAGAGCTATCAATGGTAGTATTCCTTAGGTGATGATGGTGTTGTTATAGAGGATATTGCCAATCTTCTGTATTCTTCCACCAGTGGAACTTGCAGATATGTTCCTCGTAATAGGAATAGAGTCGTTCACCTTTTTACTTTCTTATTATGTTGATTTTTTTGGTAGAGACAAGTCATCTTTGATCTTCGCTGATGTTATTGGGTCTGACTTTGCCTATTAGTTCTGCAGTTTCAAAAAAAAAAAAATGAAAAAAAAAAATCTCTTAAACAAAACTTAAATCCTTGTTGTTTTACTAAAATGTTCTTAAGTTTCTCATAAATTGCCACGTATGCTTTTCCATCCAAAACTTAACAGATGGAGGAATTTTGCTAAGGTTTCAAAATTCCGGGGAATATGATGTTACAAATCAAAATTTAAAAGGTATTTTGTGATAATATAAAAAATTCAGGAGGAAAATATAAAATTTATCATATTTTATACATAACATAAAATGAATAACAACGTCTACCTCAAATAGCCACACAGAGAGAGAGAGAGAGAGAGAGAGAGTCTCAAGCTCAGCCAAATAGTGTAGATTCCTTTCCAACATTATCTACTCCAGTACGTATTAGAAGCAGCTTGCAAGTTTGACATGAAGTCTTGATCCATAGATTTAGGATGGAACATTTCTATAGCAAAATAGTGTTACCAAAAGTCAAGAAAAAGGTCTTTCAAACGTGAATATGTTGTTCTTCTTTCTCATGCACTACTTTAAGCTTATGTTTCACATTACATCTTAAACTTAAGTTTTTTATCTCAGTTTTTATTTTTATTTTTTCTGAAAAGTCAACAAAAATTATAACTAGTTTTAGAAAAATCAACCAACTCAAATTTAAAAATTTGAACTAAAACCGTTTCATCAAACAGAGTCTAAATTATCAAAATAAATTTGAATTTTATCATAAGGTAAGTTAGAAGGTTATATGTTTTTTAATTGTTAAATGACATCAAAATTATATTAAATTAAAATAACATGATAATTTTAATAAAATTTGTTAAATTTGATCCGACCGTGAAATTCTATATCCTGTCATATATATATATATATATATATATTTGTCGTGTCCTTCCAAAAAGTAGAGCCGTAATAGGACATAGCTGGAGATACTTTGCTTCCGATTGGGACTTCTATTTATTAATTTTTATTTTTACAAGTAAACTTGAGTGGAAACAGCTATGGACTTGAGATGCAACTTTTTCTCTAATTGGACCCATTGCTGAGTGGTGTCCATGTATGGGGATCAAACGAGTCAATATTCTCCCAGCCAAAGCACCAAAGATCCTCTTCTTTTCTTTTCTTTAATATGTTTTTTTTTTTAATTAAAGTATTCGGCGGTTGTTCAAGCTACAATTCTTCCCTTGTATAACTGTTGATCAATGGGAATTTTTAATGTGAATGAGAATGACATTTGATAAAACATCAACAAGAAATAGATGTGTGCGTGTATATATGTGTGTGTATATATATATATATATATATATATATTTGGGGAAGAGCAAACTAACATTTTTAAAAAAGTAATAATAAATTATAGTAAAAAATATCAAACATAATAATAAATAAGATGATCAAATTTATGATCACAAAATATCAAAATAAATAAAAATTAATTAATTAAAATCCTACATCCTCTCCCTCTCATCCTCCTATCTTTTTCTGTTTCTATATGCATAAATATATTATTAAAAATTAACTTCAAATCCGTTATTTTTTTTTAGAAAATACAAGGAAATCTGTGAATTTATCATTATATATTCTATAATTAATTATCTTTTAAAAAAACCTGCTATAGAGTATGCTATTATGTTGTCGGCGTCAACACAGACCACCAGCAATCTCCAATCACTAGTTCTGGTTGCCAGAAAGTATTATGTTAGAATATCATTAGGATTCTACAAGATTACCTGCAGGAGAGTACTATGGTAGAATATGTTTTGATGTGTTGCCATGATAACTTTTTATATGTTTACTTATTATAATTTATCAAATTTGTTTTTTATTTTATCATATCATTCATGAATTGAAAAAAAAAAAAAACACCAATTATTATCTATTTAAAAACCCTAACCCCAAATTGAAAATCCCTTGCTTCAAAAAAATAAAAATAAAATAAAATCCCCAAATTTATAAACAAACCTAACACCCAAGTTGAAAATCCCCAATTTTATTTCCAAAAAAAAAAAAAATCAGGAAAATAAATTGAAACACAAAGAGATTGCGTGATTAATATCTGAATCTACACGTCTTCTGTCATAGAGAAAGACCGCCATCTATAGCAAAGAGATCGCGTAAATTGAAGCCAAAGAGATATTATGTACCCGAATCAACACCGTAATGCCGTGGAGAGATGTCACGATCTCAAGAGGGGAGAGAGATGGGAAGAAGGAGGTCATTAAGATGGGGCAAAATTTCTCAATGAGTCCACATGAAGGTTTCTCCATTTTTTTTTTTTTTTTTTTTTTCACTTTAATAGTTTCGTAGGATTCAAGAGCCATGATTTTCATGTAATATTTTGTTTAGTGTCATTTTTTTTTTGGAAAATGTCTCAAGTCTGGCAGTTAGATAGGTCCATCACTTGTAATATCTTATTTAGAATCTTGTAATTATTAATTGATTTATATATAACTATTAGTTGATTTACATGTAACTTTTTATTTAGAAATCTTGTAATATGATACTATTTAAAACTGTTAGTGTAAATGATAAGTGTTATTGAAAAGTATTACATAAGATTCAACTATTTGTTATAGTAATGTATTAAAAAAAATTACAATTGTCATTTTGTTAATGTGCAGTCTTTTTTTTTTTTTTTATGAGAAATTAATTATTTGTATTCACATCTTTATCTCCTTGAACAAAAATGGTTTAGTATAGTCTCTTAAAGTAACAGTCAAGATATGTACTAGCTCAAAAAACTTATTTTATTTCTTATCTTTTTCTTTCATTTTGCATTGCTAAATGCATGAAAATGGCCCTCTCTTCGTTATATATATTTATATGTAAAGATATATATATATATATATATATATATAGTAATTTAAATAGATCATAATGTTTTGGTGAAGGACAATTATCCAATAGGATTGGAGAAGAGCTGCCCACTAATTATTCTCTTTTTACCAAAAAAAAAAAAAAAGGGAATAAAATTGAAAGATGGATTTTTAATTATTACTTGTACTAATAGTGTTACTAATTTATTTCAAAAAAAAAAAAAAAGAAAGAAAGAAAGTTAATTGACACATTGATGTCCAGGAAAGACATAGGGAGGTCTTCACACATAAATAAGAGACTACACATTTCGCGTTAAGGTCCTGGCCGATTTTGGGGAACGCTATTTTAGTGAAAAAAACCGGATATTTAAGCTAACACCAGTCAAACAAAAACGACATAAATAATTATAGATTCTTCACACTTTTTTTCTTTTTTTGTATTAATTTTTTTTTCAAATATGACTTTGGCCAAATAACTTTGTAGTTGTAATCTTCATGTCATAAATAAAGGTCCACTTGAATTTTGGTACAGTTTTTTTTTTTTTTTTAATAAAGTTTTATATTATTTCCCTTAACACAGTTTATAGGAACATCAATTATAAAAGAAAATGCCTGAAGAAATTCTTCCAACTTTTCAGTCGAACCTATGTTTAGTAATTAATCCCCATATTTGTTTCGCATGCCCTTTTCAGAAAGAGAAAAAATATAACAAAAGATTGGTTTTCCTTTTTTCATCATTCTTCTTATATTTTGAAAAATGAAAGCTATTTTATTTTCGAAGTTACTTTGTATAATAACCTTTTGGGATATTTTTTTTAAATTTTGATTCAATGCATTGTTCCAAACATTTTTTTTTTCTTGTTCCAAATAATTTTTTGTTTTAAGTAGTAAAATTTTTTTACATATCCAAATTTCATCCCATTCTCAAAATGAAATTTCAAATAAGAAAAATTTTCTTTCCAAGATGGACATGCGATCCAAACATATTAACTTATTAGAATGAACTTTTTGCCATGTCGATATTAGTATTCTGTTTACTTATTGAGTTACTTATTGAGTTATTTTTCAAAGTGTGAAATTGGTATTTATATCTATACCATATCTACTTTTGTAATATTTAATTTTGTTGCTCTTACTATATTTCCATACATATATATAGAGAGAAATTAGGGTGGGTGTCACGTTTTGAACACCAAATGTACTAGATCGCCCAACATTTTTTTATTTAATTAAATGACCTGATTATCATGTTTAGTCAATCAATTTTTGTTCTCTTCCTCAAATCCCCCATCTCTTACTTTCCCCTAGTCTCTCTCTCTCTTTGAAATCAGGCAACCCTATCGCTCGATTTGTTAATTTGTTCACTGCCGCAACCAGAGCTTCGACGAGATTGTGTGGAGTAGATGACGACATTAATGGGAGTTGGGTTGCGATAGAATGGTGACTGAATCGATGGTGAGAATCTCTCTCTTACCCTCTTTGTGAGCTCAAGGTGATTCATGACGATTGACAACGAAGACAATGCTTAACTCTTGGCTGCGATTGCAACTGCTGTGGCTGTGTTGGCAAGAGAGAGAGAGAGAGCAGAGTGACTGGGAGGAGTTGAATTTTTTTAATTGATAAATCACTAATTTACCATAGTTAATTATTGATTGATCAGAAAATTGTGTTTATGATTAATCAATGATTGACTTTTAAAATTAGTGATTTATATTATAGTCAATCGGTAACTTACCGTGGTCAATCACAAATTCACTATATTATATGGTAACTCAATGATTGACCATTTACATAATTGATTGATAATTTTAAGGAAAAAAAAAAGACATTTTAACTAATTTTTAAAAACATAGATCATCTGTTAGAAAACTTCTTAAAACATATTTAGCTATAAATTCCATATATATATATATATGTATACACGTCTATTGTTCGACACTTCTACAAACGATATTTGTAACTTTTTTTTTAATGTTATTATAACAACCGAAAGATTCTAATAAAAAAAAAATTTTAGTGATACTTATCAATTATAGTATTAAAATTGTGTATGCTACAATATTCTACTTAAAAAAAATTATGCATAAATCAACAAGTAATTACAAGATGTTAAATAAATTATTATAACTGTCGGACATGTCTAATAGCCAGACAGGAGTCATTTCCTAATGCAGTCATAAAATTTAAATATTGGAGTTTATCGTTGTTCATTTCATTTGAACTTTGATGTGAATATATTTTGGACGTGGGAGTCGGTATAACTTTTGGATGCTTTAGGAAATTAAGCTTACTATTTAAAGGTTTCTTTGTTATTTTGTAGTAGAGTTTTAATGATTATTAATGAAATTCTTTTCAGAGTTCTCTCAATATGTTGTGCATATTTTCTAGTATCCTGTAAATATAAACGAATTTGTGTGTTTTCTCATTTCTACTATATCAATTGGTATCAGTGCCTAAAGTTCCTGAACCAATTTGATATTTGTGATTCCGTCCCATTGTTGAGCCGCTGCTCAGTAGGCCGCACTTGCTGCTATCAATCCCATAGCGTTTACCCTTCTTAAACAAAAAGTCCAAGGATTGGAGCTTGATTGTTGCGATACCAAGTCAACAACTTGACTCGACAAATCATAGCCCTTTCCCTGTTGTCGGTTGCCCCGCGACCCTAAATTGCCATGCCACTTCTGAAGGTCGAGGATGGTGATTTTATGGTGACAAGCAAGATTTTTATGTCAAACAAGCAAGTGAAAATTTTCATCTAGGTCCAATGTTCAACAAAAGTGACGAAGAAGGTGAAAACGATAATTTTGCTTTAACCTTTGATCCAATATATGACGAACGTGTTAGGGAATCAAAATATCAAATTTTCTCCTATCTCTGATGAAATTGATGTAGAAGAAGAAGAACAACAAAAAGTTTCAATCCAGTCTTTGACGCAATTGAAGGAGAAGAGGATCGAAAAATTCTAATTTTTGTCAAATTTTTAATCAAGGTCATTGGGGGGGGGGGGGGGGAAGCTAGTATGCCATTCTTGCCCAATCATCATTGAAGAAAATTTCTCAATGAACAGTGAGTTGGATTCTAGCACCCTCATCAATGAAGAAAATTTTCTGTTGGAGATTAAGGATTCTTTTCTTGTTCAACGTCAACTTTTTTGTATAAGTAGTGCTATAACATGTGTGCTAGAATAAGCGGGCTAGCCGCCAGCATTTTTGGCCTGAGGGCGGGCCCAGCTGGTGCACGTATAAAGGCCGGGTCAAGCCTCATCTCGCCTATATCTATCTTTCTTTTTTTCCTTTAATTTTTTTTTTCAAAAAGCAGTTTACCCGGCCAGATTTTAAGCCCGTTGGGTTTTCATGCTAGGTCGGACTTATAATTTCAAAATTCGGCCTGGGCCTAACCCGACCTACGAATTAATCAGGCTTGGCTCTGCCCGATTGTCCCTTTCCACCTATAAGGGCCGGGCCACCCAAATTTACAGGAGTATTGATAAGAGATGGAGCATTTAGAATACTTTAAATGAGATGGACATAATTCCATCTCCATGTATTCTGAATCCTCTATCTCCTTTGAAGCCAATTTGGATTCCACGATGAATCTTTTTCAACCCTGATAGAAGGATTAAGTACATAAACACTCCATATATTTTCCTGAAATTACAGAGAGACCTATTTGATTGAAACAAATCATGTCAAACACCCCTTACTTTTTAGATAAATTATAAAGACAAGCTCTCTATTAGTTGACTGTGAAAGAAATGGAAAGTTTGACCGTTAAATAATTTAAAAATTTTAAAAATGCCCTTAATTTCATTTTCAAATGTTTCGAACTTTTATGAAATAAAAAAAATGTTGATTTACTAGTTTTTTTGAACTTAGGAGTAGAAGGTTCGAACTTTACACCTTTAGATGACATCATGTGTACTATTACTGCTAAGTTATACCTGCAGCCACCTAATTTACCTTGATTAGTGCCCAAAAAATAGCCCCACAAAAAAAAAATTTTTGGCTTTTTTACATTGGTGCACCCTAAACTTATTATAGAGTAGCAATTTACACCTTAAACTTTTAAATCTGATAATTTGCACCCTGAACTTATAAATATGTAGCAATTTGCATTCCATTGACAATAATATTACTCTTTTGAAGGAAATTGATATGTGATTTGTACATGGGTTATTAATTCATGATATAATAATCAATTTTATCTATATTAACCCCAATTTATTGAAGTTAAGATCTTTAATTTTATCAAAATATAAAAATTTGAATTAATTTTGTTTCAAAGATAAATTTGGGTTAACATTGATTAAAAACAAGAAATTTCATGCTCTTAATTAACAATCTATATGCAAGTGAAGTACCAATTTTCATTACAAAATCAACATTGTTTATCAATAAGGTGCAAATTGCTACAGATTTGTAAGTTTATGGTGTAAATTACCAAAATTAAAAATTCATTGGGTAAATTATAACTTTATGATAAATTTAGGATGCACCAATATAAAAAAGCCTTTTTTTTTTTTTAAACTAAAACCTTTTCTTTTTCCTTCAAATTCTCAACCGTTCTCAAGCTTTTTACTGAAATCAAAACATTTCATTTGAAAACAAAATCTCTTAATATATTTTGGTAAGCGTCACCAAATTTAAATAATTATTTACATTTTTTTAAAAAGATATTTAGGGTACTTTTTGTTTTTTAAGGAGAATATTTAGAGTACTTTTTTGTTGGAGAATGAGAGAAAACAAGAAAAACAATGTAGGTAAAGAAAACTGAAAAAAAAGATGGATTTGAGGTGTATTGAGAATACTTTCCTTTAAGGTTTTATTTGCCCTCATTACTAAGTTTACTAGAGAGTTTAATAGCAAATTACCCTCAAGATATAATAAACTCTTAAATACAATATTTAGCAAAAATATTGTATTCAAGAACAAATACATGAAATCTTTAAATTTCTAGAGTTTTTAAAAGCACAAAGTTGTCTTTTTATGAACCGTTACAACCATAGTAATCCATATAAGCTTTTCCAAGAGGTGTCTTTTCATTGCAAATATGTCTTTTTTGTAGGTATTTACTTATCATAACTGATATATCAGCTATTAATAATAACTCAGTTTTGTTTGAAAATATATAATCAATAGACACAACGATTCAAAACAACTTAAAAGATGCACTTCAAATTATCATATCAGCATGAATTACACGGCCGCGCACCTGACTAGCTGTTGGGATCTATATGTGTCCTAAGGATAGAAAATCAATTATATGGATTTTTCTGTAAATATAATATTTTGATATTAAGAAAAAGATGTTATTCATGTTTAATAAGTAGTGTCATATTTACTTTCATTTGTTGATTGTATGATTATTTTGAGTAAACATAAAATACTTTTAGGCTATTGGAAATATATCGGATTACTATATGTATACGGGATATACATATAAGACATGGTAATTTGATAACATTCTAAATAAATGGTCCACAATCGATGGAATAAGATTTGGAGATCTTATTCATGATAAGATTGTAAATGTTGTCTATTTCGTTGGAGGGATGGTTTGTCTTGACCATCGGATAGGTTCCGAGTAGAAAATTTAATGTATACCAGTATTGAGGTATGACATTAGACTGAACCTAAGGTGTTAATTGATTTGGTTTAATAATTCTGTTTATAAGAATCAATGACACTTTGATTATCATCCTGCATCAATCTTAATCCTGAAATGAATAATTGAGTTCGCATCCATAACTTATGCACTTTGATCCACTATAGATGAGACACTGATAATTGATGGTCAATATACTTGTGTTTTTAGTGTATGACTTATAGATGGAGAAATCAAGATTCATAAATACAAAATCCATAGCGATCTTAACGATAGTACATGTTATCTACTTAAAGGCATTATTAGGGAATTGAAAGATAATATAACAAGATCTTTGTCATCGATTTACTTTGTGTTCCCTAATGGTTTATCGATTGTATGGTTTTACAATTGGTGGTTCTTTTAATGGAGAATAATAGAACTTTAAGTTAAAATGATTGAAAAGATAAAACGGTAAAAGTCCTTAATTCAATTATGGATAACATATGGGGATCAAGCAAGCGATGAAGAAATCATAGAAGAAACACTGCATTAGAGAGCTTTCGTAATATGGTATATAAACGGGAGTTCAGCTTTAGACTTTTAGTGGAATAGTCCTGAAGTTGATATCATGAATAGTTAATCTAGGATTAATTTTTCATAATTATAAGAGCCTCTTTACATATTTCCATCGGGTCCCTCTACTAGCTCATACAGTTCCATGAGGTATCTCGGGATTTGTTCATAATGAGATCGGTAAATAAAATGAGAATTTAAAATTGTCTATTAAGACATAGTACTCTCTTAGATGCAGTCCCCGAAAAGGATTGAACATATGAAATTAATGTAGACAAATAATGTGATTTGTCAATATATGATTGGTTATAAATAAAATAATTATTAGTTAATTATTTTGATTAATTGAATTTTGGAAATAAGATTGTGTTTGAATTATTTAATTTTTGAAAATAAAATTTTTCTCTCCTAATTAATAGTGCACAGTTTTTTAATGGATGAGGAAAGAAGATTTTGTTTCAAAATTGTTTAAATATATTTCAAACATTAAATTATTAATTGATTTAAATAATGGAGTTTATTTGACAGATTTTTTATTCTTAAAGAATGGTGCATGGTTTTTAGGTGAAAAGTAAATCTAAAATATTCCATTTATTTAAATTAATTAAATATGGATAATATTTGTAAAAAATATTTATTTAAATTTAAATAAGAGAATCTTATTTAAATTCAAAAGTTTAAAAGGAGTTTGAATCTAGATAGGATTATCACCTTTTTGACTAGTCTAGATTCTTGATTTAAATTTGAACCACCAATTAATCTTCACATTAGGTGGAGCACAAATTTTTTGAGCCATCTCCTAGCAAAAAACCGTTTATAAGGTTTAAAGAACTTAGCCCGAAATTTGAATAATCTTTTGGTTCAAAAGATTATCCAGAAAAATAATTATTAATTATTTTTTAAGTAGGAAATATTGTTGAAAAATGATTGGAGTATTATATAAAGGCTAGGGGTTCTTAAAAAAAAAAATCCATCATCTCATACTCAGAGTGGACGGTTTTGGGAAAGAGAAAGAAAAAAAAACTACGTTTTTTTGCTTAAGAAAATTTGTCCTTCTTGGGTGTGAAAAAAAGAGAGAAATTTCCATTAAATCAAAACTGTGAGGAAGGTTAAGCCGAATGATATTTTTCATAGAAGGTTAACCAGTTCCTGTTTTGTAGTTTCGAATAACGAACCCGGATTGAATTTTCAGTGACGTACATCGAGATTGAGAAAGTGGGATTTAGACTTTGGAAGAATTACCGGTCGCTTGGATTCATAGCATGTGTGCTCACATACACTCTGGGACGTGGGGACTCGAGAATAGTAAAGAAGACATGTTGGTCAACACTCTAGTAATTCCGAAATCCGAGAAACAAGATACGTTTGATCATGTATTTAATTTATTGTTATATACATCATGAGCTTATTTTCTGAATCAACGTAAAAATTTTAAAACTTCTGTTGCGCCATAACTTTGATATTGGATTCATTTTTTCCAACACTGGCTTGGTTGCACTGCCCTCTTGGCCCAAAAGATGCGTGCCCTCGTGCTCGTGCGCTTGTGTAGTGTGGCCACACTACTCTTTCGTCCTGTTGGGCTGATTGTAAGAAGTGTGCCCGCGCACCTGTGTGGTGTGGCCGCACTGCCCTTTCAATCAGCTGGTTAGGCTGTAGGGAGAGTGCTCGCATGACTGCGTGCCTATGTGGCGCGGCTATGCCGCTCTCTAGGCCCTCGCTGCCCTTTTGACCTTGTCAGTCTTCTCGACCCTTTTGTCCCTAGTTTGTCTTTTGATCTTATGTCAAATGAGAGACATATTACAATCTCGCTTACAACTTTTTTGAACAATTATCTAAAACACTTCATTTAGAAAAGAAAAAAGAAAACATCATTAATGTATCATGAAAAACCATTATTGCATGTTTACTACTACAGAATGTGGATACCACGACGGTTAAAAACTGTCGTGGTAATATTTCCCCTACGGTTCTCTAACCGTCGTGAAATCTAGAGTCGTAGAATCTTTTCAGATTTCACGACGGTTATTTACCCGTCGTGTAATATATAAAAATAGGGTAAAAAATTGATATTTAGTAACATTTACCACGAGGGTTCTTATTGGAAACCGTCGTGGTAAGTGAATCTTCCACGATGGTCTCTATATAAGACCGTCGTGGTACGAGCCTTACCACGACGGGTTTTGTAGACCACCATCGTTGTAGTTCATATTACCACGATGGTGGCTGACATAATACGAGAAACCGTCGTGGTATTTTGACCTACCACGACGGTTTCTACAATCCACCGTCCTGGTAGTTCACCTTACCACGACAGGGGCTTACATCAAATGATAAACCGTCATGGTATTTTGGACCTACAATGACGGTTTTTATAATCAACCGTTGTAGTAGTTCACTTACACGACGATGGATTATGCCAAATGACAAACCGTCATGGCATTTGACATACGACGACGGTTCTAGTAAAAAACCGTCGTGATATACATATTTCCACGACCGTTTTTTAGAAAAACCGTCGTGGTAGGTTGTAACGTATACAAAAAAATATATTTATTCGTTCAATTGAATACCAGTTCATTCATTTCTGTTCATTCATTCATGGCATGAAAAAATTACGCAGCAAAGAATAAAATAATGCTATACAAAATTTTTCTCAATACTGTATGTGGCTCATGACATATGTAGTCCACTCTTACCTAGTGCTGGGAATTTGGGCCGGGCCAAACGGGCCGGCCCGCGGCCCGTAATTTTGGCCCGGTCGGTGGCCCGGCCCGGCCCGAATTTTAAGGGCCCGATAAAAGCCCGGCCCGATAGTGAGGGCCGGGCCGGGCTCTCATTCTAAGCCCGACGGGCCGGGCCGGCCCGGCCCGAAGATTTAAGCCCGACGGGCCGGCCCGAGCCCGATCATTTTTGATTTAAAAAAAAAAAAAAATTTTCAAATTTTTCCCAATTTTCCACGGAATCCCACGGCCACAGCCCACAGGGCCACTGGCCCACTGCCCACTGCGCACGCCTGACGCGGTGACGCCTGACGCCCCCGGCCCCACTGGCCACTGCTGGCCTGCTGCCCGCCTGCCGCCTGCGGCCTGCCCAGCCCTCTGCGGCTCTGCCAGGCGCCCAGGCCCACTGTCCCATGCCTGACGCCTCCCAGGCTCCCAGCTGGCCAGCTCCCAGCCTCCCACGTCCCACCCGAAGTCTCTCGGTGAGACGGTGACTCTCTCCAGTCTCCATCGGCCTCGTGGGCCTCGTCCGGTCGTCCCTCGAGAGATGAGAGAAATTTCAGAAAAGGCTGCAAAAATAGCCGTTTGAGCAACGGCTATAATCCCATTTCCCAATTTTTTTTTTTTTCATTCTCAATTTCTCTGCTTTCTCATTCTCAACGGCTATAATCCGAATCCCATTTGGCCGGCTATAAATAGTCATACCCTTCCATCTCATTTTTTCATTCACACTCACACATCTTCATAACTTCATTCTTCTGATCTTCTGATTCTTCTCTCAAGTCTCAAGTCTCAACCCTCATTTCAATCTCTTATACTCTTATTCTCTAATTTCATTATTTCTTATACTTTTTTTAATAACTTATATTCTCAATCTCATTATTTCTAATTTCTAAATTCTAAATTTCTAATATTTACTTTCCTACAAAAAAAAAAAATCAAAATGGATCCAAATCCAAATGTTCAACAACCATTTTTTGATTTTGATGAGGACGACTACGGGATGGATGACCGCGACATCGAAGAAGTGGAGATTTCCCGTATGGAGGCTGGTGACAATGTCCGTGAGATTGGACGTAGGAGTTTCAATACTCCAATACCACCAAGTCCAATGTTGGCACCATCAAGAAGTAGTTCGGGGAGCACCAGTTGCCCACCAAAAAAGCCAAAAGGTACTTCTAAATCCACTTCACGTGCTTGGCAATTCTTTGATGTTATACAGCATGAGGAGATCGGCCCCGACGGCCAAAAAAAACAAACAAGAGTAGCAAAATGTAAGTTTTGTAAAAAAACTTTAACTGCTAACTCTTCCGGTGGGACTCGTCACTTACTAGCCCATGGTGAAAAATGTGCTGAGAAACATGTCAAAGGAAGAGAGCCGACACAAAGCACTCTAAAATTCAACTCCGATGGCTCGGTAGGTACGTTTTCTTATGATCCCATGGTAGCTAGAGAATCTCTAGCTCGTTTAATTGCCTCTACAGATTTACCTATTAGTTTTGGTGAAAATGCTTTTTATGAAGAACATATTCAAAGATCTTTTTGTCCACAATTTAAAGCCGTTACTAGAAAAACTATTAGGAGTGATATTATATCTTATTATAGTAAAAAACGCACTGCATTAATATCTTATATGAATACAAACACATTTTGTATTGCATTAACATCTGATATTTGGGCTGCTAGGTCAAATCAAGATTATATTAGTGTAGTTTCACATTATTTAGATCCACAGTGGCAATTACAAAAAAGAATTATTGGCTTTAAACTGATTGATCATTCTCATAGTGCTTTAAATATTAATGATAATATTATGAGTGTTTTAAATGAATTTGGCATTAGCAATTGCATTATTTCAATCACCCTAGATAATGCTTCGGCAAATACCGCTGCAATTCGTTTTCTTGAGGACAACTTGTCAGAATATATTGGTGGAATTTTATTACATCAACGTTGTGCATGTCATATCATCAACCTCATTGTAAAATCAGGTATGAAGTTGGTAAGTAATAACATAGAAAATATTCGTAATGCTCTCCTTTGGATACATAATTCAAATTCTCGCATTGCTGAATTTAAGAGGTATTGCAAAGTAGAAGGTTTGAAACCTCGAAAATTCGGGACTGATATACCGGTAAGGTGGAACTCAACTTATTTAATGTTGAAAAATGTAATAGAATATAAGAATGTTATTTCTATGTTTTTTAATACAAAGCATAATATGATTTTATTATCTGATGTTGATTGGTTTATTGTTGAAAGAATGATTTATTTTTTAGAAATTTTTTATGATGCTACTGTTTTATTGTCTGGTGTTTATTATCCCACTTCTCCACTAGTTTTCACCCAATTAATGCTTATTTCTTCATTGTTTTGTGAATATAGAAATGATGATTTATTTAAACTA
Source organism: Ficus microcarpa (assembly GCA_025413485.1). NCBI lineage: Eukaryota > Viridiplantae > Streptophyta > Magnoliopsida > Rosales > Moraceae > Ficus > Ficus microcarpa. Next base: position 3,643,313 of record CM046382.1, on the reverse strand, counting down.
ATAGTAGAAAAAATGGAGAAAAAATTTATGAAATATTGGGATCACAATAACATGCCTTTATTATATTGCCTTGCCATTGTTTTAAATCCTATAGTTAAATTAAATGGTCTTTATAATGGTCTTACTCATATTGCTGAACATATGAATGTAGATTTTGCTTCAACATATTCTTTAACATTTACTAACACTAAATGCAAGTTATTTGAGATTTTTGCAATTTATCAGAATAAATTCGGGCAGCAAGTTAACATAGAAACCGAAGAAACTCTTCCGACTGCTGGTGATCGGAAAAAGAAAAAAGTTTTGGGTTTTTTCTCTACTCCAGCAAGATCGGGCTCTTCATCAAGTTCGAGTGTTACTCGTCCAATTTCAGCAAGTTCAACCACTACGAGTACGACACACTCGGAGCTCACAAAATACTTGGATACAGATTTTTCACTGCTCGACTCAACTACAAATACTGAAGATTTTAAAGTTTTAGATTGGTGGAGGTTACAGTCGACAAATTTTCCAGTGCTGTCCCGTTTAGCACGTGACATTTTTACCATTCCTGTTTCAACAGTTTCTTCTGAATCAGCATTCAGCACAGCTGGAAGGATAATTGAAGATCGGAGGACCTCATTAACACCTGAGATGGTCGAGGTGCTTACATGCTTAAAAGATTGGGAACATGCAGATAAAAGGATGCAATATACAGTCGAAGATCAAGAGATACTCCAACACTTTAATGAAATGAACATAATCGATGATGATGATATTAACAATGCTCCTGCAGCTCCCCCTTCCGATTGCTGATGCTGATTGATATATTTTTTTCATTGTAAAATTGTAAATATGAATTAAGATTGCACTCTTTTTTCTTTACTAAGGTTTTATCCCAATGGGTTTTACTTAGTAAAGTTTTTAATGAGGCAATCATGACATCAATAAAATTTTATATTTCAATTTTATATTTTCTTTTTTATATCCTTATTTTTTAACAAAGTCTAAAATTTTTTTATTTTTTATCTAAGATAAAATATTAAGATAAATTATTAAATTATAAAAAATATACAAATTTATTTAAAAATTATAAATTAAAAATAAAATAAAAAATAAAAATAAAAAATGATCCGGGCCGGGCCGAGCCCGGCCCGCTCTAGGCCCGATCCCGGCCCGGCCCGCTCTCGGCCCGATCTAAGCCACGGGCCGGGCCGGGCTTATAATCCGAAACTACGGGCCGGGCCGGCCCGGCCCGTAAAATATGCGGGCCGGCCGGCCCGGCCCGATTTTTTGGAATGGCCCGTTGGGCTCGGGCCGGGCCGGGCCGGGCGGCCCGAATTCCCAGCACTACTCTTACCTAACCAAATTCAATTCAGCTTTAGTATAAGAAGTCTTGTTTTGCAGCGAGGCAAGTCCATTGACGTTCAATGTTATTTCTCGCATGAACCCCAAGACAAAATAGCCGCACTGCACATATCCTTGCTGTATTGGGCATCGAGCAGTCTGAATCAACGTTTTCCAGTTGCGTCGCCTTGTTATTCCTTGTCCCACCAGCAATTTCCAATCGTTTAGTGCCCTAACAATTTAACAAATATCAATACATCCGGAACAACAATTATGGAATGTCAAATCATGGAACTATAAACATCAAATTTATACTTACAACGTAATTAGCTGTTGAAAATCTTCACCCGGATCGTTTTCAAGAGGATTAAAATAGAGGACGGAGTCATCCCATGGATTAATAACAGCCAATACCCAATGTTGGCCGCTGTTATATGGCATGAGAACAAGCCTTCCCCTTGGTACGTTTGTTATGATCCGGATGATATTGTCGGCTCTTTCTCGAATGTAGGCTACACGATCTACATTCTGTTGAACTGGCGAGACAAGGAATGGAGAAATAAACTTGATTCGTTGATTCAATCCTGCTTTTGCACAACAATTCGATAAGTAGCTGCAAAATATTAAGTCAAACTTGTTATGCGTGCAAAATCAACATATATCTATCTTTTAAGCTAATTGGAACAATAATTAAGTATTGTTTAAGGAAAAAACGATTACCTGATGTAAACCATTATACTGCTTGCACTGATTTCTTTAAAGGATAAGAAATGGCATACATCTTCATACCCAATATATATGGGCATATCATCGGAATGTTGTGGTGGGCACAAAATCTGGTTACCGTTAACCAAGGAACTTTGTGCGTAATAAGCCAGTGGTCTCAGTTCAGCGGGAATTTCATTGATGTCCAGCATAGGTACTTCTTCTACCGTTTGCTGTTGTACCTCTGGTTGTGACTGCAGTTTCTTCCTCCCGGCTCTCTTTTTCATTCGTTTCCTTCCTTGTGCTTCTGGGTCGGGAACTTGACTGGGACCTCGACTGGCCTGGCTTAAACTGCTCTGAAGCACGATTAATTTTCTGGGCCAAGCAACAAACCCCCCGACAGCCTCTTCAATATACGTGGCTTTATTCGTCGGAATCGGAAGGAGTGCACGTTTTATTTTTGGGACACTGATTGTCACTCGATTCCCCTCGCCCAAAGGAATCCCATGGATTGTGTCGGTTGGAACACAGTCCATGTATGCCCTGCCTATTACAACCAAAACTTCTCCACCATTAATAAAATCAGTAAGGAAAAGCTGGCATTCCTTACTTGCATTAGGCATGGGCTGCGGATCCGACATGTCGGCTTCATTCTCATTGAGGGTGCAACTTGCCTTGAAATTGTTGTGCTGATCAACAGTAGGTTGGGCTGCCTCCTCAGCAATCGTCTCACACTCGATACCGTGCTTCGTACAAAGTTCCTGCACCGTTCTTTCCAATGTAGCCAGCTATCGTTTCGTAAAGGTGACTTCAGGATTCTCCCTTGGTACGTGCATGGAATTGAAGTATTGCGACTGCTTGACAAATTTAGATTGCCCATGAAGCCGACCGAAATACTCAGGATTGCCCAAAGACCGTGTCAAGATGTCTTATGTACCCACGGATTCGAAGCTTCCTTGAGTCTCTTGTTGTGTTAATTCGTCGTATAACAGTTACACAATATGTTATTGAGCCCATAAACATAATGGAGACAATCTTACTCTTTATTTGAAATAGGATCCGTAGACTTACTATTGCATTGCCGATAATTTTAATCGATGGATTCTTGTACTCTCCATCGGGCTTGAGCCGTGTGTCCCGCCAAACAACAGATCGGTCCGCATACTGCCTCGTCTTCTCGAGCTGCAATTTAGTAATTAAAGTTAGTAAACATAAAGAGCACAAGCCATAAAAAAATTTTATTTAGACTTTAATCTATTTTGTATCCCATTAATTAACTTACGATTTCTTGATCACGTTTCCTATAGCCGTCTCGGCCTGTGGTTGAATCGTATTTGCTCTTTTTCCTTATCTCGCTTCCTTGTTGGGATAGCCTCTTGAAATCTACCGTCCGTCGATAGGCAACAAACCTTTCCCAATCGTCCTAGCTGATGGTTGGGTAATTGTTAACCACTTTAGCCGGTCGTTGCCAAACAGTTTCTTCATCAATATGATCCCTAAAAAATGCTTGGTAAAGATCATATCTAAAACATTTAGCTGACTCCCCACAGGACTTCAAAACTTGCTTTTTGTGCGATTCATCAACTGTGAATGAAGTTACAACTTCCAAGCACACTCATTCTTTCCTCGGTTCTAAATCAGCACTTCTGAAATCAGCAATCCAAATTAGAATGTGCTCCCCGAGCTAGCACTTCAATCCAACTCTGTAATTCATCACCTTCCTTGCCTATTGGTTGGCCTTTTGAGTCAAATCTAACTTGAATTCGCTCTCCCCTCGTCCGAACAATGTGCACTCTTTTAAGGAGCGTTGCTCTTCGTTTTCCCTCCTCATCGGTATTGAATCTTGAAGAGTTAGTTCTTCGTGGTTTTCCAATTTGAGTTTGGGTTGACACTTCCTCCTCGTGATCTTTTGACATTGTAAATCAATCTAAAACAACAAAACACCAAATGTTTGTAAGTTAACTACCCTTAAAGAGGAAATTATGTGTGATTAAAGTGACCATTTTTGTACCTTTAATGCTTGCCAATAAAAATGATCATTTTACAGCATTATAAAGAATTTAGAGACCTTTTAGCAAAACAAAAAAATATTGGGAACCAAATCACAACTTAAGACAAGAGCAAAAAAAGAATAACCGTGAACAATAGTAGCTTTGGAAACATCTTTAAGACAAGAGCTTATAAGAGATCAACATGTTTATGACAATAACTTTAAGAAACAATATGAACGGGTCAAAACGAGAACAACTACAACACAAGTAAAAATAACTAAAAAATAACATGAAAGGAGAAAACGACATGTAAATATTTAAACGACAACCAGAGGAAAGGTATCCACTACAAAAACGACAAGTTAAAAAACAAAACTCATAAAAAGTACATCTTGTGAACAGGACAGGTCTTCATTAATTTACAAACAATCACCACAAACAAAAACCTCTATTTTATCTGGAAAATTCACAAATCCAAGCCTTACCAATCAATTTAATTCAATCTACAACTAATTCTCACACAAAGAGGCATTTAATCAAACACGTAATATGCGAATAATTAACTAACAGAAGCAAAAATTCTTAACAAATCAGAGCCTTACCCAACCATTTTAAATCAATGTAAATCACAAACACAATCAACAAAATACCATGTCGTGGACCGAAATTACCCCTATAGTCAAAAGCCCGTAAGCAATATGCATTACAACTTACCGGATAGTAGAGGGTGGGTTGTGGTCGGCGAGAGAGACTGGGAAAGTCCGAAAACAAGCGTCGTTGGTGGAGGATGGCGTCGGAGAATGGAGGAGGTTTACTGTGAGTGCTGGACTATGGCGTCGGAGTTTGAGGGTTTCAGAGAGTCGTTTAAGATTTGAAAGGGAGGGAGCGAAGAGAGAGAAATGGAGGTAGGCAATATACTGGGTATGGAAGAGTTTTGCAGATTTTTAGGTTTTATTAAAAGGATTCAAAAAGTTAAATAATTTACGAAAATTTCAAAACTTGCCGCTAAAACAGTCTACCACGACGGTCTTCATTAAAAACCGTTGTGGTACATTAATATTTAAACCATCGTGGTACACTATATACCACGACGGTTTTCAACAAAGACCATCGTGGTAGACAATATATCACGACGGTTCGAAGTAAAGACCGTCGTGGTATTATTAAGTGTTTTCATCAACCGACAATATACCACGACGGTCAACTACAATGACCGTCGTGGTACAATTGAGTATTTCTACCACAACGGTCAACTAAAAAGACCGTCGTGGTAGATTTCCATTTTTTCAGCCACTCTACCACGACGGTCAACTACAAAGACCATCGTGGTACATGTGCGTATTTTTTAACTTCTCTACCACGACGGTCAACAACAATGACCGTCGTAGTAGATTCTACCACAACAGTCTTATGTTTAAACTGTCGTGGTACAGTTGAGTATTTATTCTACCACGACGGTCAACTAAAAAGACTGTCGTGGTAGATTTCCATTTTTTCGCCACTCTACCACGAAATCAACCACGACGGTCCTAGAAGATAACCGTCGTGGTATATGATATACCACGACGGTCTTATAAGAAAACCGTCGTAGTAGATTATATACCACGACGGCCTTTTTAAATAACCGTCGTCGTAGGTAAGAAATTTACAATACTAGTTTTGAAAATTGTCAATATAATCCCTTTAAGTGGCCAAATCTGTATGTTGTGCTATCATTCATTCCGAATTCTTATTTGCTTCTAAACATATTTGCTTGGATAAATAATTCTCATATAATGTGCGTAGTTAAAAAACCGTATCTAAATGTTTACAACGTACTTAAGAAAAAAAAAATAGTTTATTAAGTTTTTTTTTCCTGTTTTTTTTGGGCTTCTCAACACGTGTCCACTAGACGTCCAATCGAAGTAAGTGTGAAACATCATCGTCAAAATCATCAATCTCCTCCACTGGTGGCAAACCCGTTGTAAATGATGGAATGTCGGTGCAATCGTCAATATCTTCTTGGCCATCCCGGATTATTCTTGACTTCATTGGCACAACTAAAGATAACTCTAAATTTACGGGATCTGTTGTATAAAATATTTGTACCGCTTGTGACGCCATGATAAAAGGATCATTTTTGTATCCCAATCGCCTAAAGTCCACCACTGTCATGCTGTCAATATCAACCTTAACATAATTATTGTAAGCCCACTTGCATTTAAAGAGTGCTATTCACAAGCCGCAAAAATCAAGTTCCCAACTATCTTCAATGAACCCAAAGTAATTCATGGAACTATATACCGGATTTTTGTCCTTTGCGGATGAAATATGCATAGATTCGGCCCGAAGGGTGACACCACTATTCTGTACAGGATGCTTCTCATCTCTGTCTCGAGTGTAGAAGGAGTTGCCATTGATAAGGTACGATGTATATCTTATGACTATCAATGACGAACCTCTGGATAGCTTCATTACGTCTTGTGAAATGCCACGCTTCTGTAACGACCCGCCTAGCACAAGCCGTTACCGTACATACATACATGCAATCATACATAACTTATACAACTTACTCAATTATTACATGAAACACAGCGAAATTTTTTTTTTATAGGGCGTATATACATATACGAAGCATAAAACATGATCAGTAATATTTCTTGTGCATACCACTCAGTATCTATAATTAAACATTCCATAATTTAACATAAATAACAAAACACGTAGCGGTCCCCATTTCCCACTATTCACAGTACCCGGCCACGCGATTCCACCTTGCATCATCAATTGCCAGCAGGTTGTTTACCTACAGCACAAACTTAACACAATGAGCTTTCGCTCAGCAAGTACAACTCCTATACCGCGACTCATAACTTATATCATAACATATCATCATTTTATTGCATATACTTCAAGACATATAGCATGCATGAACCAATTATGTTCATATTATGCTTACTTATTTCTGCATCTACTTATTCTACTTAGGGGCCCTTAACATGTGTGTTCGTACCTGGCGCGCGACTATGAATTGGTTGGGGCGGCCAAACCAAATCCAACTCAACCCACAGTCCAACCCGACCTGGTGCGGGTGGCACGACACAGGCGACGTATCGCCTCTACCTACTTTTCACCTTATCATTCTTAATCGTGTCATACATAATCCCATTTCATGAACATCCCGTTCGATGTCATTTTATCATCATTAATATGCATTTAATATATTTCGTAAGCATACGTTGCTTACTTAACACATTTCATAGTATAAACTTATTACATACATATAACATAGTATCACACCATAACACATAGCACAACAATAATATCTAGGCAAGTATACAACTACTAGCCTATACTATAGGCGGCGTTGTACTTACCTTATCTATGTCTTGTGATATGCTGTTCCACCTCGGGGCTCAGCTGCAGGTTATATCCTGCTTAATCGAAGGACTAGTTAATACTCTAGCCTATGACCATAATAATGTTGGTTATCCACCAACATTCATACAATGTTTTGGTTATATGTCCCCCCTATCTTAAAACATTTTATGTGTGGTTATGTTGGATAACCTTTCATTTTTATCACATGTGAGAGCGTAAAAAGGTTAGGCTAACACCTAACCTTAAACTTATCATTATCCTAATCCGAATTAGGTTAACCGAAGTCAACCTCTAAGTTACTAAAGTCAACCCTCCTTTGGGCCAACCTCGGGCTTTGGGGCTAAGCCCTGTGAGTCGAGTATAAATTCCCGATCACCATTCGTCTTACCGATTTACCTTGCAAACCTTGAACTTGAACATTTTAATTTCTTTTTTTTGTCTTTGAAAGAGCTTTTGGCATAAAAGCCTAAAAACTGCTATAATTCCCCTTAAAAATCCTTGAGTCTTAAAACATGGCTTATAAAACGTTTGAGGGTTAGAAACTGTCTTTGGAACAGTTTCTGTATTCAAAACAAAGTGTTTAAACAGAAAAACAATTTTTCTCTATTGGTTCTATAAAATTTTGTGTAGGAATGTTTTGCTCCCTGCACAGTTTTCAGATTTCAAGGTCTAGCTTAAAATCCTTTTAGAATTAGAAAAAGTTTCCTTCACGATAGTTCTAGCTCTCGAAGAGATCTAAAACTTTCATGTTTTATAAAAATTCTGATTCAGCTTAGTTCAGTACCAGTTTTTATTTGAATCCCGTTGATCCTAAAAGCTGCGTCCTGATGGACCATCCTCGGTTTTTCGTAAAAACGGAGGCCTTTGGAACCTCATTTTGAGAAACAGTCCATGTTACCCCCTAGGAAAGACCCTGTTCTACAACTTTCGTGTTTTACGTTTTTGCCCATTCGGCCTCTAAAGGCCTACAATTACCAGTTTCCTGAGACTGACCAGTTTGGAACCCGAACTGGCAGCCTTGCTTACTAGATTTGGTTTACGTCCTAATTTTCGGTTTCTACCTCAACCGATCACATCGGGAGCTTAATAACAATTCATGCAGCGTTTCTAACGTCTTGCATGTCCCAACATGCAGCCCTAACCCGTTCATGCAGCCCATAGAAACCGAATCCTAACCTAGGGTTGCATGGCTAGCATGTTCAAACCATTCATTCCATATATTCCATCACATACCAAAATAAATTCAAACCATACATTCACATGCTCATCCATATCCTAAGGGACATATAACCTCATGTAATATTTCTAGCATGCAATCCTAGCATACCAAACAATCATAAGCATATTAATGAGCATAAAGGAACCAAACCACTTCTAGCAACCTAATCAAACACTTTAAGGACATAAAAACTAAATTAGTGAGTTTATGCTCTTACAAACATTAACTTGAATGAATACATTTAAATTTTAACTTAAAAACTTGAGTGGAAAAGGATTTGAGCTTTTTGAAAAATTTACCTTGAAATGGATAGGGTTTGGCTCTAGGACTTGAACCAAATCTCACACCCTTGGCTCTAGACTTGCACAACCGGTTTTGGCTCCCCAAATGGACACCAATTTGGCTGTTTTTGGACTCAAATTTTGGCTCCCACCTATGCTCGGCCACTGCACCTAAAATGCACCAAAATCTGAAAATTTTTCTCTTGGTTTTCTATGCAAACCTGTGAGCTTCTAGGAAGGAAAAATAGTTCCGAAAACTTACCCCTAGCTTGCTCGAATGAAACCCGACTCTACCCTAGAGTTTTCCTTCAAATTTTTGAACTTTTTCCCTCTCTTTCCCCTGCTCACAGTCCACGGCTACAGCCAAGAACAAGGGCTGGAAAAATTTTCCTTACTTCCTCTTGCTCTCCCACACAAACCGAACAACACACTCACCAACTTGGTTCAAGAAATTTTTTCAGATTTCTTCCTCACTTTGTTCTCGGTTTTCATGCAAAATTTTGGGCATAATATGGCTGCTTTTTCTGATTTAAATGGGGTGGAGGGCAGCCCTATTTATAGGCAATGTGGGACACAAAGTTTCTCTCATTTTGACCCCAAAAGTTTTGAATTTTTTTCACAAAAACCCCCCTTTGGCCGGCTGTCATGGAGTGGAAGACAAGCAAGAAAAAGCTAGAAGGGGACACATGTCTTGCATGGATTTGTTCTCTAAAAAGTAGGTGATGTCATAATTCAAAAATTTATGATGTCATAAATCATAAAGGCTTGTTTGGCTACTTTTTCCAATAAGCAGTGTAATTTAAACTTAACATAGATAAATCTAATACTGTGTTGTACTAATACACAGTATTAATATTTTATACTGTCATAAAAATTTTATCTGTGAAAAATCGGGCTGAAAAATTTTTTCTTTATTTTTTCGAACCCTTTTGCCCTGTACCCTAATTTTGCATGCTTGATTTTTCTATAGTGGTTTTAGTTCTCAAATATGTCATCTTATCTGAAAAAATGAGTTTTCGCAGTATTTTTCCTATACTGCATCTCACAAAATTGTACAGTGAGGGTTTTGACCATTTTGGTCAAACTTTGACTTTTCCGGGTCAAAGTTGACTTTTTTAGTCAACCCTTTGATTTTCCTAAAATGATGTAAATTTCATCTCTTTTCATCCGAAAAGACCATTTATCATTCAAAACAAGCATACTCGAGTCTTATAAAGCTATAAGAACTCGTAACACATAATAAAGTTCTGAAGCGAACTTTTTTTTTCATAAATGCCGATACGGCATGCAGTTAATTCTTTTTAAAAGGAAATAATAACATAGAAAAAGTCAGGTATTACAGCTTCGTATGCAAATATTTTTTTATCCACTCCCGAAATGTCCGATTCTGCTCATCTTGAATCCACTTCTCACTTCTTCCTTTTCTTGGATTCGCAGTTCTTATTTCCGCCATATGAACCTGAAAGAATGGCTCCATTTCCTTAGCATTGTGCAAAACATACAAATAAGCTTTTTCCCATTCATCTTGATTTATTGATGAATGAATGGCCACGGATAGTCCTTTCGAGATAAATAGCCCGCTTGTTGGCAACCCTATTGGGTCCACGTTGGACAAATACTTAGAGCAAAATTCAACTGATTCCTCGGCTATGTAGTTTTCCACTATACAACCCTCCGGCCTATTTCGGTTCTTCACATATCCCTTCAAAACCTTCATGTACCGTTCAAAAGGATATATCCACGTCAAATACACCGGGCCACATAACTTAACTTCCCGAACTAAGTGCACACATAGATGGATCATTATATCAAAAAAGGTTGGTGAGAAATACTTCTCAAGCAGGTACAATGTCATAACCAATTCCGATTGTAACGAATCTAGCATCATTGGATCAATTACCTTCGAGCATATTGAATTGAAAAATGAGCATAACTTCGTAATTGAGTATCTCATATCTTTTGTTAAAACTCCCCGCAAAGCAAGAGGTAATAATTGTTGCATCAAGATATGACAATCATGTGTTTTCATTCCAACGAGCCGCAAATCTTTCATCGACACCAACCTTTTGAAGTTGGAAGAGTACACACTTGACACTTTCACGGAAGCAAGCCACTCATAAAGCTTTCTCTTTTCGTGTTTACTTAATGTGTGCTTTGCTGGCGGTAAGTAAGTGCCGTTCTTCCTTTTCTCGGGAAGCAAATTCGTTCTAATCTTTATCTCTTGAAGGTCCAACCGTGCCTTTTCACCATCTTTAGTCTTATTCGGAATGTCAAGCAACGTGCCCACTATCGATTTACATATATTTTTCTCAATATGCATAACATCTAAGCAATGACGCACGTAAAGTGACTTCCAATATGGAAGTTCATAGAATATTGACTTATTCTTCCCGGGTCCATCGACAACTTGATCCTTACGTTTCCTCTTTCCGAAACTACCTTCACATCTTTAACCATCTCAAATACATCCTCGCCAGTCAAAATCCGAGGAGCGGATCTTTCTTCAGTATTGCCATCAAAAGCCTTCTTCTGTTTGCGATATCATTGATTTTTCGGCAAGAACCTCATGTGACCAAGGTAAACGGTTTTCCTACCATTTTTCAACCGGATGGAAAATGTTTACTTCATACAAACAGGACATCCTATAGCACCCTTCACAGGATAACCAGATAGGTTGCCAAGTGCAGGAAAGTCGTTAATTGACCAAATCAACATTGCGCGAAGATTGAACGTATCTCCTCGATAAGAATCTCTTACTTGTAAACCATCATCCCACAACCTTTTTAGGTCATCAATTAATGGTGCCAAGTAAACATCAATGTCATTCCCCGGTTGTTAAGGGCCTGATATCAATAATGTCAACATCAAGAACTTCCGCTTCATGCAAACGTCTGGAGAGAGATTGTAGTTGACAAGTATGACCGGCCAGGTACTATGCCGACTACTCATGTTACTATGCGGGTTCATTCCATCTGTCGACAAACCGAGACGTAAATTCCTTGGTTCTGCACTAAAATCTGGATGATTGTCATCAAAGGTCTTCCATTGCGGTGTGTCGGCCGGATGCCTAAGCTTGCCATCGTCAACACGTTTATCATGATGCCATGTCAAACTTTTAGCATGCTGTGCATTACGGAATAAATGGCGGAAACATGGAGGTGGTGGAATGTACTGTAATACCCGGAATTTTTATGGACTTAAGATTTCTTTTTTTATTAGAAATTAGAAGTCCGCATGATGTGTTTTTATGATATTTCATGGAAAATTATGAATCACATGTGAAATTCATAATTTTATTAGCCAAGGTTAGAATTTTCTTTTGCTATGAGACTCAGAATAAAATGCCGAGGTTGGTAAACGGCATTTTGAGTCAAAAAGGACGAAAAGGAAAGAAAAAAAATGAAAAAGGATGAAGGAAATCTGGAAATTTTGAGGGCTAGATCATGAGGTTAAGTTCGGTTTTGGAGAGGAACCAAAAGGAAGGATTTCGGGTCCCTTGGTGGAGCCAAATCCGTGGGTGAGCAACCAAGGAGGAACAAAGGGATTTTCAAACCCTAACTTGGGTTAAGGTAATTTCTTGAACCAATCTTGGATTTAAGCTCAAGATAAGTATTTTTATGATGATTCAAGATGGGTTTGTAAGGACATAAGTTCAAGTTTATTTTTCAGCCCTTGATTTGGTGTATGTGCTTGATAGGGATTAGGGTTTGGTTGGCTTATTTTATGATGTTGCTTGCATGATTTTTATGCTTGAAATATGATTAGGATGCATGCTAGACGTGTTGGTAAAGTCCCCTAAATTTTGGTCACAAATCAGCCCTAAGGCAGTGGCTGATTTGGTTGATGGATTAAGATGTATGTGATGCTAGTTTAAAGGATGCAAGAACAAGAACCATGCAACCCATAGGTCTAGGGTTTTCGGCTTGTATAGGCTGCATGGGTGTGATGGATGGGCAAGAATGAATGTATGGGACGTTAGATACGTTGCTTGTTTAATGTTTAAGCTCCCGATGTGATCGGTCGAGATAGAATCCGCGAGCTAGGACGTAAAACCGGATTAACAACCGAAACTGCCATTTCGGAGTTGAAACTGGCCAGTTTCGGGAAAGTGGAATTTTGAGACCCTTAGAGGCCGAACGGGGTAAAAGTTAAAACATGAAAGTTGCTCGGAACAACTTTTACTAGAGGACAACATGAACAGAATCTCGAAATAAGGCTCCAAAGGCCTTCATTTTTATGAAAACCCGTGGCTAATCCCTGGAGCCAGTTTTCACTCCGTTTTTCAGGATCAGCCACATTCAAACAAAAACTGGTACTGATCTAGCTAGAACTGGGTTTTGTACAAAACACGAAGGTTTTAGCATTTTTCGATAGCTACAACTTTCGTGAAGACAAGTTTTTCAGATAATGAATGGATTTTTAAACTGGGTTGGTTTTATGAAGGGTGCTCAGGGAATCCGAAAATCCAATCACTAAAGTCTTACAAAATGGGTTCAAAAAAAAATGTAAAGTGTTCTAACCCGTTATTTTGACTACGAAAACCGTTCCAATGGCGATTTTCAGTCCTCAATAATTTTATGAAGTTCCGTTTTAAGAAAATGAATTTTTACAAGAGTTTTGGGATTATTCACGCAAAGTGTTCAAGTTGAAGAAAAATTGGATTTTCCATAAGTTAAAGGAAAATGAGATTTTTCAAGAAGAGAAGTGGAATTTTATGAGTTCGGAAATTAAATCCCACATTTTATCAAGAAGTAAAGAAAAGAATGATTTTAGCCAAGTATTTTCAAGAGTGATGAAGTAAGAGTTTTTACAAGCAAATAAATAGATTTTTGGAAGATAATTATATAATGCTTTCCAAAAATCAAGAAATAGAGTTTTAAGGTAAAAATGGGTAATCAAGCCGATTACGAACGGTAACCGGAATTATATCCGAATTACTGGGCTAAGCCCATAGCCCAATGTTTAACCCAAAGGGGGTTGACCTTAGTTGACCACATGTTGACTTGGGTTGACCAAGAGTTGACTTTAGGGTTACCCAATATAACCCTAAAGGATATCAAGATTTATGAAATGGGCTAAGACCTAGGGTTATTGAAGAGATAATAACCCAATGGATTATAAACCAAGAAAAAGTAAAGTATAAGCCCATGAAGGAGGAAGTAACCAATCAGGTTTACAAGAGATATTAGAGGGGACATACAACACACACATCTAGGATTGCTCATGGATGTTGGTTTGGATACCAACATCATATACCATGGTTTATGCTAAGATAAGTTAATCTTATCTTACACCTCCATTGAAACAGGAATAGGAACCTGTTGATGGATCACGAGGAATGATGGGTCAAGAACATAGGACCTAAGGTAAGTACAAACCTCACCTGTGGTATGGAAAATAGTAATGTATGTTCAAGTATGAAATGCTATGCTTTTTTTTTAAGATGCTATGTTTTAAAGCTATTATGTTTAAATGAGGCCATGATTTAAAGAATTTTAAAGAATGCCATATTTTAACGATGCCATGTTTTAAAGCGGCCATATTATGTTAAAATATGTCATGTGCATTATAAGTTATGATTTTGTGACATAACAAGGTATGTTCACTAATGATAAGCCACTTGGTAAAAATACATAAGTAAAGTGTCGTACCAACCTCCCCCAAGGTGGAGGATTTTTATGTTAAAGTTATGGATTCGCCCTCTCGTTGATGCGGGAGGGTGTAATCACTTATGTTTTTCCTAGAGCAGTTAGGGACCTTGCAAACCCTAACTGTATCTAGAGGCGCGCTATATGTTAAGGGTACGTACACTATGGGGCTCATATGAAAGATAAGTACAAGTTAAAAGGAAATGCATAAATGGACATAAATGGTTCATGCATATGTTTTATGATGAGTATGTTTCAAGATGTTTAAATAAAAATATTTTGTGAGATCGCGTTTGTACTTGCTGAGCGCAAGCTCATCAGATATATTCCATACTACAGGTAGAGAAGAAAGGCTTGTAGCCTTACTTGGTGGGCTTGGAGATGATGCAGCTAGTGAAGGGCGGTGTGGGATACCACTACGCAATATTTTCCGCATTATGTTTAAGTTATGAAGTTTTTCATGTATGTTAAGTATGAAGTTAATTATGTATGAAATGTTCAAAGTACGATGCACAATTTTAGTGTATGGGTTTCAAGTCAAGATTTTAAAATAAAATCCAAATTATGAAGTTCAAAGAAAGTTTTAAAACGATGTTCAAAAGAAGTTTCAAAAAAAAAAAATTTTTATTCCGCATTTTCAAAGTAAAGTAAGTTATTTATGAAGGTGACGGTTCCGGCGTCCCGCATCCGCGCGGTCGGCCCCGCGTGGGTGTCAGGTGGGTGGTTTGGGGCGTCACATGTACCATAACACTTTCACCTGCACTCCTTTACTACCATTCGATGGCACCTTGCCCTTCTTTCATCTTGACTCATTACAAACCAGACATTCATCTAACTCTTTATATTCTCTCCGGTAAAGCACGCAATCATTTTGACAAGCATGTATCTTCTCGTATTCCATTCCCAACGTGCTCAACGTCTTCTTCGCCTCGTACATACTAGGTGGCATTTTATTATCCTCCGGTAAAACATCTTTTAGAAAAGCTAAAAGAGTTCTGAAACTAGAATTCGTCCACCCTCCCGACGCTTTCATATTCTATAATTTAACCAATGCCCCTAATTTTGTATATTTTGTACACCCGACATACAAGGGCGTTTCGGCATCATTAATCATTTCCTCAAATAACTCCGGATGGTGCACAAAGTTTTCTTCCAAATCATTAACCATATTGTACATATTATCACCAACGTTTTCCTCAACAATAGGCTCTTTATCTTTAGTACTAGTCGATGTATAATTAATATGGACAAAATATTCGCCATGTAAATACCATGTTTAGTAAGAACAAATAATCCCATAAGCGCGCAAATGCCCTCTAACATCATCAATGGAATGGGATCTATGATTACCACAAACTTGACACGGACACCGAATCTTATCGTCTTGTGTATGAGATTTGGCAAATGATAAAAATTCTTCAACACCATCTTCATATGCTTTAGTCAAGCTATCAAACCACATCCATTTCCTATCTATGATTTGCGGGCAAATCCTAAACCAATAAATCAAATTAGTTCTCGAAGTCAAGGTGTGCATACGTTTAAATTGTATGCATGAATATCATTTGCATTTAATTAGTTACGTTATATATAAATACTCTCGGCACATGCATTAATTAAATCAACAATATATTTAATAAAAAAATCCAAAAAACATAACAAAACTAAAAATACAATTAAAAAACCGGCCTAGGTTATTTAACTAAAAAATCCAAAATAAAAATACATCGTAATTTTAAAAATACATTGATTTAGGATTTAACTAAAAATCCAAACTAAAAATCCAAACTACAAAAAAAACCAATCTAAAAATACATTGATTGTGATAACCTAAATTAAACATTTTGCAGTATTTAACGTATCAAAAGCAATCCAAAAAAATACAAAACAAAATTAATATTCAGGGTTCGTAAATAAAAAATTAATACAGAGGAAAACATCAAAAAGATGAGTTAATTTCTGTCATCATGACTTACAAGAATGATGATCGACCAGTAGATGGTGGTGGGTGGCATCTAACAGCGGCGTATAGAACTGTTGTCGGAGTGATCTGATCTGATTTTTGTTCACGGCAGCTGGTGTATCGATGTGGGAAAAACAGGGCTACTCGATCTGATATGTCTGAACAAAAGGACGATGATTCCACAACGGTTTCATAAAAACCATCGTGTAAGTCTTAAATTCCACGACGGTTTTATTTAACCGTCGTGGAATCCTCGAGACTTCCACTATAGTTCTATAAAACCGTCGTGGAATTCAAGACTTACACGACGGTTTCAGAGAACCGTCGTGGAAATTCATACTTCCACGACGATTTTAAACACCCGTAGTGGAAGTCTCGACTTCCACGATGGTTTTCGGAGACCGCTTTTTGTTTCGTGTTTTTGCCTCAGATTCCAAGACGGTTTTTAAATAATGGTTGTGGAATCGCCGTCGTGGTATCCACATTCTGTAGTAGTGGTTGAGATTGCGACTAGGCTTGTGTGCAAAGGGACAAGTCGTGCCTGGGCTTATTGAGGTGGACGTGGCTCCGTGAAGTGGGGGACATCACAGGGGTGGTGCATGGCTACCCTCGTGCCGAGACAGGGGCCACTGTGGTGTGGGAGCTCCAACAGGAGAATGGTGGTGACTCTGTTGACGAAGATTCATTTTGGATATGAAATTGTAGTAATTGTTAGATCTAAGGATCAAAATTAGAACATGTTTTGATCTATGGCTCATATTTGATTGGGAATTTTAGTCACTTTACACTGAAAGTTATTAACAGAGTTAGAATTGGGGAGCGTTGACATGATTTGTTTTAGTCAAATGGGTGTTTTTGTAATTTTGATGAAACAGAGTAGAGACATCATTTTTTTCAGTCAAATAGGTGTTTTTGTAAGTTCGACAAAACACATATGATAGTGTAATTAACTCTGAAGGAATGATAGTCATATAATTCAAGTATTGGAGTTTATCTCTTTTATTTTTTATTTTTTATTTTTTATAATTTCATTTTAATTCTGATGCTTTTACTATTAGTTTTTTTTTACTATTAGTTTAGGTATCACATATTGTATCTCCATTTTATTTTTATTTTTTATTTTTTATTTTTTATTTTTATGAATACATATTACATCTCCTTATACAACATACATTATACATATACTAAAAGGATGTAAGCCGGGTACTGTTCATTCCGAGCCGATGAACAGTAAAATTACGAAAATGCCCTTCAGTTTCTTCTTCTTTTTGGGCATGAACAGTGAACGGACAATTTTGCCCCTAATTAATCCACTCTACCACAGTCCCCGCGCACTGTTCATGAACAGTGATTTCACTGTTCATGAACAGTGATTCACTGTTCATGAACAGTTTTTTTTTTTTTTTTTTTTTTTTTTTTTTTCGTTGGCTGCTTTTTGTTTTGTTTTGTTTTGTTTTTTTTTCTTCTTCTTCTTCTTCCTTCCATTTGCTGCTACCTTTTCCTCTTTTTTCTTTTTGGTTGGCTGCTCTCTTTTTTTTTTTTTTTTTTTTTTTTTTTTACATGTGCTGCTTTTTTTTTCTTTTTGTTGTTGTTGTTGTATTTTTACTTTTTTTTTTTTTTTTTTACGTTTGTTGATTTTATTATTTTTTTTTTACTTTTGTTGTTGTTGTTGTATTTTTTTAATTTTTGGTACTTTGTTACGTTTTTTTTTTACTTTTATTATTTTGCTTTATTGTTTAATAAATAGTTTTCTTTTTATTTTTATTGCTTTGCTACAGTTTTTTTTTAAATTTTTACTGTTTTGCTACAGTAAAAAAATGTAATATTTTATTGTTTAATAAACAGTGATTTTTGTTTTTGTTTTTGTTTTTTTTTTATTTTTGTTACTTTTGTTGTACGGTTCTTTTTTCCTATAGTAATACACAGTAACTTTTTTTTTATATTAAACTGTCAATTTTGTCCCTTCCTATGTACTGATTTTGGCTTATCTACAGTGGAATGACAGATTTGTTCTCACATATTTTACCTTTTTTTCGTAAAATTTTAGACATTAGATTCTGATCTATTGTTGTATTGTGTTTTTGCTCACTTTGTCTTTTTTTTTTTTTAAACAATTTTTTTACTTTAAATTTTTTATCTTTATTTCGGATTTTTTGTGTGTATCTTTTTTGTTTCTTTTGTTCTATTTTTTAAAGACCTATTTTTTTAAGGATTCTGCATGTAATTTTTTTTTTCTTTTTGTTTGTTTTGTTTTATATTTTAAAAATCATTTTTTTTAGTTTTTGCATGTATATAACCTGATAAAATTTTTTTATTTTTTTTAAAACAGTAAAAAAAGAAGAAAATGAGTTATATATTTTATTTTATTATAATGTTTTTGTTAGAGTTAGTTTTTTCCGATTCTTTTGAGTTTAAAGATTTTTTTTCTTTTTTTTTTGTTTTTTGCTTTATTTTTCTTTAAATGATTATAACTACAGAAGATTTTTTTTTTCTTTTTTGCTTTTGTTTTCATTTTTATTATTGTTAGTTCTATTATTATTTTGATTTTGCATCTTTATTATCTTGAGAAAAATTATATTGATTATAATTATAATATTTATTTTAACTAACTGTTTTTATCATATAATATTTAGTTTTTTTATTTATTTTTTTCTTCATTTCCCGTGCAGCGCACGGGTATTCAACTCGTTTGCTTACTAAAATACACTAGTGTTACTTTCACGACCGTCCAAGGCGCAGTTAAACCCAAATATGAAGAGCCAAAATGCCCACCTTCTTATCCAAAAAAAGAAAAAGAAAAAGAAAAAGAAAAAGAAAAAGGTCACCTCCTGCTTTCCCTTTCAAGACCGGCCCCGTGTAGGAAACCCACCAATCACGCGAAAGTAGCCGTTGAACTAATCCAACGCTTGTTTTCTGCTGGCCCTAATCATTTGCGGCTTTTTAGTTCCCTCTTAATTTCAGATCCGTTATCAACGGTTACATATTTTATTTTTGTTTTTTTTTGTCTTCGTTTTTGTTTTTTTGTTTTTGTACTTTTTTTTTTAACTTGTGATTTTGGTATTCCAACTCTAACCGTTGTGATTTGATTAAACAACTAGATCGCGTCTAACTAATTGTATTATAACACATTAATGGATGGAGTTGAATATTAAGGTATAAAAGATCAATTATAAAGTACTTTATAATTTTTAAAATGGTGTGCATAATATTATTTATTAGACATTATTTCATACACTAAAAAATTGGACAGGAGATTCTAACTAATCATATCATGATACATCATTGGATGAAGTTAGATCTTAAGGTAAAAAAAATCAGTTATAAAGTTTTTTCTTTTTTTTTTTTTAAGTAAAGTTATGAAATATTTTAAACTTTCTAAAATGATGGAATATAATATTATTGATAAGGTGTTATTTAACCTATCCAATATTGGACACGAAGTTTGAGTCCAGACTGATGATGAACAGATTCATTGTTTTAAACTCCAAGTTAACCAAAGAACCAATAAACAACTTTCTTCGTTTAAAAAAAAAAAAAAAAAAAAAAAGGGACTCCTCTCTTTCCAGAGCGAAAAACAAAAATATAGAAATTAACCAACCCCACACTTTCCCAATTGATTTTTGTTTTTTTGGGGTAGATTCTCTTTCCCAATTGATTAATATCACATAAGAAGAATATTAACAATAAATAACAAAAATTGATTAAGTCACACACTACCGAGTCATAATAATAACAATAATATATATATATATATATTAAAAAAAAAAACCACAAGGCACCAAACATCAATTATGGCAACGCGTTATTCACCAAAAAATAATAATAATAAAAAATAAAAAAAATTAATGCAACGCGTTTTTGGGAAATAGTAAATTAATTTTACATATTCAAGAAGGGAAACATATTAAATAACCCACCAAATACGCGTGAAAAAGTGTCAAAAAGAAACACGCTCCAGAATAAATAGACCCCGTCCTTCTGTCCACTTTTTGTCTCCAAAATTTTCTCAACAAACGCCAAATAAGATCCCCATTTCTTTCTCTCTCTTTCTGTGTTTTCACTTTGATACTTCAAATGCCAACTATTTTGGTAAGGATTTTCCTTATTTACAACGTCCTAAACTCGTTCTTCCTTTCTTTAATACCCAAGAAGCTGATTCCCCTCCTACCCTCTTCTTGGTTCCCTCACCACGCACCTCCACAACAATCACTTTCGTCTTCGCCTCAGCCTTTGCCATTGCCTTCGCCTTTGCCTTCCTCTCGTGCCCACAAGAGAATGGACCAAACCGAGCTAAACCGGATCTTCCAAATGTTCGACCGGAACGGGGACGGACACATCACCAAGAAGGAACTAAACGATTCCTTGGAGAATTTAGGCATCTTCATTCCGGATAAGGAGCTATCTCAGATGATCGAGAAAATCGATGCCAATTGCGACGGCTGCGTCGACATAAACGAGTTCGGAGAGCTCTACCGATCCATAATGAACGACCGCGACGAGGAGGACGACATGAAGGAGGCCTTTGACGTGTTCGATCAGAATGGTGATGGCTTCATCTCCGTCGATGAGCTGAGATCCGTGTTGGTGTCTCTCGGCGTTAAGCAAGGACGGACCGTAGAGGATTGCAAGAGGATGATCATGAAGGTGGATGTTGATGGTGACGGAAGAGTCAATTACAAGGAGTTTAGGCAGATGATGAAGGGAGGTGGCTTCAGTGCGTTGAGTTAATTGTGAGGGTCTACAAGGTAATTTTGTTTTTGGTGTATATATAAATATTTTTGGAGAAAAAAAAAAGTGCTAAATAGACTACTACGGATGCTAAAAAAAATTACATGAAGCGAGTTGAGAAAACATTTTAGACATGCCGATCTAATATTTGTTAGTCAACTCAATTTATGATTTAGCATTAAAGTGTTGGTATTACTCTTTCGGTCGCATTTTGCGTTGCGGGTTCCATTGTGCATCATTTGGGAGCGCTTATAATTGTTCATTGAGAATGAGTGACGAAGAAAAAGAGTAAATTTGTGTTTTATCTTTATGGACCTATTTTGCTTTGAATTAAGCCTTTATTTTTTATTTTTTATTTTTTTCTCTTTATTGTGGTCTTACGTTACTAGTAGTTGTTATTTACTTGTTACTTTGTTTTCTCCCATGTAATTGTTTTGTGTACACATTGTATTATTTTTGGACGATTCAATTTAATACCTTAGATTTTCATGAAATACCAAAAGTGTCGGTAGGTTTGATTTGCCTGCTGAAAACGGTTAATATCAAAAATATTGATAAGAAAACACTGATCCGGAAAAATTGGATTTGACACCACCAAAATTGAAAAGAGAATGCAGGTTCCTATATATATGTATAATATAGAATAGATACGTACATAGATATTTTTCAAAATTTTAAGATCTTGTTTATCTGTTATATAATTTGGAATGCAATGTGCGGTGGTTTTCTTTAAAAATAATAATAATAATAATGATGATTAAAAATAACTCAACCACAGTACTACAGCTAGCAAGTCCCCGCTGGCATACTCCGACAGAGCAAAGCTCCTCACCCCAAAACATTCGAGCCCTGTTATTGCGAGAGTCCGAATATTTAATACACTAGTAGTCTCTCCTTCCTTCCACAAAACCCACTCGGAACAATCAATTATTAAAAAGAATTAATTAATTATTTTCTCTAACCTCTCTTTAGAGGTCTCTGTGGTCTAATCTTACATAACACCATAACGGGTCTATTTATAATAGTAGCGAGAGCAATATAGAAGTAATAACAAACATGAAAACTTCCCCCTTTCTCTCCCTTGTCCGCATCTAAACCACAAGGGAAATCCCTATGCTTCTCTCCCCCCTAATTTAAGTCAGTTCACTCACCAAGTTTCCTCTTTCAATCAGATAACGTTTTAAAGGAAAGTACACTGTTTTACTACTCAAGTCAAATCGGCTAAAATAAGCGGTCTCAAAAATAAAGGAACCGAGTCACATCAAATAAGGTCCGTATAATATAAAAAAGCATAACTAGCTAAATAGTGGGCTCTCAAATTCTCATTTTGAGAAATCTAATTAACATGATAAGTATTGTTAATTTAACAAGCTTCTCTAATATCCTCAATGATTGAAGCTTCTTGAACCCTTGACGCCGGCCTATTGATGGCACAAACGACATTACATGCATCAAACTCGAGGACCCAATTTTGAAAACCATTCCTGACTGCCATCTTTGCCTTCTCTCTTGCTGCAAAGCACTCAACCGTGTCCATGTGTGGTGAGTAGCAGCCCAACATTCCTATAACCGCAGCGCCTATCATCCCGAGCGACCACGCCAATTTCGACCCACTTCGTTGACTCCCGAACAGCTGCATCAACATTTATTTTGATCATCCCAACTTGGTGAACATGCCACTATGCACGTTAAAGAATATTAATAGGAGTGGCATGCTCTTATTCAGGGCAGATGTAGGTAGCGGCAAGTGGGGGCAATTGGGGCCTATAGCTCCCACTTAAAATTTTTTCTTTTTAATTTTTATCCTAAAAATTTTATGATTTTTATAGTTTACACCATTAAAAATTTGTTGAGTTGAAGAGAAATATCCAAATACATGTCTTATTCTTTTCAATAATCCATATTTGTAGCAATGAAATACTATTTTTCCTACCCCAAGTGATAAATGATTGATTACAAATAACTATGATATAGACTCTCTATAAAGGGCCAAAAATACCTTACTTACCTATCATTAGGAAGTTCATTAACATAAATACGGCAGTAAGAAGAGGAAATACAAAAATATGTAAACTATAAAACTAAGTTAAAGTGGATTGTCCCACACTTACACTTCCATGTAATATCTCTACCAAGGGTGATCATATTAGAGTAATCGCTTCCAATACATTTGTTACAATTTTTATTGCCCAATAACCAATTTGGTCCCAAGGTAAGGAATAACCAGTTATACCAAAAGATGTGGTTAATACAGCCGAAATCACACCTATGACCCAAGTCAATTTGCGAGATATTTTAAAGCCACCAGTGAGACACACACGAAATACGTGGAGGGTCATCATTAGTACCATCATACTTTGCTAACCATCAATGAATTGATTGGATTAACCAACCAAAGTTAGCTTCAGTCATGGTATATTGAATTGAAGCAAAAGCCTCTGTAATGGCCGGACGATTATAAAAAGTCATAGCAAACCCAATAGCTACTTGTACTAAAAAACAAGTAAGCCTAATTTCTCCTAAACAATAAAATATGTTGACATGAGCAGGAACATATTTACTAGTTATATCATCTGCAATTGCTTGAATCTCAAGGCATTTTTCAAACCAATCATAGATTTTATTGAGATAGGTAAACTAAGTAACCCGCCCCCACCCCTCTTCAAAACCGTATATGACAATTTCATCTCCTATGGCTCAAATAGAAAGACCCAAATTCAAGTTCTATCGGATATGTGTTCAAAATTTCCTAATTTGTATTATGCTCTCTTTTCCGAAGATAGTAAATAATAAAAACCCGAAATCTCTTTTCCTTATTCTGGCTATCATGCCAAAATATCAAGTCGCTCATTATATATATATATTGATTAGGCCTCTTGAATTTTCTATTTACCTTTTTTTTTATTGCTTTATTATTTTTCTTTCTGTGTTATGATACTTTACTACTATTTTCTTTATTATTGATAGGAATTCTCTTGTTGAGACCTTAATTATGAATCAATTAAAACCTCAAATTCATACTAGAACCATGATGAGTCAATAAAACCTTGTCAAACTAAGTCCAAAAATTCCTTAAGTAAGAACAGTTGGGTCATCACTTATTCCATGAATAAACATAATGACTAAAAATATAAAGAAACACTTAGCCTTTGATCAAAATAAGCATAAATGAAAGGGGATTTGAAAGAATAAAAATCTTTCAATTTATAACTTAACAACCTTCATGGAGTCCCCACGAAAAATTAAAAAAACTTTCATATAACCCCCACTAAAACTTTATCCTTTAATTTTTATATATTGATGTTGTTAATTTTACGTCCCCCACTAAAATTTTTGTGGCTCTAATCGATCAATCTACTTGAATTTGATATCAGTCAAAAGCCTCCCAGCTCTAGACAACACAAATGAAGCTTCCACCTCTCTCCCTTCAATTAACATGTGGTGTATATCCAACCAAATGTTCGAAGTCAGCCAACAAAAGATCTCTAATTCTTTCATTCGGGCATTGGTCTGCACAAAATCCCCAAGCTACTGAATGGGCCCCTCCTAAACCTGCCCGACAAAAGCCCAAGGCTTCAAGCTCGCCAAACCAAAGCTGCACGCTCACAAAGGGTGAGTGAGTGATATCTTCAGATCCCTCTTGGCAACGACGACACCGTCAAGGTATCCAAACTCCCCAACGACTGAGGAGAATAGACATCAGTAATGTTGGTTTCGAAAACCAATATTGACAAAAAAATTAGCAGAAGCGTAGGATCCTAAATAACACAAATTTCTCAGACTTTTTTCATCGTTTTATAATTATACTAATTTACTATACAAAAAGAGTAAAGAGAATTTTATTGTCGTTCGATTAGATCGATAACTCTTAATCTTCTTCTTGGAATAACTTCACCCAAATCTTGAAGCATTACAACTCCTTCGATTTCAAGTTCTTTCATGCCTAGCACCTAATCTCCGATGCTTGATTGAACAAACTAGTGGACATTCTTATTAAGTGATTGATTCATTTACTCACTATTTTGGTGTCTTTATTTTGACTCTCAACACATGAAAAAAATAAAGAGTCCAAACGAGAACTCTTCCCTCTAAGGTTTTTTAATAACCAAAGTCTATCAACCCAAAAAAGGTCTCTACTACCTTGAAATAAATCTTTTCGCAATCTTATGAAGGATTGTTGAATTCAAAGGCTGGAGGCTGATCCGTGAGATGATTTCATATAATCGTCCATTCTTAGGTTCCGTGAGATGAATTTACTTCGGCATGGAAGTTTAAATATTGTCACGGTAAAGGCCCAAGATGTTGGCCCATTGTTCTCACGGAATGGAAGAACCATGGGTTGCTGGAAGGGTTGTTCCGTGAGAACATGAGTTAATATCCTCATCATTTAGAAGCCATCAAAGATTGGCATTTGCACGTGCAGCTGAGGAGAAGCCACGTAAGGGCCCAAGCCCATCAACGCTTCTCACGGATTGGAGTAACTCTAGACTCCTCACGGTATTAAAACAACAAACTTCTCACTCACGGAATGGCTGGCTGAGACCGTAAATAGAGCCAATTTTAGCTCATTTGGAGAACAACCAAGGATAGCAATCAAACTACCGGACAATCAGCCAACTGAGTCTAGCAAGAAATCAAGCATACGCAGCAAGACACCAAACATATCAAGAACCACTGATATCAAGGATGAAGAACATAACAACACATCAAAGATCACAAGAAGTTGGAGTCTAATCATCCAAAAAATATAGAAGTGAAAAATAGAACAAGTAAATTTTAGAACAAATCAATCTCTCTTCATTTGGAGATTGGATTTCCCACTTCAATTCAGTTGCCTATAGTCGTCTTTGTACGACTTTTGTACCCTGACAACAAAATCAATAAAATTATCACTAGGACCCCGGAACAGAGACAAACATGGCAGTTGCTGATCCATCTTCCAAGAGGCAAAAACAAAGGTAGAGAAAGAACAACAAGGCTAGTTCAAGTAGAGCACCTAAAACGAGCAAGGTGTCGGAGAGAAAGAAGACGCCTGATAATAGAGACAAGGGCTTGTATTGTAACAAAGAAGGCCACTAGATTGGAAATTGTAAAGATTAACTCACTTTGGTTAAAAAGGAAGGTACAATACTTTTCATTGAAATTGGTTTGGTTGACATATCCACGTACACCTGGGTTGTAGATTTTGGAGTCATTAATCATGTTTGAATTTCTTTACAGGTGATTCAAGTTTAAAGGAAGTTATATGACGAGAAATCCACGCTAAAAGTAGGCACCGGGGAGATGGGTTAAGTTCATGTAGCGGGAATCGACAAACTTTAGTTTAGGAATAAGTTTTTCTTTTTTTTTTTTTTTTTCGGGAATGCTATTATGTGCTAGATTTAAACATTAGGTTCATTTGGTCCTCATTTTAGCTCGACATGCATCTGGCCAAGATATAAGAATATTCTTGGCTTATTAATTGGACGTATATCTTAGAAACATTGTTATAAAAATTGGCAATTGACAGTATGATTTTATATTGCTGAAAACAGCCATTAGATGTCTAGGACAGTTGGATGACAATTTTTCATGTAACATTGATATTTATGAGTTGTACATACTTTATATTACAATATAAATATTAGTTGTGTGGCCACACATCTTTCTTGATGCAACAAAAGTTCAAAAGGAATGTCCAAAATGTCAAATAAGGATGGAAAAGGAAGAAGAAGTACTATTAACTGAAGAAGAAGACTGGCGGAAACCGTATGTTTAATATTTGAAAGATAAAACATTGCCCGAAGACACCGTGCAAGCTGAAAAGCTAAAAAGCTAAAAAGGTAAATTTTTAAATTTTATCTGGGAAATGAAATCTTATATCGAAAAGGCTTCAATGAGAATATGTTACGCTGTTTAGGGCCTCAAGAGATCCAAGATGTTCTTCAGGAAATTCACGAAGGCGATTGTGGTGAATATCAAGGTGGAAGAAAATTATATGAGGAATTACTCCGCATGGGATATTATTGGCTAACAATGGAATTTGATGCAATGGACTCTGTGAAGAAGTGCCGAGCCTGCCAAATTTTTGGTAATCGCATTCGCACCCCATCTACGCTACTACACTGTAGTTCTATACCTAGGCCTTTTCATACTTGGGCCCTAGACCTCATTAGGCCAATTTCACCACCATCTAAAGGGCGGATATGGATCCTAACCGCAACTGAAGGTTTCATCAAATGGGTCAAAGTCGTAGCTCTAAAAAGAGCGACAGCTGAAGCGGTAGCTTTCTTCATAAAAGAACATATCATTTGCAAATTTGGTATTCCTAAAAGGATATTGACAGATAATGGAATGCCCTTCACGAGGAATGAGGTTCAAAAATTAATTAAGGATTATCATATACATCATGAGAAGTCTACAAGGTATTATCCGC
Source organism: Ficus microcarpa (assembly GCA_025413485.1). Lineage (NCBI taxonomy): Eukaryota > Viridiplantae > Streptophyta > Magnoliopsida > Rosales > Moraceae > Ficus > Ficus microcarpa. The sequence continues at coordinate 3,615,677 of CM046382.1, read as the reverse complement.
AAGGAAACGGGCTCATAGAAGCATTTAACAAGCTACTGCTGCGAATTTTAAGTCGCACTGTATATGAAAATCCCAACATGTGGCATGAATTCTTGCCATTAGCCCTATGCGGCATGAATTTTTTTTTTCTTTAGACCGAATTGAAAAAGAAAACAAGAAAATGATAGGCAAACTGGAAGAACCTAGGCTTTGATACCAACTGATACGAATCATGTTAACAACGTGTCGAAACCCGATATCAAATCTAGGAACAACGACCCCAAGATCTTTCGAGTTTGATGAAAATTGCCACCCGTTGCTTAGCAAAGAAAAAATCTTGGTATGGTGAAGACGCTGCAACCAGGTATGGAAAGTCCGTTTGACAAGTCAATTTGAATACCATAAGGAATTCTTGATAATTTCGGATAAGTTTTTTCAAGAACTCAAGAAGAATAACTCATAACATGAATAAACATTAAAAAAAAAAAAAAAAAAAAAACTCCTCCCATAATTTGAAAATCAGCCTTATATAGCCGAAATTACAATTTGTAAAATTCCTAATTTACCCTTAATGAAAAATATGCCAAAAAACCCCTAGGAAGGAATTAGATTTTGACTCCTCAACCGCCTATAATAAAATCTACACAAAGATATTAAAATTCAAATTTTAAACTGAAACTCAAAACTAAAATAGGATTACAAAGAAATTAATTTTTAATCAGATCTTTTAAACTTCTTGAATCTTGTTTTGAATCTTGAATTTCTTGAAAACTTGAAAACATAATCTTGACTTGATTCTTTGTTGGAAAACACACCCACATCAGCTTGGAACCCCTTGCACATGTATCCCAAAATGGACATGCAAGTAAGCCATGTAATGGCTTAATGGACATGCATGGTTGATTGGATATCTTCTGGATTAACTTTGATAAGTAAAACCAGCCTTTGTTCACCTTCAGTAGTGAACACACTCTCTTCTTGTTGTAGAACTCTCTAGACTAAGTTATTCAACACTTTTTTGAATCTTTTAGCTCGAACCCTCATCACCAGACCAACTAGAACTTGAATTGGTTTGTGAGTATTCCTTGCAGCCTTGATGTCCTCATCAGAACCTCTCGTAGAGGTGCAGCCAAGTTCACACCTTTCTCACTAGTCTATGGTGTTGAGGCAGTACTTCCTACTGAAATCAGCATACTGTCAGCTCGTCTTGCAGCGGCGGTAGTGATGGAAACTCCTCACACCCCTTTAAAAGATTTAGAGGTGTTGGACGAACGCCGGACACAAGCAGAAAACAACGTGCTGACATATCAAAGAAGAATTGCTCAATCATACAACAAGCGAGTGAGGCCAAGAATATTTAAAAAAGGAGACTTGGTCCTCGTAGCAGCAGATCATATCAAGAGAGATGCACACACCACCAAATTCACCCCAAATTGGGAGGGACCATATATAATAGAAGAAATAGCAGAAAGTGGCTATTGCAAGCTTAGAAATTCAAAGAACAATAAGATATCCCCATGTACAAACACCAAGTACAAAAAAAATATATATATATTATCCTTAAAGGGGACTAAAAAAAAATATACACACACATCATATGATAACATGAAGGCCAGACATAATTATACTTCATGTCTGTAAGTTATCACTTTTGGGATATGTACCCATAAACAAATGAGATGTATTATTTTGCTGATTTAATTTGAGGATTTTTTCAATATTATTTTTGCATGCATGTTTAGATGCTTTATAAATATCGAAAACCCTAAATTATTTAAATATGACTTTAAATATTGTATATAAGTGTTATATACAGGAGAATAATATTTAAAGTAAAATAATCTAAATCTGTCCGTAATTAAAAATTAAAGTTGGGATCTTTAATTTAAAATTACTAGCGCGGTTCATTACATTCTGAATGAAATGATTTTATCCGGATTGTTAAAAATGAGATTATTGGAATGAAAGCGCTTTATATAATTTGATTATATAGGACTGGAACACGATTAATTATGAATCTCTAATAATTTTCGTTGTCATATAAAGCATTCAAAATTAATCAATGATGGTCATATATGAATCGATCTTAATTCTGAGTAATTAATAGACTCTTATTTACTGTATCATATTTTTTTACATATCGAGTAATGACACAAATGAATAGTGTCAAATTCTTGGTATATTGAAAATATAATATAATAAGTAGCCGGGAATATTAATATACAAGATGAAATCCATTTCTTCGTAAAGAAGTTAGATGGGCAGTTCCCTTAAGTGTTGATTCGGGACTTGAATAATAAGAGCGCTCAATTTATGATTAAATCATAAATATATTATTCATTAGAGAATTAATGGTACTTAAGGAGAAAGATATAATTAAAGAGGTTAACGGAAAATACCTAGCTTTAATTATGAACCGTTTATGGAGGATTGATTTATATGTAGTGACTATATCAATGGGCAATTCAAATTCTTTGAATATAATTAGTTTTATAATTTTAAGAGTGCAATTCCAAATTTTTTAGTAGAATAATTTGGAATTAATAATTTTGATATTTTAACTAAGGTGTTAATTAATTGTCAAAATTATTGGAGCTTAAAATTATAAAATTCATAGTTCCTCTCAACGGCTCCATTGAATCATGTAAACATTATAATATGTTGGGTTAATCTATTAATTTAGAATTGAGATTTCTATATTAATATTCACACAACAAATTAATTGGATTAATTTTTATTTTAAATAATATGATTATTTAAAATAAATTTAAAATAGTTTTAAATTCAAAGATTATACAGTATGGTAAGGACCACATCTTAGTCGTGCACCACAGGGTGGTTCACATAATATCCACAGAGTGTATGTGGAATTTTGAATCTTAAATTTTGAATTTTGACATATGTGAAAGAGAAAATATTGGTTATTTTATTTTGAATAGTTCAAAATAAAAATTAAAAAAAAAAAAGGTAATTGATTAGATAATGGGAAAGAGATTTTCTCTCTCCCATAGCAAACATACACGCCCACTATATAGAGAAAGTGGGCATGTGTGCATGTTCCACATGATTGAATTAATTAATTAATTAATTTAAAAATATAAAAAAAAGAGAGGAGTGTCAGTTATTTCTCTGCAATACTGAAAAGATGGTACATTCGATGTATCTAAAAAAGTAAAGATATATTTAATTCCTTTTTGACAGAGAAAAATAGATATGTAACTTTTTCTTCAAAGAGTTTCTTCTCCTCTTCTCCTCCACTTTGTCTCATGAGTTGAGAACACAAAGTGAATCAAAATTCAAGTGTGTGATCAAACCCAAATTTATAAACGCCCACTCGTTTCCTATTCATCGTGATCAGGAAAATGCTGAGAAAGAATTGTTGGTGTTTTGAAGGATTTGAAGTTCTCAAGAAGATTGGTGTTTCCGAAGGATTTGGAGTAATCAAAAAGGTTCTTGAAGGAGTTCAAGAATTTTGACCTGATTAGACAACGGTCAATCTCTAAACTTTCTTCTTAATTTATTTTATTAAATTAATACAAATATTGTCGCTGGAAAAAATTTTTGAAAAAATTTTTATATGTGCGATTTGATTTATACCATGCTTCCGTTAAATTTTTAAAAATTAGTTTTCGAAACCAACAATCACAAAATACACACATATATATATTTGCAATGTAAGAGCAATATTTACAATTTCGATATCTACAATTACAAAAAGAATTACTATTGATCATGTTCCACCTTGTCCATGATAATCACCAAAAGAATGCTTTTAGAAGGGGGGTGTGTCAAAAAAATAAACCCCATAGCAAATTACAAAAACATTTGTCTACTCTGAATGCTGAATTGTGCAGGATATTTTGGCCGGCGGAAGGAGTACCAATTGGCCAAATTTTCTTCACATATTTCACTTGATAGTTGTTCTAAACTTAACTCTAACGACTTGACCCTTTCTTTGTAAGCTGAAAGCTTTTCCTTACTTCCGAGATATTCCTTTTCAAGCAGTTGAAATGATTGTTCAGCAGCTGCAATCTCCTTGCGAGAATGATGTAACTCAGAAATTGTGTTGTTTTTCTTTTCTTCAAGTGACCTTAGTCGTGGAGAACCCTTGCAGGCATCAACCATTCTCTCTAAGATCGGAAAACGTATTAGCAGAGGCTCACATTTTTTACAAAGATCTTTGTTGGTTTCGAAAACCAATTTTTAAAAATTAGCGGAAGCATGGTACGGATCAAATTGCACATATAAAAATTTTGAAAAAAATTTATCCGACGACAATATTTATATTAATTTAACAAAATAAATTAAGAAGAAAGTTTAGAGATTGACCATTGTCTGATTAGGTTGAAATTCTTGAACTCCTTCAAGAACCTTCTTGAGAAGTCCAAATTTTTCGGAAACACCAACTTTCTTGAGAACTCCAAATCCTTCCGAAACACCAACGATTCTTTATCAACATTCTTCAGGTCACGATAAACAGGAAATGAGTGGGTGTTTCTAAATTTGAGTTTAATCACACATTTGACTTTTGATTTACTTTACGTTCTCAACTCATGAGACAAAGTGAAGGAGAAGAGGAGAAGAAACTCTCTGAAAAAAAAAAAGAGTACATTTTTTTGTTTTTCTCTGTCAAAAAGGAATTAATATATCTTCCTCTTTTTTTTTTAGACACATCGTATGTACCCCTTTTTTTAATTTTAAAATACATCGTATGTACCCACTTTTAATATTACAGAGAAATAACTGACACTTCTTTTTTATTTTTTAAACTAATTATGGGAGAGAGAAAATCTGTCTCCCATTATCTAATCAGTTACTCCCATTTTTTTTTATATAATTTTATTTTGAACTATTTAAAATAAAACAACCGATTTTTTTTTTCCAAATGTATCAAAATTCAAAATTCAAATTCAAAATTCAAAATTCGACATACACTTTGTGGATATAATGTGAATCACTCTGTCGTGCACAACTACGGTGTGGTCCTTACCACACTATATAATCTTTAATTTAAAACTAGTTTAAATTTATTTTGACTAATCATATTATTTAAAATACAAATTAATCCAATTAATTTGTTGTGTGAATATTAATATAGAATTCTCAATTCTAAATTAATAAGTTAACACAACATAAAATAATGTTCACATGATTCAATGGAGCCGTTGAGAGGAACTATGGACTTTATAATTTTAATCTCCAACAATTTTGAAAATTAATTAACACCTTAATTAAAATATCAAAATTATTAATTCCAAATTATTCCACTAAAAATTTGGAATTGCACTTTTAAAATTATAAAACTAATTATATTCAAAGGATTTGAATTGCCCATTGATATAATCACTACGTATAAATCAATTCTCCATAAATGATTCATAATTAAAGCCAGGTATTTTCCGTTAACCTCTTTAATTATATCTTTCTCCTTAAGTACTATTGATTCTCTAATGAATAATATATTTATGATCTAATGATAAATTGAGCGCTCATATTATTCAAGTCCCGAATCAACATTTATGGGAACCGTCCATCTGGCTTCTATACGAAAGAATAGATTTCATCTTGTATATTAATATTCTCGGCTATTTATTATATTGTATTTCCAATATACCAAGAATTTGACACTATTCATTTGTGTCATTACTCGATATGTCAAAAAATATGATATAGTAAATAGGAGTCTATTAATTATTCAGAATTAAAATCGATTTATATTTAACCATCATTGATTAATTTTGAATGCTCTATAAGACAACGGAAATTATTAGAAATTCATAATTAATCGTGTTCCAGTCCTATATAATCAAATTATATAAAGCGCTTTCATTCCAATATTCTCATTATTAACAATCCAGATAAGATCATTTCATTCAGAACGTAATAAATCGCGCTAGTAATTTTAAATTAAAGATCTCAACTTTAATTTTTAATTACGGACAAATTTAGATTATTTTACTTTAAATATTATCCTCCTGTATATAACATTTATATACAATATTTAAAGTTACATTTTAATAATCTAGGGTTTTCGATATTTATAAAATATCTAAACATGTATGCAAAAATAATATTGAAAAAATTTCTTAGATTAAATCGGTAAAATAATACATCTTATTTGTTTATGGGCACACATCCTGACAATCTTCCCACCACTCTAGCAGATAAGAACGAAGAAACGGAGTTACCTTCTCAGCCGGAGCAGAAGAAGTGATCTCTACAATGCAACCCACAGCTTTTGAAATATTAAGTTTCTTCAAATAGCTTAAATCCTTAAGTTGAGTGGCAAAGTCAGGATCTAGTTTTTCGTAAACCAAGCAAAACGTTTGAATATTAGGAGTTATAATATCCGACCTGAAACATTGAGAATGCATCTCCATTTCTGTTGGCAACCAAAATAAGTTACAACCGGTGGGCTCCCCAAGTGATTGAAGGTTACCTAATAAAAAAATGACGGGATAAGAATGATGAATAATAGAAAAAGAATAGAAAGAAAGTGCTTTGTAAATTTTACAAGATAAGAAATTGCAAAATTACCTGGCACGTGCTCATGTTGGGTAGAATTGTCAACCCCTTTGTTAACTGTTGTAGCCCCAAGGATTTCTCACCAAAGGTTGTTATCATGATCAGCACCCATGTCCTGTGATGCAGTATGGAAATCTGGGCTCCCGAAAGCATGCTAAAATGAAAAACGAAGAACGCAAAACATTTTGTGGGTGATCAAATATCCAACGGAGTCGAGTGAAAAATGACAATACTCTTTTTTTTTTTTTTTCTTGCAAATAAGTGAGTAGTTCCAAAATTAAAAAAGAGAGAGAGAGAGAGAGAGAGAGAGAGAGTGGGGAGACCATAAAGGCAAATCATTGCTTGCATGCTCTGAAACATAAACGAATATGCTGCAGATATCACAAGAACAAGTTTAAAAAGTCGTGTGCCAGGTTGCTGTTGATTAGTTAGTGAAGTAAACCAATGATATTATTGAACAAGACTTGCAGTCAATTGGATTAGCTTCGGCAACTTGCATAGGGACACGAAAAAGCAGAGGATAAATTTGTAATAACCAACAGGTCATTTAGCAAGAAGGCTAGTAGTAAAATTAAAATAACAAGAAGTAAACCAATGGGAAGAATGAGTCGGCCTTTCCTAAAAGAAAGTGAGTAAATCATTAGAGATTTAGGAGAGATGTGAATATTACCATGTGCTCGGAACTGAACTCTATTGATATGTTACTATTATCATTTAAGTCCAACGAATCCCCTCGAAGACTATGAGAAGGTTCGCTTCCCATTGAGCTTGTTTGGGTCCGCAGCAGTTCAAGCAAGGAGGCTTGTGGATTGTTGGAACTCTCCGGATTAGTATCAGTTGATGAGGCTGTAGCAAGAGTCGGAGTCGAGGCTGAGGTTTCAGGTTCTATCAAAATGGTATCATCACGCCCACCCAACTGATTTTTTAAAATTCTCTTAGTTAGTTACAAGTCTTGAAAAAAAAAAAAAGAAGAGAATAATAATAATAATCACGATGATAACTAAAACAAACATTGTACGTTGGTCGTAATATCCGTTGGATTGGTGTGACTTGACAGATATGGGTTATGTTAGACCAAAATTAACATGGGATAATCGGAGGAGCGGAGATGCAAATATCCAAGTTCGCCTTGATAGATTTGTTGCTAATATTAGTTGGCGACTTAAATTTCGGAGAGCTAATGTGGTTGTTTTGGATTTTTGGGGGTCTGACCATAGGGTTATATTACTCCAACCTGTGCCAAATAGGAAGAAAAACAACAGAAGGAAGTCTAGTGGGTTCCGATTTGAGCCTTTATGGGCAAAACATGAGGAATGCCGCAAGATTATTGAGGATCTATGGAAGAATCTACAATTTGATGGCTCTCCAAATCGACTGGTTCTGGATTGATGTCTTGTGCTGGATCATTAAGGAGGTGGGGTTCGAGGAAATTTGGTAATATCCCTAAAAGAGTTGCCCGACTTCAGCATTCGGTGGAAGTACTTCATAAGGGACCTCGCGACGGCGAATCCATGGCCAAAATTCGAGAGGTAGAGAAGGAGCTTGACAAGGTTTTGGGATGGGAAGAAGATATTGGTGCCAGAGATCCAGAGTGGAGTGGCTTAAAAATGGGGATAGAAATACCAAATACTTTCACTCTAAAGCTTCCTCTAGGAGGAAAAAGAGTGAGATTCTTGGTTTGGAAGATAGGGAGGGTCATTGGCAGGAAGATGAATAGGAGATTAAGGAAGTGGTCAGTATTTATTTTTCGGAGATTTTTTCCTCTTCAAATCCTCAGTTATCGGATGTTGATGTGGTGCTTAATTGCATTGATGGGAAGATTAATAGAACTATGAGTGAGTTCCTCCTCTCACCTTATTCGGTAGAAGAGATTCGGCAGGCGGTGTTTAACTTGGGGCCGACTAAGGCTCCGGGTCCTGATGGGTTCCATGCGATTTTGTTTCAGAAAAATTGGCCGGTGTTAGGATATGAGATTTCTCGAGTTTGTATTGGTATTCTTGAAGGGAAGCACTCTATCCGATCATTCAACAGTACTAATATTGCTCTATTCCAAAGGTGGCGGCTCCTAAGAAGATGGTGGATTTTCGACCTATTAGTATTTGTAATGTAATTTACAAGATTGTTACAAAAGGCTCTTGCTTTCCGTTTGAAGACTATTTTACCATTTTTAATTTCAGCCAATCAAAGTGCATTTGTTTTGGGTCATTTAATTACTGATAATGTTATTGTAGCTTTTGAGCTAATGCACTCGCTTAGTAAATATCGTACTGGTAGGAAGGGTTGGATGGCCTTGAAGCTGGATATGAGTAAAGCATATGATCATGTTGAATGACCATTTCTTTTTGGTGTAATGCGGAAGATGGGTTTCCCGGATGAGTGGATTAGAGTGGTCACGGATTGTGTTGCCACTACTACTCTTTCTTTTATGGTTAATGGGGATCCCTGTGGTCAACTAGTACCTTCTCGTGGTCTGAGGCAGGGGTGCCTACTCTCTCCCTATCTCTTTCTATTATGTGCTGAAGGTCTTTCAGGTCTTCTTTCTAATGCGGAAAGGGAGTTCTCTATTTCTGGGTTTTCTTGCTCGCGCAATGGACGAAAGGTTAGTCACCTCTTTTTCATAGATGATAGTCTCTTATTTTGTCGTGCTTCTCTTGATGAGTGTTTGCACATTAGAGAGATCTTGACTACTTATGAAAAGGCCTCGGGGCAGTTAATGAATATGCAAAAATCTACTATTACATTTAGCAAGAATGTTCAGGCTGAACTTCGAACTTCTATCCTCGGTATGTTGGGTTTGGGGCAGACACAACCTCATGATAAGTATCTGGACCTTCCTACGTTGGTGGGTAAAGAGAAGCTTTTAGAACGATTAAGGAGAGAGTTTGAAGTAAAATGCAATTATGGTGTGGGAAATTATTCTCTATAGGGGGTCGGGAACTTCTTATCAAATCGGTGGCTCAGTCAGTACCAACCTATACTATGAGTCTCTTCCGCCTTCCTATGGCTCTTTGTGATGATCTTCAAGCCATGATGGCTAGGTTCTGGTGGGGTAGCGAAGGTGAGTCGAGGAAACTTCATTGGTTGAGGTGGGAAAAATTATGCAAGAGAAAGGAGGAAGGTGGCCTGAGGTGCTAAGCAATTAACAACACAAATAAGTCTTCAATACAACAGTGGTTCCATCAATAATCCTAGCTAAGAAAATTTAGTTCATGTTTCGTTCAACAAAATCAAAACCAAAAGAATCAACTAGAGAATTCATAGTTCACAGAGAAAATAGCAAGAAAATCCAAAAGGAATTCAAATACTAAAATGAGAAAACCAAATAGACAAATTTTTTCTCTCCAATGAATAACTCCAAGCTGCTTTCGAAACTCTCCAGCGCTCTCTCTCTCTACGTGGATCTCTTTCTCTTGTGTTTCCTCTCTGGTTTTTTATCTCAGCTCTCTTTCCACAAAAATGGTGTCTGCTGCTTGCTCTCCCAAAAACGGCGTCTCCCCCCTGGTTTCCTTAACTTTTCATTTTTTATCAATCCTCCCCCCAGAGATGCCCTAGCTCACGTGGCCTTGCCCCTTTGATAGCTAGAATTCATGGCCCTCTTACAACTGGCATGTTTAGACAAAATGGGCAAAAGACCCATTGCCAGCTGTAAAGGCAAACACAGGTCCACATGCTTTTAATTATATTCTTTATTGCTGCGCTTTGCTATGACTTTGCTATAGCATTGCTGCAGTAATTTGATGCATTCCAGCAGTTCCTTCCAAAGTTGTCTCTAATTCAATGGGCTTCCTTCTTTTTGGCTTCATGGACTCCAACTGTAAGGCAACACAAAAATTAAGCTTAGTTTGGCACACCATTTTAAAATACCCATCTCAAAATTTTTTTTGTCTTTTTCCCAAAAGTTTTTGTCTTTTTCCCAAAAAGTTTTTTGTCTTTTCTGAAAATTCAAAAAAATTTACTATTGAAACTAAAAAATCTCAACTCAAACTACTCCACCAAACACACTCTTAGACTTAAAAATATGCTAAAGGCCAAAATTATGTCCAGCACTTCACCCTTTCTTTAACTAAAACAAACAAATTAATAATATATAAAATACTAAGGCTAAGGCATATAATCTTGAAATATCATCAATTGATAAGCTTAAAAGCATGTTAAATAACTCTATTTCATATAGTTATCAGACACCATCTAGGGCGTTCAATGATGTTGATTTGATGCGTCATCCGGTTGATGGAAAGGAATTGAAGGATCTTAATGAAATATTTCCTGACTTAATGAGTGAACCGCGAAACATTCATTTGAGGTTAACTGCTGATGGTTTCAACCCATTTGGAAACACTAAGTGTCTCGTACTATGTGGCCTATGATTATCACTGCTTACAACCTACCTCTGTAGTTATGTACTAAAGACTCATATAAGATGTTGACATTATTGATTCCCATATTGAATGCCCCCGGAAAAGATGTTGATATCTTTTTGCGACCTCTAGTGGATGAGTTAAAGGAACTATGGAAGGAAGGGTTGTTGTTCATGATGCTACTTGGAATACATCGTTTCGGATACAGGCCATATTGCTTATGACTGTAAACGATTTCCTCGCACAAAGTAGTTTGTCAGGTTGAAGTGGACAAAGGTATTTGGCATGTCTCGAATGCAAAAATACAACTCCATCAAAAAGGCTTGTGCGTAAAACATGTTATGTTTGACATCAACAGTGGCTTCCAACTACTCAGAGGGTTGAGAAATAGTTGAAAGTTCGACGATAAGGTTGATCGACACCTCCATTATGGAAATCTGTTCAGCAAATACTTGCTCAGTTAGACAAAAGTGGGTCACAATTTCCTAGTAAACATGAGAGGTATGGAAGTAAGAACCAAAAAAGAATCCAATAGAGCTGAACTGGACAAAGAAAAGAATATTCTTACTGTAACAACCCGCCTAATGTAAGTCGTTACCATACCGATCTTACATAATTACTTAACTTATTCAATAAAACAAAAATACGAAATAATTTTTTTTAAATAATTTGAAATCCAACTCGACCATGTACTTATATAGATACTTTTTTTTAATTGAGTATTGATATATCAAACTTATATAGCATAGTATATATATATATATATAAACAAATACAAATATCTTGTTACATAACGCATAGCAGTCTCCATCTTAAAGTTTCAAAGATAGCCCTGTCATGCCCCACCGTTTTGTATCAAGCATTGTCAATAGGTAGCTTACCTACAACATAAACGTAAGTCACGAGCTTTCACCCAGCAAGTACAACTTTCATTCCGTAAAAACATATTGTAATAAAACAATGCATGAACCAATTATGCTTTCACTATGCTTTCTTAGGTTAGCATATTGTTGGGCCCCTTACTTAACATAAGTGTACGTACCGTGACGTGCAACCATGGAGTAGTTGGGGCGATCAGTCCAATCTAACTCAAATCATGGACCAAACCCGCCCTCATGACAGGTCGGTACGACACAAGGTAACTTACTTGCCATCATACTTGAAAACTTGCCTTAAAATCTTAAAACTTTTTCTTGCTTTGAACATACTTGAAAAACACATTCTTACTTGAAACTTAATCTTATTCTTACCATGTGAATTATCATTAGTGAGCATGCTTCATGATGCCACAATAATAAAGCATAAATCACATACATGAATGCATGAGCTTTGAAAAACATGCAAAGCGATAAAACAGTTTACATATACTGTAGGCAAAGTTGTACTTTTAAGTTATGCTAGATTCTGGGTTTGTTGTTCGGACAGGTCACAATAACAGGTTACCTTCTTGTTTCCAAAAAGGACGTAAGATAAGAATTATCCTATCTTACTATAAACCATAACATTCAATGTTAGTATCTAAACCAACATCCATAAGTAACTCTAGATATAAGCCTAACATATTATAATGGTATCCTATTTGATTACTGTAAGTAACCATAGGTACAAGGCCTAATAGATTTTGGTATCCTTTCCGATTACTGTATGCCTTACTATTGTTACCATATAACTTAGCTTAATTTTTTTTTTTTCCCACAAAACTTTGTTTGATAAAATTTTAACCTTTTCAAATTGTTCATATAAAATTGTAATTTTTTTTTAAATAAGGATAGTAAAACCGTAAAATTATGAAAACCATCATTCAAAATAGTCCCATAAATTTGGTTATCAGTGCATGTGCAGAAATTGCATGTTCATGCACTATTTTAAAAATTCTGTGCTGGAATTTCCTGTACCATACACAGTTTTGAAAATCCAATTTTTTCTTAAAATCTGTTTTGAATTTGAAAAATTTTTTATTCATAAAATTTGTAAACCTCGAAGAATCCTACAACTTTTGTTCTTTACTCAAAACGTGGTTCTACCTTTAACCTATCCATTTTCCTTTTTGAAACCTCCTGGCCGTGCATTGAGTCTGGGCCCATTAGGTTCGGGAATTTGTAAAAATGGAAGCCTTTGGAGCTTATTTTTCAAAATATGTTCACGTATCCCCCTATGATTTTCAATTTCCTACAACTTTTGAGTTTTGACTTTTTCCAAATTCAATCTCTAAATGCCACAAAATTACATTTCCATATCACAATCCCAAATGATCCGAAAATTGACAGTTTTGTTTTTGATTGGTTTTTATGTAAAAATTCGTACACCCTACCTCAAATGATCACAAGCGTGAGCCTACATCAATTCATGCAGTGCATTATGTACATTCTTATCATCCATGAATTTGATCATCTTACTTAAAACCCAAATAGGAAATACTTACTTGTCTTACCGAATTAGGGTTTTAGGTTAGTTTTAAGCCCTTCATTCATCATACATCAACACCATCATCATCGTTCATACAATGCTTCTTCTTAAGCATATGGGGACATATCACAAACACAAGATAAGCATACAAAAATTCCACATTCTTTCTAAAGCATCAAATCAAATGCACGCTTAAACTTATCAATCAAGACCATCTAAACCTAAATCAAGCATATACTAAGCATATAAAACTATTGCATGAGAAATAAAAAGGGTGAGTTTATGCTCTTACAAACCCAAGCTTGAAATACATTTAAATCATTGATCAAGATTTAATAGAATGCTTAGGGGATTAAAGGATTACCTCTAGGTCTTGAAAGTTAAATCTACACCTTAGATTGAGAAAATTTTCTTCCTCACTTCACTCACACACAACTGGCCACTAGCTCTTCTACGCTTTTTTTTTTTTTTTTTTTTTTTTTTTTTGCGGTTCCTAAGGGTGAGAGAGAGAGTTGAGAATGAACTAAAATATTTTGGGATTCAACTAAATGGTTTACCACAACCCCATCACCATATTTATAGGTGAAAATTAATTAAATTTCTAAAATTATTTTTATTCCAAAAATTGCACATCTAACCCTAAAAACAAAATATTTGCTAAATGCTCCCTTGAGGTGGCCGGCCATGGTAGAGCCACTTTGCTCCTATTTAATGCATAATTATCTATTTAATTTTTAATTCAAAATATCACTTAATTATCTTTAATGAAGTGTCACCAAATAAGACCGTGTTTGGTACTATTCTTAATATGCAGTCAATTTTCTTAACAACTCAGATAGGGCTAATAATGTTTTTCACTAATAACAGTACAGTTGTATTGTACTGCAGTCCAGAATTTATTTGCACTTAACTGGACTGCATGTAGGTTTTTCTTAGGACTTGAAGTCACTTAGTCCTTATTGCTCTAAATATTATACTTGATTTTTCTAAAGTGGTCCCGCACCTTATTCTCACTTCTTCATTCGTAATGACGGTTTATCGCAGTAAAATTTCTATACTGTTTATTATACTGCAGTCCCGTCTTAATTATACCCTAAATCATCCTGGTAAAACTTTGACTGAAATAAAATCATAAATCCTCAAATTGCCTTTTGATGGCCTCATACTCGGCTAAGTAAACTATTATTGAATCTTATAATCTTGTAAGAACTTAGATATATCCTGATAAAATCAAATCAAGTATTTCACATTAACATTCATATTCCTTAAGGAGGAAATCATGAATCAGTAAAAAGGTGGCTATTACACTTGCAGCTACCCTACTGGTCATCACTTCCGTTGCGGCACAACTTTGGATGTTATGCACATCGAGAAGAATGTATGTGGCAGCTTGTTGGTACAATCTTGAACATTAAGGGAAAGACTAAAGACGTAGACAAGTCAAGAACTGATTTAGAGAACATGAGGATACGGAATGAGTTGCATTTATACAAGGATAAGGATGGTGACCGATGGATGAAACCACAAGCGATGTATACCTTGGCCCTAGCAGATAAACAAAAGTTTTGCGAGTTCATCAAATCAGTGAGGTTTCCTAATGGGTTTGCATCAAACTTGAAGAAGAATGTAACCAACGACAGTGGTAAGATAATTGGGTTGAAATCACATGATTGTCATGTCATAATGCAATGACTATTGCCAATTGCAATCTGACCGTTTATGAAGAGGGAGATTGTGGATGTGATCATTGAGTTAAGTAATTTCTTCCAGTTGATATGCTCTGGAACACTTAGAGTTTCTGATTTGGAGAAAGCTCGAGACGATATTGTCCTCATACTGTGCAAGTTAGAGACAATCTTCCCACCAGCCTTCTTTGATATCATGGTTCATTTGGTCATGCATTTGTCAGATGAAGCAATACGAGGGGCACAAATTCATTTAAGGTGGATGTGCCCGATCAAATGCTTTCTTGGAACACTAGAAATATGTTAGGAATTGGGCACGATCAAAAGGATCAATTGTTGAGGCATATGTCGTCAACAAAGCTTTAACATTTTGCTTGATGTATTAAGCGGTATTGAGATCAGACTTAATAGACTTGAGAGGAACTGGGTTGAGGAGGCATTTATAGTTGAGGAGATATTATCTGTCTTTGAAACATGTTGTCGACCAACTGGAAAGATGACCCCAATCACCTTAGATGACTCCCTTCGAAGTAAGGCAAAGTGGTACATATTGCACAACTGTACAAAGATACAAAATTACACTGAATAAGTATGCACACTTTAGATTTACAATCCATCGTTGATATTGTCTCTTAAGGGAATTGGATGACTCACTTTAATTCTTTTTCGATACAAAACGGATCATTTAAAGGAGTTAGAGGAACGCGGGATCTGTGGACCATTTGATGCAATTCAAGCAAGTGAATTCCCAAATTGATTTCAGAAAAAAGTACAATTCTAATTGTTCGTACAAAATGTACATCTAGTATGTCAATGGTGTTAATTTTGAACAATTTTGTTGACATTGCCAGATACGTCAACTTGCAAATTAGAATGCAACGAAGGCCTCCTGAAAATTGGTTTCTCTTTCATCTGGTTCAAACTTCTATGCTTGATCCTATTTTGGTTGTGTGGTGAATGGTGTTAAATTTCTAACACACAATTGAGACAGCGACCGAAATACATAGGACAGTGGTATTAGTGTTTATGGGCCAGATAATCAAATATACTATGGGGTACTTGAGGAGATTTTAGAATTATCCTACATGAATGATAATTTTGTTGTCTTGTTTAAGCGTAAGTGGTTTGATACTCGTCCAGAAAGGAAGATTTTGTCCCTCCATGCCCTTCGATGAATCCCCACACTCCCGCAGGCTAACGATGATGCCGTTGATGACAACGACGAGGCTGTAGATTTAGGTGATCGGATTGTTTTTTAGTTACTTGTTTAACTATTAAGACATTTCTAACCTTGTGTTTATGAATTTAGTATTTTATCATAGATACTTTTTTTTATTATTAATTTCATTTGCAATATTGATACTAAAATTAATATGCATTTTATTTTCCATTGATATTTTATTTATTTATTATATTATATTATTTAAAAATTAAAAAAATTATTTGTTTGCATATTTGCAATGACAAAATGTCACCGCAAAAAAAAAAAAAAAAAAAGGAGAGAATTTTGCAATGACATTTTTAAAATTCATCATCGCAAATACTTTGTGATATGTTAGTTAATGACGAGCTATTAGCGAGGACCAATTTTAAACTTTTAGTCACAAAAAATCTTGTGCCACGTCATTTTTTGATGGACTTGGCTATCTTAATTGTGACAACTTTTTTAGCAACGACTATCGTCGCAATTGTATATGCGACGGCACATTGTTGTCGCTAATAAAGCTTTTTAGAAAAGGTTTTAGCGACCACTTATTTGCAATGGCTTGTCATCGCAAAAGTGTTATTAGCAACAACACTCCCTTATTAGAGACGACATTTTGTCGTTGCTAATATTACTGTTTGTTGTAGTGATATGTCTTAGTGGTGGATGTACATTGAGTTGGGAATAAAGTGCAATTGATTTGATCAATAATTCTATTTGACTTAATCAATTCATTTTAACAATTATATATATTGTAATTCATCTTAATCTTGAAATGAAATCATCATATGTTTATGACTTGTGTCTTTTGATAAATTAAGGATGAAATCACAATGACTGCATGTTAGGGTATCTGTATGTTGGGAGCATGACTTGTAAATGATGTAGCATGGTTTGTATATATGGAAACCATAGTTATAAGAAACTAAAGTTATCCTTGTAAAGGTATCACTCAAATGTTGAAAATATAAGAGACCTCGACCTTCTGGTTATATGTTGACCAAGTAAATTTTATAATTTTATGGATTTAGAAATATGCCTATTCCAACAGTGAAAGTGATCATGAACGTAGAATGTAACTTGACAGGAAGTTGATCATGAATAAAATTTTGAGTTGAATTTTTAGATGTTAAGTTGAATTTTTTAGATTGGAGTTATTGATTTTTCAAAAACTATATAAAATTTTGTTGACATGTCAAAAAAAGATAAAAATGAATCGAAATATTTTAGTTTGAATCAGAGAATCAACGGGGCTTTCTTAGCCTTCTAAAATCCCTTCCATTCGCTCTCCTCCATAATTATAAACCATCTATCTCTCTCCTTTCCAAAAACTGTAAAACTTCCCTAAAAAAATCCCAAAATTTATTATATTTGCTATGGTGGACTTTCGATTTCCTCAAAGATAAAAAGACGGATGGAACTTGACTAATTTGTTGTTATGAAAATAGCATACAATTTGCTATGTAAGATATGTACTTAACTAATTATTTCTAACTTGAAACTAAATATTCACTATATTCATTTTAACAATAATTAAGACTTTGAAATAATTTCAGATAGGATGCTTAGCAGATTTTAGCTCATTTTTAAATTGCCAAAACAACGATTCATGCACAAGAAACAAGCTTCCGTTTTTTTCCTTTTTTTACTGAAAAAAATGGAATAAATAAAATATGCTCAACCTTTGTTAAGGTCGGTGTAAAAAAAAAAAAAAAAAAAGCTGACCTCTCTAAATGTTTGACTTTTCCACCTTCAAGCATAATGTAAATTTGAGCTTCAAATTTGCACAAAAACTTACCTGAATCAAAAAAGAGGAAGAAAATGAAGATGAAGGTCGGTAAATACAAGGATTTATG
>CM046382.1:3544938-3597564 GCA_025413485.1 Ficus microcarpa | reverse complement strand
AAACTTAGCCATCGTCTCTTTGCGACTACGAAGTTGATTATAAGAATAAGTATTAGTGTGTATTAAAAGAATAATTATTTATTACCTGAAATAAAAAAGAAGAATTATTTCAACTTAGTCCATTTATGTCATAAGCTATATTGCATAATCCCAAAAGCTATAATTTGCAATTTGCATGTAACAATCGGCTTAACTAAATAAATCATTAAAATACATTAACTGCTTAAATAATCAGTTATGAGACATTTTAATATATTTGAAAGCATTTTTTACTTTAATAAATGTCTCAAGTTTTAATTAAATTACAAAATGACCATTTTCTTAAAAATGGTTATTGATCATTGGTGGTTAATTATTAATTGAGCCATATCAATGACTTAATGCTTAACTAATGAGTTGATTTATCAACCAGTTACTTATTGATTTTGGTCAATTACTAGAAGACCATATATCAACTATTTTAATTGCTACTAGCCATTTTTCTAATTTTTGTTTTTGTTTTGTTTTTTTGTTTTTTTGTTTTGTTTCGTTTGGTTTTGTTTTGTTTTGTTTCGTTTGGTTTGGTTTTGTTTTGTTTTGTTTTGTTTTTTTTGTTTTTTGTTTTTTTTTTTTTTTTGAGGAGGTGCTTCCCTTAAGGGTTATTTACCTTTTTCTATATCGTATTTTGTCTTTATTAAATTTAATCTAAAAATGTCCAACAAACTGAAAATTAAGTATAATTTACCTTGTTATACCTTGTATTTTAATATATTTTGAAGTTCTACGTTTTTGTATCATTAGATAACATTTAATGTATAAATCTATAGATTTAATTAATCAACACTTAATTTTGACATTAAAAATGCTCAAAAGACCCTTGAAAATGAATAAAAAGTAATAATTGAAGAAAGTCTAACTGACGTAAAAGAAAAAAAAAAGTAATAAAAAGAAATAATTGAAGAAATTCTAACTGAAGTAAAAGGAAAAACAAAAAACAAAAAAAAACAAAAACAAAAACAAAAGAAAATCCAAATAATTTTTATTTTGGGAGAAACATCCCCAAATAATTTACCACACCCTAACCTTCACACTGCCCTGCCCGAGCCTGACACCAGTACCTATACCTAGGGCTGGCAATACGGGTCGCGACACGACGACACGAATCGAAAACGACACGAATTTTGCGAATCGAAAACGACACGAATAGTGAACGGGCCAAATTCGGATCACCCGAAATTGACACGAAAAAGAATGGGTCGGGTTCGGGTTGGACCGAACACGACCCGAACACGACACGAATGGCAATATGCGTCGCGACACGACGACACGAATCGAAAACGACACAAATTTTACGAATCGAAAACGACACGAATAGTGAACGGGTCAAATTCGGGTCACCCGAAATTGACACGAAAAGAACGGGTCGGGTTCGGGTTGGACCCGTGGACCCGAACACGACACGAATTGCCACCCCTACCTATACCGTCTCATCTCACCAATAAAACCCAGCCCCTGCCCATGCCCTAACCACATTGGAGAAATTTTTACATACCAAATCAAGCAAATCGAGAGTACAAAAGTATAAGATTCATAAATTATATTTCCTAATAACCAATTTAAAATTTCACCTGAACAACTTCAACCATCTCACCCACCACCTCGCAAACCTAGAGCCACCGAAGCACCATCCTAAAATGTTTCTGACAATCGCAACTCTACCAATAGCTTTCCTCATGCATGCGTCGACATAGATACATAAACCCAGCATTGTTCCCACTAGGGGTGGCAATACGGGTCGCGACACGACGACACGAATTGAAAACGACACGAATTTTACGAATCGAAAACGACACGAATAGTGGATTGATCAAATTCGGGTCACCCGAAATTGACACAGAAAAGAACGGGTCTGTGATGCCCTAGAAATTCATAAGCTTGATTAATGAATTATTATTATTGATTTTATTCATTAATATGCTTTTAATGAATTATTTTGATGAATATCAAATTTTAAGGTCATGACTGATAATATATGTATCATCGGTGTGATGATGTCGATGATTTAACAATGTTGAGTTTCTCTATTTAAATGAGAAATTTTAAATACATAAAACGTGTGATGAACGACATAAAAATTTATACGAAAAAATAAGTTATGTCGTATTAGAGGTATAGCGATAATTTTTCGGAAGGACCCCGATTTTTTATTAATAGATCGATTTAATGATCTTAGTATTTATTTTGATCATATTAATAGTCAAGCTTTGAGAGCATGATTGGGAATTAATGTGTCACATGGATAGAAAATGATTTATTAGTATTTACTCTTAGGAAATCCAAAGGTGTAAGATTTATCAAAAATTAAGCTTGATTTGAAATCAATGGTGTAGATTTGATGCTAGAGAATCCTAGGCAAATCAATGGCCAAACCTTGGGTGATAAGTGACCAATGAGAACTTAGGTTAAGGATTGGTGTGATGGAAGATCCAATGGGTGAGAATAAGGATGATAACTTTGGATCAAGAGTGGAAATTGAATGAAAGGAAAACAAAAAAAAAAAAAAAAAAAAGGGGAGCCAAGGAGAAATTCGGTTTCGTTGGTTCAAGAAACAAGGAAAAAATGTGAACAAAAGAGAAATGAGGAAAGTGGTGCATGCATGCAACCACAAGTAAGAAATGGCATGGTTTCTTTTGGCAATTTGACCTAGAGAAGAGGCAAGTGAAAGTGACCTCTCATCTCAACTTTTTGAACCAAATTTCACACAAAATTTCTCCCAAAACAGCCGGCCATTGAAGGGGCTGATTCAGCCAATATTTTTCAAATTTCATCTCCCAAAAGACAGCTCTCTCAAGGCCAAAGTTGGCTAAGAACAAACCCCTAACACCCCATTTTCTTTCTCACACAAATCAAGCTCAAACCCTAACTCTCTAACCACCACCAAGCTCTAAACAAAACCAAGAACCACCAACACTACTCTCCATCTCCAACACTCCTCAAGCACCCTCCTCCATCCATTTTCAAGGTCTAAGGAACCCCATTACCAAGATCGAAGAAGTGCGAGATGGAGTTAGAGGACGTTTTACTAGAGGTAACCTAGTGGTACTATTCGGGTTTTAGTTATTTTTGGAGAACAAAAGTATGATGTTTAGTTATGATCTGAATATTAGACTTTTCTTACCTAGGAAAAAGTTTTGAGAAGAACTCGGGAGGTTCGAGATCTTAAAGGATCCCCAGAGCATTTCGGTAAGGTTTATGAACTTTGTTGAAGTTTGTAGTTGTTGTGGTGATATAGCATGCATTAGAAGCTTTGGTATAAAAAATAAATTATATATTAAGATCCTACAGAGAATAAGCTTCATTTTAGGCTTTGGAATCACTTGATTTACTTTTATATGTATAAAGTTATGTGCATTTGAAGTTGTGACAAAAAACTAGGGAAGAAATGAACCTCCGAGCCACTGACCAGCCACGGGTTTTTTATACTCCGAACCCTTTAGACTCAAAATTTTGGTTTATAAGTTGGAGAACTAAAAATTAGATTCTTTAAGCTTTCCAACAAGGTATCATACACCTTGAATGGATAAATTTACAATTTTTGGTGAATTTTACAAGTTTGGTCTACGAACCGAAAAACCTTGCTCGAATCCGGTACTAGCTACGGGTTTTGTTGATTTTGACTTAGCAAACCATGACTTTTTATAAAACTGTTTTTATCATACAAAATAGACATTATAAGCTTTCCAATGACATATCTTTTGTCTTATTTGGACTTGTAAGTAAATTGTTATGGATTTTCAAATCTTACTCATGAATCTGGACTGGTGGTACAAACGTGGGACCAACAGTGACAAAACCTAAGTTTATGGTATGAAATGCTCAAGTACTAAAAGAAATAACTTTACCACTGTAAAGTAGACATCTTAAGCTTCAAAATGAGGTATTATGTGTTTAAAATGATTATGTACATGAATTTTAATAAATTCTTAAAGATTGTATTGAAATCTGGAAATCTGAGATTTTACCATAAGACACTTAAGAAAACATCCACATTATCATTTGAAATGCTTGAAATCTGGGGAAACAAATTTTAAAGACAGAAACTAGATGTTTCAAGCTTTCTAACAAGTTATCAAGTGTCCAAAACGGAATTATACTCAAATTTAAATAAATCTTACAAGTTAAAGCCCTACACCGATAAAATGATTAAACATTAAAATGTGACATATGGGTAAGCATAACATATGAATAAATTTAGTTATGAAATGAGTTGATTTTAAGTGTATGATCTAATGATTTGAAAAACCCTAAGTTTATAAAGTTGAATCATAGGTTTTAATGGGCTAAGAAAAGTATACTAGAAGGTTACTGGGCCTATTCCATGAGATTACCTTGGCCCAACTAAATGAACATAACTAAGAGAATTGGACTAGCCCAATAGTAAAATAGAGGTATACCCTTAGGTGACTCCTTATCACCTTGATTGATTAATTAATTAATTAATTAATTAATTAATTCATAACCAAATGTAATTTAATAAAGGAATTAATTAATTTATTGATTATTAATTAATTAATTAATTATAAGAGTTAATATATGATAATCAAGATTATTATGTTAAATAATTACATAATTATAATACATGATTAATTATAAATTAATTAATCATTAATCATTGATATAATCATCAAAATAATTAGGGATGATTAACTAGAGATTAATCAAACATTAATTATTAGATTAATCAAATTATTAATTATTAATATTAGAATTAATAATTATTAATTATTATATGAGAAAGAATATTTAAGTAACAATTATTAATAATCTAATTATTATCAAGTCAACTAAAATTATATGATTTAATTTTAATTACTCAATTAATTAAAGTAATAATTAAATATTATTTAATTAATTATTTAATCAATTGATTAATTAATTAATAAAAATAATTAATTAAATTAAATTAATTAAATAATAATAATTAGTAGAAATTTATTTTAGCGTTTAATAATTAATAAGAATTAATTATTAAGGTTAATTATGATATAAGTAAATTAAGTTCACTCTAGTTTATAAAATAAATGAATAATTGAATAAAGTAATATAACCATGATTTTATCTAATAATGAGATATTGTTAAATCAGGATAATTTCTCAAATCCGCATAGTAGGAGATACAACTCCCGAAGTTAAGCACATAAGACAAGTAAGTACAAACCTCACCTACAGCATGAAACAAAATGTTTTCTTTTTTGATGTTCTATGTTTGCTATGATTTGACTTGATGGTGTGATAAGTGTATAAATTATACGGATTGTTTTGATTAAGTATTTGATGTGCATAAATTCTCTTGCACTGATATGATTGACATGCCTCACATATATGTATGCCGTAATGATAGATGCATAGTGACATGTAAATCTACACATTGTCACAAATAATAAGAATGAGACTAATGAAAGATAGGATTAAGTGTCGTACCAACCTCCAATTAGCGAGAGGATATGATAAGAACGAAAGTTATAAGATATGACCTTGGAGGTTGTTAGAGGGTCGCTCCCCTAACTCCCCATTGGTTGCGCGCATATGGGTACGACATAGGGGCCCTTAAGTAGACAAGATATGGATATAATGAAGCATAATTGAACACACGTGATTCCATGCATTTTGAACATTCTTGATATTATGTGTGATGATATGACTTTATGAAAATGTTTTTGTGAGATATTGTTTGTACTTGCTGAGCGAAAGCTCATACGTGTGTGTTCGTGCTGTAGGTAACGCGGGTAAGCAGCCAATTACTTAGATGTTCTTATGGACAGGGAAGCTATGCGGAGGCGGTGAAGGAAGGGAGTGGGATACCACCACGAAATTAATTTTCACATTTAGACTTCGTAATTTATTTTGTAACGACTATATTTATAATTATGTTCCAATGTTTTGGTACTATTAAATTAGTATGAGTACTTTATGAGAAAAAGACTTTAGACTTTTTCGTTTTCATCAACATGAAGTTATAGCTTTTTAAATATTATTTAAATACGAATTTAAACAGGATAATTATTTACTAGAAATTTTTAACTTCCATAGATAAAAATTTTAATAATTCTAATTTTTATAGTATGAATATGATTTAAATATAAAAAAAATTTTATGTATTTTTTGAACCGAATCTAAATAAGTGTTAAAACTTAAGTAAGTTTTGTTAACGTTCTGAAAAGTCGGGTCGTTACAGGGTCGTGTTCGGATTGGACCCGTGTGACCCGAACACGACACGAATTGCCACCCTGGTAGCAATACGGGTCGCGACACGACGACACGAATCGAAAACGACACGAATTTTGCGAATCGAAAACGACACGAATAGCGGACGGGTCAAATTCGGGTCACCCAAAATTGACACGGAAAATAACGAGTCTTGTTCGGGTTAGACCCGTATACCCAAACACGACATGAATTGCCACCCTAGTTCCCACCATGCCCCTTTCCACTCCGTTGTTGTTGGGCATATATGCAGCTCTCTTTAGGCAAAGAAGAAAGTGCATGTCAACGGCTTGGGTTCGTTGAGACGAGGTAGAAAGGGTACAAGTGGCCACGGGAGCAGAAAGAGTCGGGCGATGATGCAAGTTGATGTGTGACACATTCCAGTCATATCAATATGTTTTATTAATACGTGGATTAATAATAGAGTAAATTGTTATATTAATTTCTGAACTTTTAAGTTTGTGTAATATTATTATTTTTTTTAGTTAGATAAATTCTAAACTATTAAAAATGTTATTATAATAATTATTTCCATTAATTTTTAGACAAAATCCGTCAATTAATATTATTTTTTGACTAAATTATTGACAAATTCCATTAAAAAATTGATAGAAAGGATATCATAATTAACGGAGTTAAAAGACGTCTATTTTATGTTCTAGTAAAAACTATAACAAAATTACGAAAAAACTATACAGACGGTTTACATCTCCTCCAAGACAACATATTTACAGCTTTATCTGGAGGCTTCAGATAATATCGGATTACAAAGCCTAAACCTGCAAAACTGTCTTTCCTTCTTAGAAAAGATATCTACTTCTCTTCTCTCAACAAAAAAGAATCCTGTAAAACTGGACTTAATGCAACGAATTTCTATACAGAAAAGTCTAAACTCGTCCGTAAAAAGACTCAATTGGAGGCAACACGAACTACTAGCAGAAGGAATTCGAAACAACACTTTCCCAAGTGATTCTGCATGGAAGTCTCCCAGTAGCTTGAGTTATGCGCCACAGAAAAATGTTGCTCTGGGAGAACAGGTCTAATTCCAGATGGAAGGATTTCTGAACTGTACGGAAACTGCATCCAGTAGAAACTTAACTAGGGTTTCTCTCTCAACTTCCTTCTCCTTCTTCATCTCTAGATGACGTACCTGAACCTGTTGTCATCGGAGGATCAGATTAGCCTATACATTATGTATGTTGTTTGACGTGCAAGTGCATGTAATTCTCATAAATTTGATTAAGGAGAAGATTCAAATGTCAAGATAAGGTTGTATGTAAGAGCGGAAAAGAATAAGTAGACGAGGAAAATTGAGACAAAGGGAAGAACCCTTCTCTTCTCCCTCCTACCAAACAAGGGCTATTGGGTTCTCTCTCTCTCTTCTCTCTCCTCTTTTTTTTTTTGGTATGGTTGTTCCTAGGACTTGAGCCTGAGATCTATCTCTGGTAACCCACCTCCCAACCTTACCGTGTGGGCTAGCAACAATTAGACAAAAAAAAAAAAAAATACTTGGGCTTTCAACGAGAGAGAGAGAGAGAGAGAACAATTACCTTAACAGAACCCTTGTGAGTCACACCAGTGTCTCTTAGAATGACAAGACATTTTATATCATGTTCGCTAGCATATTCGTACTGTTCTGTAAGGCTTGGATCGGGTTTCGGAACGAATTCTGCCTGCTTGCACAGACAATCAATTAGTACAAAGAAAGAGTTAAATCAACATATTATCGTGCAGCCAATATTTAAACAGATATTCCTATCTCGAACCTTAATGTTTTCCTCCCAGAGCTCAGCAACTAATTCCATCCGCTCTTCCAGTAGGCCACCACCACCTCTTGAACAAACAAGAATACTAACACTATCGTCAACTCTGCAGCAGCAAGAAACTGGAAAATTATCTTTAAGGAAAGACAACTCAAGTGTCAAGGATCTAATGCCAAATTAAGACGGTAAATGAGAAAGGATGAGTTATAGACCTAATAGGTTTCATATCTACAAGAGAAGGTTGTATCATAGTCTCCAAGGCAAGACTGGTCCCTACAGCTCCGGGAGCATTTGATTTCTGCTATCAGAAAATAACAGTAACATTATCATATTAAAAAATTAAAATAAAAAATGGAAATAGAAAACAACGACGACAACAAAAACACAAGTATGCATTTCCAGAAATATAAATAAAAAGTACTAAAAAATCAAAAAACAAAACAAAACATGACTTCTAAGAAAAATAGAAAGAACTGCAGGAGATAATTACACCAATAAAGGACACCCAAATTTTCCAAGAGCCCTCCGACTACTCATCATAAAAAAGAGAGATACGATTATTAAGCTGCATGGCATTGGCAGTACGGCACATGCCATTGCCTACTTATCCATGTTCCACCGCATCCATGCATATTTAGAAAGAACATACAAATAAAATATAACTAAAAAAAATGAATAAAACAAGAATTATTCATACAACTCCCTCCAATTCAACGAAACTAAGGGGGAAAATCCTTACAAATTTATTATGCTAAAATTTGAAACCCGTATTTATCTTGTTCTGTTCAACAGAAACTCTTGAGTGGGGAAAAAGGAGAAGGAGTCAAAGCCATGCATCTACTCCAAAGGGAAAAAAATCAAAAAGAAGAAGAGGAAGCCCTTCAATTTGTAAACCAAATAAAATCAACAAAAGAAAAGAAAACGTTACAGTTCCAAGGGATAATCTGGCATATAAGCTCACCAGATCCCAGTGCTTTGATCATGTAAAACCACAACCTTGAAACACAGTACTAACAGACAAGGCACAAACAAATTCTAGAAACATTTTTTGCCCCCCTAGCACAACACACACCAAGATGGAAATTAGAGATTACACACACCGTGGTTATATGTATCTGTGCAATTAAAAATAAAGCTATATCTTACGTGCTCCTGACCCCACATTTGGTGAAGCAAATAGTCATAGCGACCCCCAATAGCAAGCAATGTACCATCAGTAAGTGTCCCGGAATTGTTTTCCTTCATCAGGTACACCTGACCAAGAAGTTCCAACTTTATCTTAAATTTTATTTCCAAACAACATTTTACCAAATCTTGGAGAGCAATGGCTTTAAAATTGATCCATTTTAAGCATAAGAAGGTACATCAGGAGAATAAATAAGTACAAACACTCTTGCATTATTGACTAAGGGGCTAACCAGTCTACAATTCTCTTTCTTAAATCGAGACCTTTAGGAACTTTGTCATCATCTTTCTCCTACTAAAGGCTTTCCGTCAAATTCTTGCCTCATGACCTCAAGGCTTTGACGGTATTAGGAGTGAAATCAGTTTCTCTATTGCAACTAACAGGAATGTGCGTATTAATTTCACATCATTTTATAAACATCTGATGGACTTTTCACGAAAGGTAGTGGTAAATAGATCTCAGACAATTACTTTTTTTTTTTTTTTTTTTTCAGAGGAAAAAGATAACCAAAAAGGGAAACAACTCTAAATACCTGAAAGAACAATTCTCTATGATAACTCTCAGTTGGTGGCATCAGTGGATCTATATAAACACGTCTTTCAATCCTCCAAACTCTTAAGTAGCTACAGACATCTGACAGCTCATCAAGGGCCTTCCGAGTGGCTTTGTCTACGATAAGATTTTGGGAAAAGAACCTCAATACCCATATACATCGTAAAACTAAACAATAAATAAT
This sequence comes from Ficus microcarpa, assembly GCA_025413485.1. Taxonomy (NCBI): domain Eukaryota; kingdom Viridiplantae; phylum Streptophyta; class Magnoliopsida; order Rosales; family Moraceae; genus Ficus; species Ficus microcarpa. Next base: position 3,587,636 of record CM046382.1, on the reverse strand, counting down.
TACAGCAATACCAGTTGGAAGTGCTCCCCTCAATCTAGGAAGTGCTTGATCTGCAGCCCCACAGAACCTTAAACCAACAGTCTGTAACCTATTTACAACAGCCTCTGGTAAATTAAGCTCCTGGAAAATCAATAAAATGAAGAAAGCATATAAAAATATAAAAATATGTCCGAGTAATGTTATACTTCTCAATGAAAGATTCAAACATAACTACGAACAAGTTTTTCCTTTCTATTAGTCAGATAGGAGGTTCAAGAGAATGAGAAGGAGGGGAACAAAGGTTTAGATTAAAGGGCTGTTATGTAAAGAAATAAATATTAATAAAAACATAAAAGAAAAATCTAGATTAAAGAGCTATAATGTAGTGCATTCTTTTATGCACCAGGACTTGTATTCATTGTAAAGCTTCAATTTTGTCATCAAAAAGTTTAGGTAGAACCGTAGAAGAAATGTAAAACAAGAAAAGAAAAAAACTAATCAATTCAATGCTAATTAACTGGTACGCCCTGTAATTTTGAGGAAGAAAAACACGATTTTTTCTTATTGAATCAAATCAGAGAATTTATTGTATAATCTTCTTGTTTATCATAATGAATTTACTAACGGTTAATAAATGAGGTAGCTATTTATTTAGAGTAAATCAATACAAATCTATTGTGTGCTTTATTTTTTTGTCTATTTTCTTTTGTTTAGTTGTTTTATGCAATTTTTTTGTTCTCGATTGAGATGGGAAAAATTCTTGCAAATCTTTTTTATAGAATTTGTTTCTGAACGCCAAGAAAGTTTCTTTCAAAAGGACCTTTCACAATCTTAAAGAGAAATTATTCGGTGAACCGGGTGTATCACGTTTACACATATATATAGGACGCTACAAGATATCAAGTATCTTAGCTAAACTTCTAAAATCTAGGATCTAATCTAACTTGAATCTCAGTAACTTAAAATTTAAAAATCAAATGAACAGAATCTAACAAACCAAAACGAACTAGATATTAAGAAAATCTTTTCCCAACTTTCTGACACTCCCCTTCAAGTTGGTGAGTAGATATCGATCAACCCCAACTTGCTAACAAGAGACTCGAAACTAGGTTTAAACAATCCCTTTGTAAAAATGTCTGCCATCTGCTGTGATGTTGGAATTAATGGCATACAGATTGTCCCCGCTTCAACCTTTTCTTTGATAAAGTGCCAGTCAATTTCCACATGCTTGGTTATGCCGTTTTGTACAGGATTATTGGCAATGCTTATTGCTGCCTTATTATCACAATATAGCTTCATTGGATACGTCACAAGCTTCAGCAACTCATTTTAGCCACAGTAACTCCTAAACATTGTAAGCCATATCTCTATACTCTACCTCCGCACTACTTCAAGCTACCACATGTTGTTTCTTGCTCCTCCAAGTTACAAGATTGCCCTATACATAGGTACAATATCATGTTGTTGATCTCCCATCGGTCACGGAACCAGCCAATCAGCGTTTGTAAAGGCTTCAACATCACGCCCATTGGTTTTTTGAAAAAACAATCCCTTACCTAGACAACTCTTCAAGTATCTCAAAATCCAGTAAGTAGCGTCTAGGTGTTGTTTTCTTGGTAAGTGCATACATTGACTTACCAAGCTAACCGCAAAGGCTATATCGGGGTCGATTATGGAACAAGTAAATCAGCTTTCCCACTAACCTTTGGTACCGTGGGACATCAACAAGCTCTCCCTCCTTGTCTTCTTTGAGTGAGTGTCCACAGGTCTACACCACTCATACCGGTCTCGCTGAGAAGATCTAGGATGTATTTCCCTGAGTCACCACAACCCCCTTTTTCAATCTTGCAACCTCCATCCCAAGAAAATACTAAAGATCTCCTAAATCTTTAATCTCGAATTCCATGGCTAGGTTTTTCTTTAGCCGGATCATCTCCTCCAAATCATCACCTGTCAAGATGATATCATCCACAGACACAACCAGGACTATGTTATTTCTAGTATTTGAGTGCTTCACGAATATTGAATGGTCGGTGTTTGCTTGACTGTGGCCTTGGTTCTTCACGGAATGGGTAAATTTTTCAAACCAGACCATCGGCAATTATTTGAGGCGATATATTCACTTTTGCAACCGGCATACCATAGAGCCAAATTTCTCTTCTAAATCTCCATTAAGGAAAGCATTCTTGGCATCAAGTTGCTGCAAGGGCCAATCAAGATTAGCTGCAATAGATAGCAAAACTCTTACGGTGTTAAGTTTTGCTACCGGGACAAATGTCTCCATGTAGTCGATGCCGTAAGTTTGAGTAAATCCTTTGGCCACCAAGCGAGCCTTGTATCTTTCAAGAGACCCATTCGACTTGAACTTCATAGTAAAAACCCATTTGCAGCCAATGGTAGTCTTCCCTTCCGGCAAATTCACTATCTCCCATGTTCCGTTCTTCTCAAGCGCTCTCATCTCCTCAAAGACTGCCTCCTTCCACTCAGGTAACTATAAAGCATCCTGTATATTTTTGGGAATCTCCACAATCGAAAGTTGTGAATTAAAGGCTGAAAAAGAAGCTGACAAACTATTATACAACATAAACTTTGACATTGGGTGATTTGTACATGACCTAACACCTTTACAAACGGCTATGGGAACATCTAAATCATTGGGTAAACTCAAAGAAGGTTGACATGACTAAGAGGATGGACACGACTGAGACACACCTTGTGAGTCTTGGGCTTGCTATGGGTTGAACTCTTGGTTGTGTGGAGAACTCAGGGACTCTTTTTCCTGAACTGGACATCTTTTTATGTAAATCTGTCCAAAGATTTTTTCCATGTTTGCGTTGCCTCTTTTCCGGTGGGGTGATGAGCCTATGATGAGATTATAGACAACCTAGAAGATTCTTCACTGTTTAAAACATTTGAATTTTTCAATTTTGACATCTCCTTGTTTTGAATTCGAACCTGTTTCTTTTTTAAAAGGAATTAAATTTGAATTTTGTTCCAAGTGAATAAAATCATCTTGAAATAAATTCAAATTTGAATTTTCTGCACTTTGTTAAAACAAATCCCAATTTTCTTGTGGGCTTTTTAAATTTGGAACCGAATCAGAATTTTGAATTTTTTTGAAAAAACACATCCACATCCAAATTTTGAAAAACACTCGAATCTTCCAGTTTGTTCTCCCCCTGAAGATGAGACCCAAAAAAACAATTTTGTTTCAAAACAAGATGTATCCATGGTAACAAACATTTTTTTGGAAATTGGATCAAAGCATTTGTAGCCTTTCTATGTTGGCGCCTATCCTAAAAAAACACACTTATGTGCCTTAGGATCAACCTTTCCACGATTTCTATTGGAAATATGAACAAACACTTTTCACTCGAAATCAAATTCACTACTTTTAGAGCGAGAAAAGGGGGTCTACATCAAAACTAAACTTCACTTCCAATCTCAAGAGAGGGGACAGCTTCATATCCTCAAACTGAACCCCGTTGACTCTCCAGCTTGTGTTTGCTAACTGAAATGATCTGTCATCCAAGCTAACTTCACTTCTTTTCTTAATCAGATTCTAGGGTGTTAGGGTGTCCCCCGTGTGGTCATCTGTCCCATCCCACTTTCTATCATAGCAGTGCACCATACCATACTTACCAAACTATGTTATGAAAAAAGTCTGTTTTCTGGCAACATAGTCAGTTTTGAGCACCCATAGATGGCGAACCTCTTGAACAACTTCCAATTAATGATTTAGAGGTCACCTTGGCTAGCCCGGATTCATCTCAGATGCTTATGAAGAAGGCAAAGTCCCCGCTCACTCTGCCAATCAAGGGCTAAACCCGAAGCAAGCCTACCTCCAAAAATTTTAACTGCTAAATTTGCTAAAATCCAGGAATTTAGAAAAATAGACTAAAAAACGTGCAAAGGAGTTTTAAAATTTAAAATTTTTTAAGGCACTGATGAGATAAGTTGCCGTAAGGATTGCTTCACTCCAAAATATTTCAGAACATTATTTGTAAAAAGTAGGGCTTTTGCAACCTCTAGGAGGTGTTTAATTTTCCTTTCGGCTATCCCATTTTGTTGCGGAGTATCAATATAAGAACTTTGATGAATAATCCTTTTTTCCATCAAAAATTGCCCCAAAACAGAGTTGAAAAATTTTTTGCCATTGTCACTTCAAAAAATTTCAATGTTTTAATGAAATTGTGTTTGTACCATGGTGTAAAAAAAAAATTTTTTTAAGGGAAAAATGCATTAATAAAGAGTTACAAACTGAACAATACAATGCAACCCGCAATTATGCCATCATAACCCTCAACCATCAGCACAAACAACTTAAGCATAGTGGGAACGGCGCAAGTCTGAGGCCCGAAAATGGGAAACTACCTCGACACGCCAAAAACGAACATGCACCAAGCTCTTCTTAACAAAGCCCCAACCAACGACGAAACTACCAATCAATTGGGAGCCATGACCTCAGATCGCAGAGATCACCAACCACCCTACACAGCCACAAGTCTAGCAGGACCAACAAATCGCCAAGATCTAAATCAGGCAAACAAACCACAAGCCGGAACGATGGGAAGTTCATTGTTATTATTAAGGATTGGAAACAAACACACCAAAACAACAAACAAAATCAACATACGAACATACCAAAACAAAATGAAAATCTACCAACATCAGAAAAACCACAGGCGAGAAGATGACCACCACAGCCAAAGTAGACAGCCTGAAAGTGCCGTCAAAGCCACAACCCTTCCCCTCCTCCATTTCGCCAAAACACAGGCCTCCAACCCCGCAGTCACCTCCACACTTAGTAACCTCCCCGCGATGGTGTAAAAATTTTTTAAAATCCCTTCAACATCCTATTTTTCTTGAAGTAAATAAGCCGAACTAATCCTAGTATGATCATTGATAAATGTGACAAACCATTTTTTCCAAAAATTGTAGGAGTTCTTGAGGGTCCCTAAACATCACTATGTATCAAAGAAAAAGCTTTAGTTGGTTTGTCTAGACGTGGAAGATAAGAAACACGATGTTGTTTAGCCAAAACACAAATTTCACATTTGAATGAAGATGGATTTTATTGCGAAATAAAGTCGGAAACAAATGTTTTAAATACTAAAAACTAGGATGGCCAACCCTATAATGCCACATCATTATTTTATCACTATCAGAGATTGAAGTAGACTCAAAACAAGAACTTTGGACTAAATTATTAATTTTTGACCCGTCTTCAAGAACATAGAGTCCCCCGCTTTCTCTAGCACTGCCAATTGTCCTCCCCGAGGCTAGTTCTTGAAACTCACAATAGGAAGAATAAAAATTAACACAACAATAGTGATCAAGAGTTGACTTACTAATAGACAAGAGGTTACATGAAAGGTCAGGAACATGAAGTATGTTATGAAGGGCTAAGAAAGGAGAAATTTTGATCGAGCCCGTTCTGGCTATGGCCGAAAAAAATCCATCTACAATTTTGGTTTTTTTATTTCCTGCACACGGACTATAGGAAGAAAAGAATTGTGCACAACTTGTCATGTGATCGGTTGCTCCTGAGTCAATAATCCAAAGAAGGTGAGGCTCCGTTTTTATGCTAGAAAAGGCTATGACTAAAGAATTACCTTGGTGTGCAAGAGAACATGAGGAATTGACAGAGAATTGTGGAGATTTAAAGAGTTTATACAAGTGCTCTAACTGCTCCTTCGTAAAAAGAGATACCTCTGAATTGACCGATCGCTCTTGGGAATCCTTGGATATGGTCTAAAGTGCTCGTCCATTCTTCATCAAGTGTGTTGGCTTTCCGTGAATTTTCTAGCAAGTCTCCCACGTGTGCCATGGATTTTTGCAATGGTCACACCATAGCTTCTTCCTTTTGTCTCCCTCACCATCAGATCCACGAGAAATAAGGGCAAAGCTATCGACCTCCGAAACATTGCTGGGTACCGTCTTGGTCAACATAATTCGCTTCCAGCACTCTTCTTGTCAAACTTCAGAGAAGACCTCACAAATGGACGGTAAAGGTTTCCGTCCAAGAATTCTTTCCTTCACATTGTCCAAACTGCAGTTTACACCAGCAAGAAACATGTAAACACGATCATTCTCCCCCCACGTCATGAATCTCGTGCAATCATTTGGATTTTCCCATACGCCCTCATAGCATTGATCCAACTCCTACCACAAGCTTACCATCTCATTATAATAGACAGCAAACTCCCTATCACCTTGCTTAGATTGCCATAGCTTGGATTTCAATTCAAAGATTTGAGAAGAATTCTCCCAATTTGAAAAGGTTTCTCTGATGGAATCCCAGACATCCTTTGTTATTGGTAAGAACATATTCGGCTTGGCAATTGACGCCTCCATAGAGTTGAGGAGCCAAGCCGTGACAAGAGAATTCTCAGACCTCCTTGTTGGAAACATCGGATCATCGGCAGTAGGCTTCTTGACATAACCAGTTAGGTATACCAATTTCCCTCGGCCATCAATAGCTAGTTTGACCTGTTGAGACAACTCTAGATAGTTTTTACCATTCAGCTTGTGAATGGTAATTTGAAAGTAGGATCCAGGGGAAAGGTTAGCACTACCATTGGGGGGAGCACTAGCACACACAGGGACAGCCGTGGAACGGTCAAAAACATCATCTGAGAAGGAAGGGGAATCACCAGTCATCGCTATCTTCAAACCAGTATTTTTAGCAATAGGGTTTAGAGAATCCCTGCCAGCTCTAATACCATGTAATTTTGTGGAAGAAAAACACGATTTCTTCTTATTGAATCAAATCAAGATTACACTTATATATATAGGACACTACAAGATATAGAGTATCTTAGCTAACCATCTAAAATCTAGGATCTAATCTAACTTGAATCTCAGTAACTTAAAATTTAAAAATCAAATGAACAGAATCTAACAAACCAAACAAACTAGATCTTAAGAAAATCTTTTCCTAATGTGAAAAGAAATTCAGTAAAAACATATTAGAAACTGGTCCATTGCATTACATTAGAACTCATGGTAACTTGGACGGCTTTGAAATGATTGCTTTTTATTGACAAATCAATGTTAGACCATAAGTATAATTTCCTTATTATTCCATAGTTTCAGAAAAAAGCCAATGAATAATTGATTTTCATCCACAAATGCCAAAAAAAAAAAAAAAAAAGCATTGCTAGAACAAGACAGAAACAAAGGGAACATATCTAGCCAATGAAAACCAGTATTGGTTTAAGAACTATAAACTCATATAGAACCATACTAGGACATCTACATGTTGATACCAGTATATGACTTGAAAATTTTAGTAAATGACATTAAATGGTCATCAGCAAAATAAATATATACAAATTATTTTAAAGCTTCTTGCCTGTAAAAGCTGACGCCTTATTACCACCCATTTTGATTTTCGTTCAGTGGATTGCGGACGCAAGGAGCCCATCATGGAGAGAAGCTTAACTCAGAAATGTAAGCGCCTATTAGGTCAAACTCTACAATATTGATGAAAATGACGCAAGTATAGTGATGTACCTCAGCTACTTTCTGTCTATGCTCTGCCTTGACTCCTGTCCAAGACCATATTGATTCCAGTAGGTTCCCATGATTTAAATGAATATCACAGCAATTTGGACTAAAAAAATGAGTTAAAATGTCCATAGTAACCTGCAGATCAGCAAAAAGCTGAAAGTCATAAAAGCAGTACATAGAGATGATTGATTAACACAACCACGGGAAGAAATCTATAAAGTTTCGGTCACTTATGGGCTGATGGATGCTAGTACTTTTTGTGCTAAAAAATTAAAATTAAAATTAAGGACATCCTACTCTACCTTAGATGTGAATTTTGAATGTGACCTTTCCAAAGATATTACAAACTAAGACAATATTGAACAGTCTTTCATAAATTTTTACCTCCAGGTAGGTAAACCTGACCCGGTACTTCTTACGAACAAAACTCAAATGGGAATTTTGTCGTAGCAATTGATGCTTATCAAAGATGTTTAGGCACTCAAAAACATGTTCTAAAATATCTTTTAACTAGCACCTTACAAGTTATAACACGCATTTCTAAAACCCTTGGTACCACTATCGATGCCTTCTAAGAAATAAATTACAGAAAGGGCAGAGAAAGACAAACTAGTTATTGAAAAATCGGTTTGCTTGACAAACTCTAAACTCCTAGAATGGACCCTATTAATTGAGTATTAGTCATTTCTTCTAAAAGCTTAAGCTATTAGGCGGTGGCTAGCAACAGATTTATAACCACGCACTCCGCATCATGTGTGGACTGCATGATGGCCAATCATGTGGGTAAGTATGAATTAGAAGGCCCAGCAAATGAATTGTTAATTATAAGCCCAAAACATACTAAAAGCCCAACACGTCATGACAATTTGGAGAGTGCAATCACAGGGATATGAACTTGGGATCTTCTTCTCTGATGCCATGTTAATTTAGAATTTCTCCCAAAAGCTTAATCTCTGGGGAGGTGGACCACATTATTTTTAATATGACAAAAATTTTTGCAAATTACCAATATCAGTCGGTTCAACTTTAGCTAATTAAACAAATTTCAAAAAAAAAAAAAAAAAAAGTAAGCTGTTCTTTGAGTCTAAAGTATTCCCAAAACCAAATGGCATTTTCCTAGTAAGAAAACAACAGACAGCTAAGCAAGAGATGAGTAGAATGAACAGAAGATTACAGCACCTTAACAACCTCTACCTCTGTAAGTGCAGATGCACCCCCAATAATGTCAAAATCACCCTGTAAAAAATTACGGTACTAAGAAGGGCCCAGACCATAAATGAATATTCAGATAAATAATTAAGAACTAACAAGCATATTACATTCCAGTAAAGGTATGTAGTAACATATACCTGAAGGTAGCGATTTGGTGGTGAATGCCCGATTGCCCTTCTATAAACGCATGAAATTTCGTATCTTTTGAATGAAGTTTTCTAGAAAGAATGTATGTATGGCCAATTAATTCAGCAAACTAAAATTCAGCATTCAGCAATTGACAAAGTATATGGGTAAATTATATTTCAAACAGCTAAATATTTCAAAGGAAAGCTTATGAACTGTCGTATTTCAATACTTGATTAATGTTGTATAGTACAAGTACAACTACTGGGAAAATATGCTGACATCATAAAAAATTAAAGAGCAAAACTCAGATTTTGTGATAAAGACCTCTAGGCAACTCAGAGGATGAAGAACCGCCAGAATATTTACCACAAATGGTTATGAGAACTCTTAAGCTGGACAAAAGTACTAAACATCACCTACTCTTAGATTTATCTTCTTCGAGTCTTTTATAAGACCCAAAAGTACAAGTAGAAGCCAACAATGTGGTATATATCACATGTGTGGATTTACCACTTCCACTACAGGAGAGAAAAACAAGTTATGAAACCGAAGATTAAAAGTTGACATGAAAGGACTAGTTTTTTGAATTAAACAAGTTGACTTGAAAGAGAGTCCCAATTTGTTATTTGACAGGCACAAATGTAACAAGTTGCAACTCTTTCCTCAGCAAATGTTCAACCACCTTATGTCGCTCCATTTATTGATTTTGTAAATTTTTTTCTTTTTTCTATAAGAAACGCCAACCTTCATTCATATTAGAAAAGAGTGCTAGTAAGCAGAAGACAAGTGACTAGTACAGCCAGATTACAAAGCCCCCCTGCGTCTATTATTTCTACCAATCATTAAATTACATTCAACAGATCATTACCTTTGCCTGGAAATACCCAAGAAATTAAATCTCCCTCAATATTTTGTACCAAATACTTAAGGAGAACAAACAATGAAGAAAAATGTAATCTAAACATTCGTTTTCCCCCCGACAAAGCAGACACCATCCTCGAGAAAGAGAAGAATAATGATTTCTCATTAGCAACACATCATGAGAATTAATCTTGCCAAGCAAAAGTATCCGATCAATTAAACACTTGATTCTGTAGGTTGGGCTTCTATGTCAACTAATCTACCTACTTTCACTCAGTAGGAATAACTCCAACACTCAGAAAAAAATCAATAAAGAGATAAGTACAAAAGGTGAACAAAAGCCAGTAATCTCATCAAGTATTAATAAAAGTAAAATATAATCCGACAATAAAGATGAGTACTGGCAATCTAAGTATAAACAATACCTGACTGGAGATCACCCAGCTGACAAAAGGCAAACGCAGCTCATGGCAAAGTTCAAGCATATCTCCTCCATGGCTCAAAAGTTTGACAGTGTCCCTTTCATCATTAATAGACACACTCAGCATGAGCTAGCATCTACTTTTCAGAGATGATGGCAAAAGGACAATAATAAAACATGAAAATAAGGATTCAGTTATTTAACCTATTAAACTGTGGGCAATCATCCAACAATCGCATGGAAATTATTTCCAAATGCTTTGCGCAATGCTTTCTAAAAACCTCCTTCGAGATTTCAGTAACGTAGTCACGAATCTCAGTGTTTAACTCAGCATACTGAATGGCAGAAGTATCACCTCCTGGCAACCTATATCTACCAGTATGATGATGCTGGTCCTTTATGCTTAATGCCTCTTCGTCAAATATAGCATTGACAACTTTATCATATACACTTGAGTCCTCTGAAGTTTGCATAGTACGTAGAATATCTGAAAATACAAAAGAACCACACTTACTGGACTCCAGTCACCTACTACATATAGATCAAAAGCTGAAAACAATTGGACAAAAATTGTCTCGTGACAAAAGAGGAAAACAAAAACAGAAATTTTATTGGAGAGGAAAGAAGCACACCACACAAAAAGACTAGGAGAACTAAAAGTCCTCCAAACCCTTTTTTAAAACAAGAAAATTTTCAATGAAAAGGAAAAAGATGAAAGATTGGATGGAAGAAAAACTAAAACATAAACTTAGCATCCTGTCACATCCTTCTGTAAAAAACTATCAAAGAAAAAAGAAAAGTTGTAAAAACTTTATCCATCGACGCCCACAAAGAAGCTGAGAATTTGCCTTCTCAATGGGATCCATCTCATCCATACCATTTCCTTTTTATCAAAGATACTCAAGTTCCTTTCCATCCAAATTGTCCAAAATAGTCCTCCAAACCAGAAACAAGGAAAACTACATAACTTTCTTCCATTCCACAAAAATATTGAAAACAAGATAATTTGGATTTTTTTTCCTTGAATAATGTGATAGAGACAATAGTCAAAGTTGCCAAATCATTACACATCACAAAAATGTCCTTTCAAGTATCAAGTACCATAAATTACATATGGCTAGATCTTTCAGGTTCACTCATTGTAAAATTTTATTTTTATAATTACTTTTTTTTTTTTTTGGCTCTATGTGTGTGTGTTATACTACTTTGCATGGTTATAGAATAACTTAACTACTTTTTAATTTCTAATATTTCTCTAATACGAAAATTGAAGAAAGCTAAGCAACTTTCAAAAGGGGGAAAAAGGCTCACTTTTATACTGTACTGGGCTAAGGGCAATAGTAACCTTTTCAGAAATTTAAATATACCTTATATCGTAACTTCCACTTTTTGTTCTCTCTCAAACCTTTTTCCATAATATTATTTTTTATCCTTTCCCCTAGGCCGTCAATATTGGTCATCGTAATTAAAAATATACATGATCGGTGGTATAACTCCATTAAAAGTACTATAGGCCCATTAAACATTGCTATGATGATACCCGAATGGAAGGAAGCTGTAATGGAAGAAATGAGGGCGCTTGAGAAGAATGAGACTTGGATTGTTGTTAACAAACCAAGTGGCAAAGTTCCTGTGGGATGTAAATGGGTGTTTACTGTTAAGTACAAGTCAGATGGGTCTATCGACAGGTTCAAGGCAAGATAGTTGCAAAAGGTTACTCTCAGACCTACGGAATAGACTATCAAGAAACTTTTGCCCCAGTAGCAAAGATCAATACGGTCCGCGTACTAATTTCACTTGCAACAAATCTGGACTGGCCACTTCAGCAACTTGATGTTAAGAACGCATTTCTTAACGGAGATTTAGAGGAGGAGGTGTATATGGAGTTACCTCTGGCTTTGGTGGGTCCAGTGGGGGCAACAAGGTGTGCAGATTGAAGAAATCACTATACGGTTGAAGCAGTCCCCTAAGAGCTTGGTTTGGTCGGTTCACTAAGGTGTTGAAGAGCCTTGGGTACAAACAAGCTAATGGGATCATACATTGTTTTATCGACATAACAGAGGTATGATTACAGCCTTAAAGTTTATGTTGATGACATCATTCTTACAGGGAATGACGTAGAAGAAATGAAATGTTGAAGACTAAGCTTGCTGAAGAGTTTGAGATCAAAGATCTGGGCAGCCTGAGGTATTTTTGGGAATGGAAGTTGCTAGAAATAAATCCGGTATCTCAGTCTCCCAGAGAAAGTACACACTTGACCTTCTTAAGGAGACTGGAATGCTAGGATGCAAACCAGCGGATACACCAGTAGACTATAGTTTGAAGAAGAAAGAAGACGAGAAGAATGAGCAGTAGATAAGGGGCGGTTCCAGAGGTTGGTGGGAAGACTAATACTTGTCGCATACTCGGCCAGATATAGCGTTTTGCGGTTAGCCGAGTCAGTCAGTTTATGCATGCACCGACAGAAGCCCACTTGGATGCTGTCTTTAGGATCATTCGGTATTTGAAGGGGAGTCCTGGTCGTGGTTTGTTTTTCAAGAAAACTGACAAGCGGGGAGTTGAAGTCTATACAGATGCTGATTGGGCTGGTTCGGTTGAGGATAGAAGGTCTACTTCGGGGTATTGTATGTTTCTTTGGGGCAATATCGTGACATGGAGAAGCAAAAAGCAACCCGTGGTGGCGAGAAGTAGTGCTGAAGCTGAACTGAGGTCCGTAGCTCATGGTGTGTGTGAATCTCTGTGGCTAAAGATGTTATTAGAAGAGTTACATATCAGAAATAACCTTCCTCTGGGTTTGTTCTGTGATAACAAAGCAGCCATAAGCATCTCTCACAACCCAGTGCATCATGACAAGACTAAACACGTGGAAGTTGATAGGCATTTCATCAAGGAAAAGATTGAGGAAGGGATCATCCAAGTCACCTACGTCCCTACTTCTGAGCAAGCGGCAGATATACTAACTAAGGGATTGCCGAGAGTGATTTTTGAGAAACTTGTAGACAAGCTTGGTATGCACAATTTGTACATACCAGCTTGAGGGGGAGTGTCGGCAGATCAAGTTATTTGGGGAAATATCTCCAGAAATTAATTCATTTATTTCTGGAATATTCTTCCCTTATTTCTTTCCTTAGTATTGGTTAGTCTATTTTTAGTATAACCGTGTATTACAGTCTATATAAGACTGATCTCTGTACCCTAAAGAATTATGGTGGAATAAATCTATTTTCTGCAGTGTTTCTTCCCTTGCTTCGTGTTCCTCCTTGGGTGTTTATTTCTTCACTTATAGTCAATAGAAGAAGGGAATTAAAAATTAAGACTAACTAGTTCGGGTTTGGAATCATAATTTTAACTGAGCTTGATGGTACAAGAATGATATATAAATTTTTTTAGTTGGCAATAAAAATAATAGAGCTTTTGAAGAATCTAATTCAAGCTCTGGTATAAGTTTCAAAGGCTTTGCAAAGAACTCCTTTGAGAGGCCAGTTTTGAGTGAAAGCTCTATTGGAAGGTTATCCAGACACCTTGGAAGTGGCTTTTGGAACCAGGAAGTCAAAAGAAGCTTCCAGAAAGCAATGCAAACAAGCCCTATAAAATCAACGACCTATATATATCCTTGATGTCAAGATGAATGGTATCAACAAAAAATTTAGTCAGTTTAATATTGTTTATGACCTAATTTCAGCACTGCTACTGTTCAAGTTTATAGCAAGTAAAAGCTCCATGTTACTTACTGTCTAACAACTCGGATTCCATCCGTGGAGGGAATGCATGTTGCAGGAGTTCTACAGCAGAAGGACGGTCGGATGGACTTGGAGACATTAAACGTCGCAATAAAGATGCCTGTTCTGGAAATTCAACAGCCCATGCAGATGGCACCTCTCCTTTCTGCTTCAAATCAGATAGGACAACATTTCTTTCCATTGCAGTTCCAAACGGGTGCCAAAGCTCAAAGAAAACAATTCCTAAGCTGTACATATCAGCCTGCAATTCAAAATTTTCCAAATATTTGCACGCTGCACCTTTGATTAAAAAAATTAATTATATCCATAGATATATCAAACAGAATTTTTCATCCTGATGGGGTGAAACAAAAGCACTAACAAAAATCTAGAAGAACGTTCACCTTTTCATCAATCTTTGGCCATCCTTGCTCAATTTCAGGTGCAGTGTAGAAATAGGTACCAACTTGACCAGTACCATCAATGGAAACTCCAGTTGTATCTGCGGGAAAACTGAGATCTTGTTCCAACTGCTCAAACTTCAAAAACTTGGCTGAAATTAACAAACAAAACAAGGGGAAAAGAAAAATTAGCCAACGGTCTAGTAAAATTTTTTCATAAATCAATATACTAATGCGTTTATATCCCATTTTTCTTTCTCATACAAATGATGTGAAACATTTTAATATCCAATATGCAATATGCAAATACATAAATGACTTGGGAAGAATTTTTTGATAAGAAAACTTAGTTTATTATTAAAGAACTCAACTACAAAGGAAAAAAAAAAAAAAACCCAACGACAACAACAACAACACTTTTCAGTGACCCACTACAGCCCTCCAATTAAGAAAAATCCAGGAATAGAGAAAACAAAAGGAAAAAAGGACCAACAAAAAATAAAAAAGGACAAAGGAACAAAGCACAACACTTGGTGATCCAACACAACCCTCCAATTAAGAACAATCTAGGAAAAGAAAATATCTTTGAAAGTTAAGAGTTAATTTCTTTTTTCTTTAAATAATAAACAGTCCAACTTTTTCAGGGGTAAATGTAATGGTGTGCAGCAGGGGACCAGGAGTCCACCTAAAACACAAAAGAAAAACGCCAAAGAAGCAGTCCGAGAACTATGACCCAAGGAAACTAACTGCTTGCACAAAATCCTAGTCTCCTAATCATTGCAAAATCAAGTGTCCCACCCCTTAAAAAATAGAAATGGAAAACACAGCAAAGCCTTTTTGCTTGAGAGATATACAAGGCAACACAATGCTTAATACTTTCCCACATTTTGCTACTATATTTCTATACTTCCTCAAATATTTGATTGTTTCTTTCTAACCATAATGCCCGAGTGACAGCAAGAACAGCTACATTCCAAAGCCTCCTATTATAAATCCTCCCACCCACAAAATCACCATCGGAAAGATCCACAATTCCACTTGGGGTTACCTTTAAAAACCCAAACTCTCCCAGCAGTCAATGCCAAATACTCAAGGAGAAGGGACTGTGAAGGAAAAGATGATCCACCGTCTCACAATATCTCCAACAAAGAACACAACATCCATTAGAAAGATGAAGATAATGCTTCCTCCTTTTCAACATATCCTGAGTGTTAGGCTTACTCGATGCGAGCAGCAAACTAAACACTTGAACTTTAATAGGAACTGAGCCTTTCGAAATAAAAAGACAGAATTTAAAGGTACGAAAGTAATGACTCAATCAAGAATTTGAAAAAACAATTTTCAAGAGAACAACCCTGTACCCTGCAATTCCCACAACCATATATAAGTGATACCCTCACACAGTCTCATTCCTTCTAAACAACCCAATACCTCTGTTACCTCTCTCACCAGGTTCTCTTCTAAAATGAAAGTTCCAAGAAACACTAATTTTCAGAATCAACTACATAAGAAGATAAGATTGACGAATTATGAAGAGAAGAGAGTCTTCACTTTTCATACTTATATCAGGGCAATTAACGTGCTTTTGCCGTAAAGAATGATATGACAAAACAAAAGCATATTAACTTTAAGTATGCATACAGTTACACATGTTGCCATGCTGATCCAATATAGTGTCTTTTTTCTCTACCAATCATAAGACAAAATCCATCTCAAGTGCACTCTCAATAAAGAAAAAATTATTTCAGTTATTATATGTTATTTATATGAATCTTACCTAGACCAAAATCCCCAATTTTAATATCGTTGCGAGCATCAAAGAATATATTATTAGGCGTTAAGTCTCGGTGGATGATTCCTTGTCCATGTATGTGTGCCAAGCCTTCAACAATTTGACGAAAAAAATGCCATGCGAATTCTTTGTCAAAATGGCTGCATGGATCAAAAACCTGGCGTAGAGTCCTTCCATGAAAAGAGAAATATAAGAAACAGAACATATTTGAATAGATTCATGGACAAGAATGGAAGGAAAAATAAAACAATTAGATATTATTAAGATATATGCATTAATCAAAAGATCTCTCAATC
The DNA here is from genome assembly GCA_025413485.1 of Ficus microcarpa. Taxonomy (NCBI): domain Eukaryota; kingdom Viridiplantae; phylum Streptophyta; class Magnoliopsida; order Rosales; family Moraceae; genus Ficus; species Ficus microcarpa. The sequence goes on along the minus strand of CM046382.1, from coordinate 3,571,311 downwards.
TTAGAAAATCAATGTCACTTTCTCGGCAAATAGAGAACTCAAAAATAACACTTCGAGGACACACGAAAAATCAAACTAATAATTACACTAGTTGCAAATTTCAAGAGTTGATGTAATGCAGAAATAACATATGAACGGCTGAATTATTTGTTTGAAAGACAAGGAAATCTGATGAACTTTTGTTCATTAAAAAAAAAAAAACCATACAATTTTCTGTTTTCTATTTAAATAAATAAAAGGAACTCTAAGTTGCAAATTAATGTTCTAGAGGCAAGACGTAAGCAAGAAACAACTTCAAATTATCATAGTTGTACCAGTTTAAGGACAATAAATGAAGAATTTGATGAGAAGGGTACTGATTTTCTTATTACTGAAAAGATAATTTACAACATAATATATACTAAGTGGCCGGCATACCAGTCCACAGAAAATAAAGAATAGAATCCCTTCAAATTAGGAATCCCACCAAAACAGGAAACTACCATCTCTGATAAAAGGAAACTACCTATTCTGATAAAAATAAAAACATAAACTGAAATAATCTATTCTAAGAAAGTAAATAACTCCCTAACTAATTACACAAGGGTCGGCTATTTTCAACGATAAATATTCCTAAAAATCCTTACATAAAGCGGGAGTCTTCTATATGCAAAAAAAATAATCAGATTATAATACCTATGTTTACATTTTATTACACCTTGAGAAATCAGAAGATAAACTTTAATTTGAAAAATAGAAGCTCTACCGTGGGCAATATTCCATCTGAATATAGAGATATGCCGATTCAACCTTATTGTCCTGCCCAAGTGCATCTGCTGAGCTTGTCCCAGTGAAGCTGAAATTGGAGGTTGCTGCAGTCCTCGATGCCCCAGTGGTGTCACCATAAGAACCAGCAATTCCCGTTTCAAACCATGCCTATAAGTTCCAACAATTCCTAGAACAATCGTAAAACACAAAACTCGAGGCAATAAAACTTTGTTTATCAAAGTAAGCAAAAATTGCTAATTATACATTTTCTTCAACTATGCATTTGTTTATCAAACGAGTGCAACTCATTGCAAATATAAAGCATGGTCACAAAAATAAAAGGAGAAAGAAACTCGAGGATTTTTTACAATAAAGAATTGGAGACTGATCACTATGACAACGTAAAAATTTTAGCTGTTTTGTGGCTGTAAACAGAAAAAGTTTTAAAGATTTTCCCTTTTCTTTGATTTTTCTCAATTGGAGGGATGTGAAGGGGTGCGAAGGACCCTATTTTTTCTATTTCTTTTCTCTTTTTTTTTGCTTTTTTTTTTTCTGCTTATTGAGGATGCTGAATACTAATTCCTTTGCATTTGATTTCATTATCAATAAAGGAAAATTTTCTTATCCGAAACAACAAATATAAAAGGGGAACAAGAAACCACATACCTGATAGTACCGGACAACATGCTGATGCTGCAAACGTGAAAGTGTTGCTACTTCCCTACATACCTCACAACATTGATAAACAAAATTCAAAATGATGACTCAAAGTGGAATATAATTTCATCTAAAAAAAAAAAAAAAAAATCTCAGACTACTCCAAATTATAGAGTAGGTAATGATGGCATGAAACAGTGAAAATTGAAGAGACACGAAACAACCAAGGAGGAAAGGGGAGATACTAAATGTGAAAACAATACAAACATAAGTAGCTACAGATTCCTGATTCAAATTGCAAGTTTTCTTGACATGAATAGCATCTATGCGATAGAATTCACCCCCACTTCAAAGGAAAAAGGCAATGATGATGAACTCCGATTATAGTTCTTTCCTAGACCAAGAATGAATGGACACATAAAAAATCTTGCTTTACTTTCCTTTTAGTTTTCTTGTTTGGGGGCCTTGAAAGTTATATGTCTTAGAACCATTAAAAGAAATTAAAACTGAAACACAAATATATTTTAACCGAACGACACAAAATTAAATGGACAACAAAAATCAAGGTAAGAATTTAGTAAGCCCTGGGCAGTTAGTTGGTTAGCATTTTACTAGTTATTCTTCAATTCTTCAAGCCAAAGCTTTGAGGAATCTGCAAAATGCTTTATTGTATCTGTAAAATCAGTAAAGCCATTGAATGCAGATGTTGATAGGATTTCAAAAGCCTATCTCACAACCCACAGACTAAGCTGAACAATTTCCCCTATACTCATACCCACTACAATCCCCTTATCTCCTCTGCACAAGCACAATTTTCTTGACTAGCTTCCCTAATTAACTTTGAACGGATTGTATCCAACCTAACAACAAATCAGATCCTCACTTCTTACTCTATTATTCAAGCTAACTAACCAACGGGCTACCCAAGGCCTATCAGAATTTCAAGTACTATATCGTGATGCAAAGCACATTATGGACTAAGTACTCCGCAGCAAAACTGACAAATACCTCAATATTCGATCATTAATGGGCAGGCTTTCATCTTTAAGGCGAATTTTCTTCACTGCATAATGTCTTCCATCTATTTTGTTTTTACACAGTACAACGTGGCCAAAACCACCATGACCTGTTATGTATGTAAGATTCCAAGAACAAAATTACGAAGAGTCGTACAATTTCTGAGATCAAACAAAATTTTTGGAACAATGCACATGAGGGATAATAGCTGTCCAATTCTCTAGATGGCATTTTTCCACGGACACTATGAACATGTAGAAGCAACCTTTACACACACAGGTGTATGCACAAGCAGACATGCCCACAAACACGCACACACACAGATCAAATTTATTAACTTCACCCAAATATGTTCTTCAATTAATTTACATACATATATAAATATATATATATAGACACACATATAAGAAGAAAGAGAGGGGATGATGACTGAAACTATTTGAAGCAAAAACAAAAATAAATTGTGATTTTCCTTTACCAAGGGACTGTAATTCCTCAAAGTCATTCAGATATCGAGAGTTTGGGAGAGATGTTCTCGGCCCTTCAATATCAGAAGTGTATTTCCAAAATTCAGAAAATTTTGATGAAACCTGGATAAAATCAATTAAAACACATTATAATATAAATGAAAAATTAGAAACCAGAGAAAGCAACAAGAGATTGTAGAAAAGGGAGCACACCATATTCTGCCGGAAAGCATGATCAAATGTTGTGTTAAAAGTTGCAGATGCTTCAGAAGCTAATCCCTTTGCCTGTTCTGAAAAGATCTGTAAACCAAATGAACCTATCAAATTCTGGACAGAACTAGAGATCAAAATTAGACTAGCTAACTTTCAATCTCAGAAAAAGAGAAGTGACGAACTACAAAATCCATACCCCCAAATTGTACAGTTCGGTTGAGATTTGTTGCATATCATTACACAATGCTCTATTAGAAGTGCAAGCAAGGCGAAGCAAATGAACCTAACAAAAAAAGAAACAACACGGAAGAAAATTTTACTCAACTCTCTGTGGGGAAAAAAAAAAAAGGGTAATAGGATTTACCATAATCAGATCCTTTTGAGAAGCTTGGGCTACTGGTTCATGAGACAAAGATGCAGAGGACAGTGGGTTTGAACATTCACTTTTCTCATCATCCACTTCTCTATCTTCCAGGAGAGCCAGATCCTATATGCATAAAAAAAATTTTGCTCCAGTTTGAGGTACTTTCCAGCATCATAAATACTTTTCAAATAGAACAAGTTAGAAGAACAAAACGAAACACCCCATTTGGGGGACATCTGTAGATGGTGTTTTGAAGGTTGGGTTGAATTTTTTTTTTGGGCGGGGGGGGGGGACTTTTGAAAAATTTATGTGATATAGAAAATAGTGCAAAAATTTAAAATGTGTTCTGAACAAAATTTACAAAATAGATCTTGTCTTATTCATCTCGTCGTTAAAAGCATTTTGACATAAAAATCATCTCATTTCGATTTGAAATGAGAAAGTTATAAACTTTTAAATTTTGAGTTTTTTGAAATTAGAAGAGAGAGAAAGTTTGAAATAGAGTTGGGATTTTGAAATCCAAATGGTAAAATAACGTTTGGAATTTGACCCCAAGTGGGCTTTGAAGATGTTGAACTCTCTGAAATAAAAATTCCATATTGGTCAACTTGTTATCTATCCTATATAGCCCAGTGGAATAATTCATCAAATTGTTGAGAGGTGTTTTTCATACATAGATGCACATAGTTATGTATCCTATAGCATTGTGGTATGCATCATTCCACTCTGCTGCATCATTCCACTCTGCTGCATCATTATTGTTATGCACTACAAATTCTCTTTGCAGGAGTCTACAAGAAGCCCAACTCAGCCTAGGAGTCCCAAGTGGATGAAGTCATCCTAGCCAACATGACAAGGGAAAAATGGAGTGATATTTTAACGAGGTTGACAAATGATTTGTGAGTTTGATCTAAAGAAGAGAATGCTTTAAGTTTTGTCCCATGAAGTCATGAACGTAAATCTTAATTGATTGAACCACAATACATCTTGTGTCTTCTCTATATATCTTTATATTACTTTTTGACAGTATTTATCGATCATGTGTGGACACACTACCACAACAATTATAAGACCTGCAAAGTTTAACAATTACGAAGAGTACAAAAGTTATCTCAGGAGTTACTGCACAGTATTTTTTTTAACTAAGAACATAAATAAACAAGCTAACAGGTTGAGAAAGACATTAACTACATCCACTAATTAGATATAGTGTTGGCTAATACTTTAAAAATCTGTTTGTCTCTACAATTCAATCTATATAATTCTGCGCTCTTCAGCCTCAGAGGCTTCTTTCTTAGATTTTGATCCTAGCACACTTTAAAATCCTTTACCCCTACATCTTTTCATAAAAATTTGTTTACAAAACCAAAAAACTCTGGTAGTACATATACCTTGATCAGAGATAAACAGACCACTAAAGTCCCTATCACAGTGGACCCAAAAAGCCACCCAATATTTCACTCTATCCCAAACAACAGCACTCTCTGTTGGAAATTCAAGATTGATTATAATCCCAATATTTCCACGTAGAGCTGTATTTGTAGGGTTAGATTTGTATTTGAACAACAGAAGATTTCCTGCAAATCAGTAGATAGTGAATTTCCTGTTTCACCTAACATGTGATGACAATATTTAAAGAGGATAAAAGAGTGCAATTACAGGGGCTTGAACTTGAGACCTCCACTCTAATACCTTGTTTGATTACCAATACATCCCAAAAGCCTAAGAGCTTAAGCTATTGGAAGGGATTGTAGACTAACACTAGAGATTGGTAGAATTTCAAACTTTCTTATAATAGCTATAGCTTGTTGTATATATTCCCTGCATCCAATTATTCTGCACATAATAGAATTCCAATTCTCTGATAGTTTTTCTAGACTTTCTTCCTCACAATCCTCAAAAATTCTTTGGCTCCTTTCCAACCAAACCCCCAAAAATCCACTAAAACTGCCACCTTCCACAGTTTGCTACTAGTACTAGATCCCGGTGATAGGGAATACTCACATAATTGTTTACAACTTGTGGGAACAACCCACAAAAACCCCAGTTCCCTCGTCAACAAACTCCATATGTTACAGGAAAAAAGGACAATGCAAAAACAAACAGTCAACAGACTGGCCACAGTTTTTGCAGCGTGCATCATCCTGGAAAGATTGAGGCATGGTACTTGTATATATACATATATGTTAATGAATGGAATCTTTATACAATATGTCACATACTCACATTTATAAAGAGACCATTCAGGACAAAAGAAGAAACAGAGGGAAATAGGAGAGAAAAATTAACATAAAACAGATTTTGAGGGGGAAACTTGGTATTGTTCTTTCCAGTTATCAATATCCATGCATAAAAACCTTAATCTAAAGAGCCACTAAGAAACAAAGACCAAATAAAGCATTCAAACATCAAGAATGAATCCAGACTACTTACTTCTTCCCCACTCGTGCTACTATTTCCAACTGATATCTCCTCTGAAGATGTACTTGAATCAGCAGACGATGTGTTTTTATCACCTTCACTCTCTTCTTTGAGAGTACGTAATTTGGTAACAGGGGAAAGTAATGAATCTTGTCTTGTTTCTTGAAAAACCAATGGTCTCACATAGTTCTGAACATGCTTTTCCTGAACCTTACTTGTAGTTTTTTTGCCATCCAATGTACGGGCAGGAACTGGAGTCTTAATTCCTCTATTCTCATCCAGTCCAAAACCCCAATTCCAGGACTCTTCTGAGCCACTGAAAAGGTCAATGAAACCATACACAAAAGGTCCGCCCAGATTGGTATTATCCTGATGAAACAATTGACCACTACTATCCATTTTGGAAGATGAGACCTTCAAGAAAAAAGAATACAATAGAAAAACTTAAAAATCTTTTCCATTCATAGAAAACAAAAATCATATAGAAATGCAAAAAAGATAAGTAAAGGTAGCTGACAGGTTATCCTCCAAAAGCCAAAGTCATGAAATAATAAACATTAGCAAAATAATAAGCTCAACAGCAGTGGGAGAGAACATTGAAAAAGCAGAAAAAGAGTTGAAACAACAAAGTTCCACCATATTATTGGCACATCATATACCACTTTTGGGGTGATTCTACAGTTTCAACAAGATGTTTTGTATCCCTTAAAATTAAAATTTAGTAATCATCAACGATTCTATAATGCTGTCTCCTAACAGTTTGGAGTACAACCTATGGTTCCTCTCTACCCTTCAATTTAAGTTTTTGCATAAGAAAAAAGTAAAACTACTTTAATGACTAATGAATCAAAACCAAAGGATAAAAAGGATACGGAACCCTTTTGATGAACAAAAAGGGGAACTGGTAAAATGACAGAAAACAAAATGTACAGGAAACCAACACAAGCAAAACTATTGGGATATCTCTAATCAAAACTCCAAAAACTAGTGTTGTCCCTATCAGGATATCTTCACACTTTGATTTATGTTCTGGCGTTCAAATTAGAACAAATAATTTAAAATCTATGGGCCCCTTCAGCTGTGGATTTAAGAGTTTTCTTTTCTTTCCACATTTAATTCTTTTTTTTAATTTTTTGACAAGACGAACTCCCTGTATTGATAAATGAATCAAACAAACAGAAAAGAGGATAAGATATCCTCAAAGCAAGAAAGCAAAAACAGCAAAGAGAAAAGATATTAAAATTAGAAAAACAAAAATGCTAGAAACAAAAATCTAGTGGCCAATGACACCCTTTCAGTTATACACAGTTAGGGAAAGGGAAAATTTTTAAAAGCCTTATCCATCAAAGCCCATAAAGTTGCTGAAAACTTTGCTTTCGCATAAATATCTGTCACTTCCATTTCTTCATCTTCAAATATCCTTTTTTTTCCCCTTCATAAGCAGCAACCTTCTTTGAAACCAATTACTAAGGGAAATGAGGACAGATCCACACATACTTAAGGACAAAGCTTACAAATAGAGGGGGAAAAAAAATAGTAAGTTTAGTAAATTTGTACAAAGTCAGGTTAATAATTTAGTAAATTTATAATGCAAGCTTGATATCTCACAGTTAGTAAATTTAGGGTCCAGAGTCAAGTTTTACTAAAAAACAGAATAAAATAACAATGATAACCCCTAATAATAATAATAATGGTAACAAAAGACAAGGCTACAAAGATACGTTGAACATCAAGTAATAACATGTCACAATGTAGTATCTCAAGTTCTAAGTTCATAAAAACAGGTATTATGTTATACAAATTAAATCTTTGATGGGCAATGGAGATAGTGTAGGTTATTCCTTGAGTGTTAAGGCTCTTTGTATCACAGCTTTTTGGCATGGTCTGGTATTAGGAGAAAACATTTAGGGAAGGTGGCGGTATTAGCACTTCTATGGGGAGTCTGGCTGAAGAGAAACCAGTTAATTTTTGAGGGGTGTGAGTAAGAATGCGATGGCATATGGGACAGGGTCAAATATGGGACAGCTCTTTGGGTACACCAAGAGAAGGAATTTAACAGTTCGATGTTATCTGATCTATTTAGGGATTGGGATTCGGATTTGTAACTATAGGCGCTTTTGTTTTATGGGGAAATCTCCTCCCCTATCGTACATGTACATAATTCTTTACTAACTAATAAAGTTTAGTTTCTTTTACCAAAAATATATTTATGTATATATAATTAAAGTTTGTCCTTTAATTAGTTTCTATCTGTCACTCCCTTATCTCTCATGGACCTACACATTGGCATAGAAGTAGCCAAGATCTAGCTGTGACACAAAAGGAACCATATTTCTTAGCTACAAGTAAATTTCTTTCTAACAGAAACTTTAAGTACAAAGATCTACCATGTAAAAAAAACAAATAATTTATGATCTGAAGTTGCTGGGGATTTAGGGACAGATCTTACAGGTTCGTCTGATTGGCCCACTGGGCCAATTTCAGAGAGAAACTCTTGGGCAGCCTCCACCAAATTAAAAATCATTACCCGTCCTTCTCGAGCATTAGTATTTGCCTGAACAGAACAAAAAAATGATTAAGAGAAGAAACTGCAAACAAAATACAATGGTGATCAAAGAACCAGTTTTGTTTTCTTTTTTTCCAGATAGTTATCACAACTTTGAGATGGCATATCCTGGCATTGCTTGTGAGGAGCGTGTATGGAGAATCAAAGGTGGCAGCATAACCACCACTTTAAAGTTTTCCAACAAGTGGATGCTCTTTTATTGTAAATATAGAAGAGCTCTCAAAAGAATCTTTACTAAGCATTGGTTCATCAATAGACAATTTAACTCAAAAGGAAATTTATCCTTTTTATGACCTTGGCTTGGAAATCTGATTCAACCATATACAGTCGTATAAAAATTTCACATCTACTAGATCTACACCAAGTTTGATCCCATGAATTAATGTTCAATGTTGGAAAGTTGCATGGCATGTGACACCCACTTTGGAGAAATTAACAAGAGCAATTCTTTCATGGCATCCATGAACAATATATCTCTATCCCCTTCTTCCTTCCTCCTTTTTCCTCTAGCAACCAAGACCAGTAAAAAAACTGGTCCGTGCATGTGGCTAGCATATTCCTTTTTATCATTCAAAAGCTTCCCTCCGTCCTTGCTCTTCCTCTGTAGTCTTTTCCAAATATCTATTATATTGACACATTACCCATCTCTTGAAGATCATATGAAACTAACTTGCCCAACTAAATCAGAATGCCAAGCTACCTTGTACAACAAAACCATCACAAAATAATCACTAGTTTCTGTGTCACTACAACAGATTCATTCATTAAACCACAACCATGTCGGATTCAACTACTACCTGATCATGTAGAAGAGATAAAAGTTTATCAGCATCAGTGTCCGATAAACCTTTTTCTGGAGTAATATGCAACTTCGGACATTTGTAAGGATACCCTGGCAGGCACCTATTAAACAGAGACAAGATAGAAACAGTTATGAGGAGTACATAATCGTCAATAACATAGGAATGATATAAAGAATACTTCACCAACCTAACATGAAGAACTGCAGACACATCTAGATCCTCGAAACCCATATCCTTTGAGTAAGGCCTGTTCACATTACAGGGACTCCTTAGTTATGAAGAGTATACCTCATGATCGGGTTTGATTAAACTTCAAGAAACACCAACCTAAGCTTGATGAAAATTTGAGGAGGTGAGCCAGGCACATATTTGCAGTCCTCTTGAAAAATTGCGCATCTAAGCATCATGGAAAGGGAGAGAATTAAGCACAAAGATATAAGGAGCGCACTAGCTTTTAATAATTTCCATGTCAACATGCTATGGAGGCATAACTAAAAAGCAAATTTTATCAATACAACCAACCATATGCAAAGTAAAGACATGGAAAATGAAATTGGAAACCAAATAATTAACAACGTCTGAGCATGGCTTTCCCTCAAGTAAAAACAATAAATTGAACTAAAAAAGTTACCAAATATGATCATTATTCAGTAAAGAGAAAAGGGGGGAAAACAGCATACTAGCATAGCAATAAAATGCTGCAATTAATAACCAAAGTAGATCAGAACGAAATTGAGAAAATAAAAGAGAAAGGAGGGGTATCCAATATGCCAAACATCTACTTATCGACATGCAACCAATGATTAAATGTTTTCTTAAGTTTAACAAAATATAGTGCAGCTCACAAGAGAGGGGCTTATCCTTTCTACAGCATAGTCCTATACAGGAAGTAGAAATGAAAAATACCAAAGGAAAAAAGAAAAAATGATCACATTTTAGAAAATTGCTTAAAACCTCAAGAAGACATATATGTGACCCCACAAGCTCAACAAAATAAGTGAGGAACGAAACAACGGATATTGTCATGGAATAAAGGAGATTCCTATTAATCTATTTTACCAAATTCAATAACCCCTTTGGTCACTTTATTTTCAACCCTCATTGAGAATTAGAAGTGCAAAAGGAAAAGAAAAATGAACAAACTTCTAACATGTAAAAGTGAGTGTGGCCCTCAGAAGACACCAGCCTCTATGTGTGTATGTGCGTCTGCGTTTCTCTTGAAGGTCAGCGAAGGGAACACCCTCACCCTTAAACGGCTATATTTCATAAGTGTTTCCATTTAAGCTCTCTAATTTTGTGTCACAGGAGCCAAACTTTTTCTATTTATCCGTTTTATAATGTTTTTGACAAAAAAACATAGCCTCTATAATGTTTTTGACAAAAAAACGTAGCCTCTGAAAGAGTTCTTGGCCAGTATAAGTATTAGATCATACAACATGAGCCTTTTGACTATTTTGTTCAACTAAACTCTTCGTTTTCTTCCCAAAATCCAGCTCATAAATTCACAAAGAACACAAGAATTATTTTCTAAATATCTTACGAAGTTCCACGTACTGGAATTCCTATATCAAACATGGCATGTTTCAGAAGTACATCTATCTATTTGAGTCAGTAGTTACTACTTTGTACGTTGACATAAACCCAACATCATCACTGCTGACACATGTCACTCTTTAGCAACACATACACACACCCGACAAGAACTAGAATGTCAACGAGAACACAACTAAGTCAATTTTAAGCTCAGATTCTCAGATTTTCCATTATCATGATCCAAAACCACGTCTGAAAAAAAAACAAAACAAAAACAAAAACAAAACAAAACAAAAGAAAAAACAAAAGAACAACAACTACCCTCAGTTAAGGCATTCTAAAACAGGTTTCAGATTCCATCAAGATCACAGCCAGACAGATTAACTTTGTCAGAAATGCAAATTCGTGGAAATTCAAGTCACAGAAAAATTCTTTTTTCTCCAGCCAAGAATTTGATCAAGATCACGGCCAGACAGATTAACTTCATCAGAAATGCAAATTCGTGGAAATTCTAGGCCTAAAATCACAGCCAAATTCTCACTCGCCAGCCGAGAATTTGATCAAGATCGCGGCCAGAGAGATTAACTTCATCAGAAATGAAAATTCGTGGAAATTGCTTCATCAAGACTTCGCCAAATTCAACCCAAAAAAAAAAAAAAAAAAGAAGAAGAAGAAGAAAAAAAAACAAGAATCATCTGGACTAAAGAAAAAGAAAAATCTAAAGGTAACAAGAGGAAGAACAGACTTACAAGGCAGTGATTTCCTCAGAAAGAAGGTCATTATCATCGGAGGAATGGTGAGAGGCGAGGTCTTTCAATGGCATCCTTCCTTTGCTCCTCCCCCCACTCCCTCCTCCTCCGCTGCGCTTCTTCTTCTTCTTCTTCGAACTCTGCCCCATTCTTCTTCTCTCAATCGAAAATTGCCAGAGCAAATTCAGATTATTTCGGAAGGGTTTGAAAATTGACACCAATATTTCACACCCTTTTTTTAATTTAATTTTTGTTTATATTCTTTTTAAGAGGAGAGTCAAATCAAAGGTGTGGAATAGTGGGGGTGGTGGCGCTGAATGAACTCTGTTTGAAAACAAGGGAAGTGAAACAAACAAATTCTTCGACGTTAAAAAATAAATAAAGGGGACTTGGGTAAAAATTCTTTACCTTAAGATTCAAATCAAATTCTATACCATCAGATTTAAATCAAATGGTTAAAAAGACTTAGAAGGTGTTTGGTATGGGGTAATCTTTTATAAAAGAATAAAAATCTTAAGATTATCATGTTTGTTATGAGATTATCTTATTTTAAGATACACATGGGTTTCAGATTCCCTTACAAAGGGGTAATCTGAAACCCACCTTCCCCTTTGGGTTTCAGATTATCCCTTATCTAAATATCATAGTAATCTTAAATTTTAAATAATTTAGACAACTATCTATTTAACTTTTAAAATTGTCTACATGCAAACCAAATATTATAATCTAATATTCTTAAGAATTTGATTACTTTAAAAAGATTGTCAGGTATCTGATTACATTTGATTACCTTCAACCAAACACCCCCTAAAGATCACCAAATAAAAATATAACCCCCTCACATTTGATGTCTTCCCAACCAAAGTTTAAAAAACAAAAAAACAAAAAAACACACTGGTATTTTCGACGGGGGCCTCTGTCTTCGTCATCACAATGGCATGAGCCTCGCCTTGAAAATGAACCCGTGGCTGAGCCCATCACCGCTCTCTAGCACATCATTGATCCATCGCCACTCACCCTTCCCGGAGCATCGCGCAAGAGATTGAAGAGCTTCCATTGACTCTACTATGGTGATCCGACGTTGCACAGAGCATAGGCCAAGGCGGCGACCATGATCGGGCTCCGAGGCTTCAACGAATGGTACAGGCTAGGGAAAATCACCGGTGGGTAATGGTGGGAGCTCGGCTCGGAGGTCGAGTTCGTCGATGATGACACGAAATGACGGTGGGGCCACGAGATTTGGCGTGGATAGGAACCCATCGACAAGTATAGCAGCGAGGTTCGTCGATCAAGCAACCACCGACGCGACAACAAAGTAGCTCGGTGAGCTTCTTTTCCGGCCTAGAATCTGACCGCAAATACAATGGGCTCTACCACCTCCAATGGCGGCGGCCACCTCCTTCGTTTTCTGTCGACACGAACTTGGAGCTAGAAGCCTTTTTTTTTTTTAAATGGATTTAAATGGTCTACGAACTCTTTAAGAGTTAACATTTTAGCCCTTATTCCTTTTTTTTTTTTTTGAATCGTACTAACCCTAACATTCTAAAAAGGTAACGGTTTAGTCTTTTCCGTCCATATCCGTTAAATTTATAACAGAATCTTATTGAAATGATTAATTTTTATACTAAAATGACTAAAATATCATCTCCTCTCTTCCCTCGCCCGTTTCTTTCTCTCTCACTCTCGATCTGGCCCCCCCCAACCCCCACTGAGTTGCTCCCTACACTCCCTCTCTCGGTTTCGCTACACCCCTCCCACAGTAGTTCCACCCCCAGCCCCCTCTTGCCGCAATTTGCCCCTTACCCTGTAACTAGGTCTCCATCTCCCACCCCTGCTATTATTCTCCCCCAGTCCACGATTAAGTCCCCCATCCCGCCTCTGTTCACCCCAACTATAATTCGCGATCTAGGTTTTTGTGCACCTCCCCCACCACGAATCCGATGCCCCCCAGCCGCTTTCCCCTTTCGATCTGATTCCCCCCCTCCCACCCAACTTTTTCGCGATCTAGGTTTTTGAGCCCCTCCACCCACTGCGAAGCCGATGCTAACCCACCCTTCTCTCCATCTGATCTGGTTCGCCCCCCCTTAAGCTGTCACCGCCGCTGAACTCACACTTCCTCTCTTTGTAGTAGATTGGCCCTACCCTACCTCCTCGGTGAACTAGGTTTCAAGAAAAGAAGAGAGAGAAATGAAATGATAATTTTTTTATTTTTTATAATTTTGTAATTTTTTTGTTAAATTAATTAATATTAGATTACTAAAATACCATCATAAGTTAACAGATTTGGATAGAAAAAGACCATAACGACCAAAAAAATAAAAGTTTAAGGTCATCTCGGCTAAAAAAAAAAAGAAAACAAAAATCAAATCGTCATTTTTGAAAGAATTTTGGAACTACTTAAGCCAATTACTCTTTTTTTTTTTTCCTTTTAATTGTTTAATAATCAAGTGGAGTTAGATGCACAATTGATTTTGCGTGCACTTAACATCAAAACCATTCAAATAAAATTGAAGGGTTTAAAACTTTTACTTTATCAATGGGATAAAATCACTTTAAGATGTAATAGATTTATACCCCATTAGTATAAACTTATTTTAAAACCATTTAGATATAATCAAATGGTTGAGATGTTATTTGTGTATGATTGTTATAATGCACATTATCTCATACTAGTACAGACTAAAAAAATTAAAAAATAATATATAAAAAATAAATTAAAAAAATAAAACAACCCAGTCCCCACTGACGCTGGCGACCTCCCCCCCCCCCCAAAATGACAGATCTACCCCCCACAACACCGGCGATCAAATCCCCCAACCTCGACGACCTAGTCCTTTTCTCCCCCCCCCCCAAACTAACGTCAACCTTCCCCCAGCAAGTCGCCCCTAAGATTCAGTCCCTCTACTACTCGGGCCCCCCGCCCAATAACCTTCTCCAGTCCCTTTACAACTCAGGCCCCTGACCAGTGACCTTCGCCCTTGTTGGGAATTCCCTAAGAGTGAAAAACATTTTAGTTATATTTCATTTATTTTGAATTGATTAATAATATATTTGAGATTTTTTTTTTTATTACATCTTTGCTATACTGTCCTCATCTAGATTTACATGTCAAAGTAAATGTAATCAAACACTGCTTATTGACTATATGGTATTTAAACTGTTAGAATATTTTATGCAATGAAATTTTGCATGTGAGAAGACAACGTTTTAAAGTAAGTTGTCTAAATCTATAATCCATAGTCTATGAGGTTAAAGTGAGCATCTAACTCATATGAAAACTATTATGTTGTGTAAAGTCAATTGGAGAGATGGTTTGTCTTGATCATCTAAAGCGAGTCGACTCTCAAGTAGCGACATAGATATATTGCTTAGTGGTGGTGATATATTGAACTAGACCAAAGTGTCATTAATCTATAAGTTCACTTGATTATATTAATTTACTTTTGATGTTCATTATGCAATAACCATAATCCTAAGTAAGTAAATGACTTCATATTTATGACTTGTGCACTTTAATGTTCCAAACGCTAAAGCGTCTTGGAGTAATTAGGCCTGGCAATTCGTGTTAAACATGTCAATTGTGTCAGCCCATTTCTGGCCCATTTATTTTCTATTAAACATGTCGACCCAATTTCGACCCAATTATTAATCGTGCGGTCCAAACCCATTTATTACGTGTCGTTCTCGTGTCGTGTCACCGTGTCATGTCCGAATAATTTGAAAATTCTAACATAAATGTGTTAAACGTGCTAATCGTGTCAGCCTATTTCCGACCCATTTATTTTCGTGTTAAACGTGTCGACCCAATTTCGACCCAATTATTAATCGTGCGGTCCAAACCCATTTATTACGTGTCGTTCTCGTGTCGTGTCACCGTATCGTGTCCGAAATTGCCGGCCCTAGGAGTAATAAGTTATTAGATAGGTTTGTTGGGTATCTAACTTCAATGTGAGTTTTGCTTAGAAATATAGAATCATAACTCCATAAAAAGTAAAAGTTATCCTCTTAAACGACATTATATGTGATATAAAAATAGACGAGGCCTTAGGTCGTTTGCTGGGCAAATGACTAATTATTCACTTTGGGTGAATAATCATTTTCCTATTGAATAATGGATCTTTAAGATAATGTGATTAAAAGGCTTAATGAACTTTGCTTTTAAGTTGATTATGGATATTATATGAGAGTGTTAAATATATGACAAGATCATTAGACTACAGTTACACACTGGCTTAGTAATATAGTATATAATTGGGAATGCAATTTCAGATTTGCAGTGGTGTGAATCTGAAACTAATAATTGTGTAATTAATTTATTTGGTATAGAATAATTAATTACATAGATTATTGGAGCTCATCTTATATATGTCTAATTGGTTCCTTTACTAGCTCAATATAATTCTTTAACGAATGGTAATTAATTGGGATATTCATAATGATTTTAATTCTTGAACTTTGTGAAGAGAAAAATCTGAAACACCTCCTACAAAGTGTAGGCGTTTTTTCTACTAAGGGTAAAATAATAATTTTGTTTCATTTAAATAAAGTGGATTAATATTTAGTTGAATAAATATTTATTTGAAAATAAGATTTGAAATTTAAATTAATTATATTTATCTTATGTGATAAATATGAGATTAATTTAAATTAAGAGATATAAATAAATTAATTATTTAGATAATTAATTTAAATATCTAGATAATCTTATTTAAATAAATAGTTAAAATTAAATATGGTAATTATCCTATTTGAATTTGAAATTGAAACAAAATATTATCCTAATATACTTTGTATAGGCTTTTTTTATGAGGATAAGAGAAGAAAAAGATTTTCTCCTTATTGATTTTATTTGGATAATTATTACTTAATTATTTAATTTAAATAAATTTGTAATGATTTGATTTGGAATTTAAATTGGAGTTATGAAATATTATCCATAAAGATATAATCATAAGATAATTAAAGATAAAAAAAATTTGAATCAATTTTTGAATCTCCTAGTCCTATTTGAATTCAAAATTCACCTAGTTCATTCACTATAAATAAGACCCTAAAGGCTCCTTTTTTATTTAGATCACAGACTCTAAGATGAGTGAGCTTAATATTATTCTCTTATTATAGTAATAATAACGTACAAGAGTTTCTGGATTGTTGGAAGGAGAAAGCCGCGCATGAATACCGATCGAGAGACTGAGTGCTCATACACTCTATCATTCGAGAATTGAAGAATAGTAAAAAATGCTTGTTGGTTGAAGCTCTCTTTGATCACATCCTCCAGCATTCGTATTATCTTCTCTAAAGGTACGTAGATTGTAAAATAATTTATTGTATATAGCAACATGACTTATTACAATCTTAACAAAATTTTTTTAAAATTCCGCTGCATATATTACTCATTTTTCCTATTGGCCCCCCGCCCTCGCTCCCCATTTAACAATGAGCCCCTCCTTTTGAGGCCTGTAACCCAAACCCCCCCCCCCCCCAGGAGGACAAGCTCCCCCTCCCTCCTTCCTAACTTCGGCAACAGAAATCTCCCCTCCCACTCCCCCTCATCCTTTCATTGTTGAAGGTGGGTTTTTTTTTTTAATTTTTTTTAATTTCTTAGTCAAATCTACTGTAAAGTAAAATGTATGATAATTACCGTATGCAAGTAACATCTCAATTATTTGATTACATCTGAACGATTTAAAAATGAGTTCTATTAATAAGATATATAAAGAGGGTTTACAGCAGCTTTATTGAAATAAATTAAGGCATTTCTACAATAGGGTGGGGTAAAGTCATTTTACCCCATTGATGAGGTAAAATTTTAACACCCTTTTATTAAAATCCAAGAGTTCAAAAGGCCTTAAGATCATCTAGGGAAAATAAGACCTTTTGGAATGACCCGACTTTTCGAACCGTTAACTAGCTTACTTATTCTTAATTCATTTAGTCTTAACACTTATTTATGTTAGGTTCTAAAAATACCAAAAAAAAAAAAATTTAAATAAACCAAATTTGTACTCCAAGAATTAAATTTACTAAAACTTTTAATTGAGGAAATTAAAAATTTCTAGATAATAAATATCCTATTCAAATTCATATTTAAATAATATTTAAAAAGTTATAACGTCATATGAGCTAAAAGAAAAGACTCTAAAGTTTTTTTTTTTTATAAAATACTCTTACTAGTTTAGTAGTACCAAAATATTGAAAACATAGTTATAAATATAGTCAATGTAAAATAATTTAAAAAGTCTAAATACAGAAATTAAATTTCTGATGGTATCCCACTCCATTATTTCATCGCCTCTGCACAGTTTCGTCAGTATAAAAAACATCTAAGTGGCAAGCTGCTTACTCACGTTACCTACAACACAAATACACACGTATGAGCTTTCGCTCGATAAGTACAAATAATATCTCACAAAACATTTTCATAAAATTATATCATCACAAGTAACTCATAAATGTTCAAAAATACAAGTGATCTATATGTGTTCAATTATTTTTCATTATGTACATGTCTTATTTACTTAAGGGCCCATATTTCGTATCCACATGTGCGCAACCAATGAGGAGTTAGGGGAGCAACCCTCTAACCACCTCCAAGGTTATAACTTATAACTTTTATTCTTATCATATACTCTCACTAATTAGAGGTTAGTACGATATTTATTCCTATTTTCTGTTAGCCTCATTCTCATTAATTGTGACACTGTGAAGGTTTACGTGTCACTATGCATCTATCATTATGGTATAAATATTTATGAGGCATGTCGATTATATTAGTACAAAAGAAATTAAGCACGTCAAATACTTAATTAAAACAATACATATAACTCATATGCTTATCACATTATCAAGGCAAATCATAGAAAAGTAGAGTATCAATAAAGACAAACATTTTGTTCTGTGCTATAGGTGAAATTTGTACTTACTTGTCTTATATGCTTAAACTTCCGAAATTGTTCCTCCTATTACACAAGTTTGAGATATTGTCCTAATTAAACAATATTTTATTATTAGATAGAATTATAGTTATATTATTTTATTATTCATTTATTTATTTTATAAATTAAAGTGAGCTTAATTTACTTATATCATAATTAATTCAAATTAATTATTAAGTGTTAAATAAATTTCGAGTAATTATTTTTGAACTAATTTAATTTTACTTAATTTTATTTTATTTTATTTGATGGATCAATTAATAAATTGATTAATTAATTACTTAGGTAATAGTTAATTATTATTTTATTTAATTGAGTAATTACAATTAAATTACATAATTTTGATTAATTAATTAATAATTATATTGTTAATAATTTCATTATGTTATTTAAATATTCTTTCTTATATAATAATTATCAATTATTAATTCTTATATTAATAATCAATATTTAGATTATTCTAATAATTAATACTTGATTAATCTCTAATTAATTATCTATAGTTATATTAATAATTATATCAATGATTAATAATTAATTAGTTTCTAATTAATTATGTATTATAATTATGTAATTAATCAACACAATAATCTTACTTACACAGCTAATTACCATTTACTAATACTTATAATTAATTAATTAATTAATTACTAATTAACTTTTTTAACATAATTACATTTTGTTATATATTTATTAGTTTATTTAATTATTTATTTCTTAATTAATTAATCAATCAAAGTGACAAAGAGTCACCTAAGGGTATACCTTCCATCTAGTATTGGGTGTATAAGGTCCAATCCTATTAGTTATGATCATTTAGTTGAATTAACGTAGTCTCTTAGTATATACCCAGTAATCCTCTAGTGTACTTTATCTAAGTCCATTTAAAACTTGTTATTCAACTTTATAAAGTTATTGTTTTTCACATTATTTGATCATACACTTAATACCAACTCATTTCATAAATAAACATATCCATATGTTATGACTTACCCTTATATCACATTTTAATGTTTAGAGCCCGTTTGGTGTAATAATTTAAGATGATATTTTTAAGTTTAGAATGAGTTAAGTTTAGTTTAGTTTAAAAGTTGAGTGTTTGGTAAAAATTTTGAGTTGAAAAGCTTAAGTTGAGTTGAGTGTTTGGTAAAAAAGTTTGAGTTGAAAAGTTTAAGTTGAGTTGAGTGTTTGGTGTGAGGTTGTTTTAAAAAAAAAAAAGGGCCCTGTTTGGATGTTCAGAATCTGAGCTGAATGAATTAATTCATTTATTTAACTAATTCATCTGTGGTTTTTAACCCGGAGAATTAAAAAATGTTCATACGCTTAATTAATAACACCTGATCAACTATGATCCAAAATTTACATTTGCTCAACAAAAAATCACGTAACCATAAATAGAACAACATAAGAAGTTATTCTGCTTCACACAAAAAATTTATAAAAAACCCGGTTCATAGTTAATGGTACACTATTTTCCCCAACACAAAGACTCACTAAACTAACATAGACATTGATTAATACCATGGAGATGATTGATATCTTTCCCACATATGATCGGCTACCATATCTCTCATCTGATTCATTCTACGTGTACTCGAGGTAGGTTGTTGTGTTCTAGTACTTGGGCCTGTACCATCGATATCCTCCTGAAGCACGTAATCATCGTTGATATCAACATTTTCCCCTACAGGCACACTATCAGCCTCATAATCAGCGAACACTTGGTCTCCAACCTGCACCATCCTAATAAAATTATGCAGAACTGCACAGGCCACGGGGATCATTTTTTGTTTGTCCATGGGATAGCTGTTCATATTTCTAAGTATTTTGAACCTCTTCTTCCATACACCAAATGTTCGCTCAACACAATTCCGCAGCGAAGCGTGCGTGTAGTTGAATACTTCCCTCCTATTGCATAGACTGACTCGACGTCTTCGATACTCTAGTAAATAACACGTCTCCCGTCGGTATGGGCTGAGGAAACAATCAGTATTCGCATACCCAGAATCTGCTAAGTAGTATTTTCCTACACAATAAAAACAAAATTAATTTGTTAGGCAATCACCAAATTATTTTTTTCCTAACAATTATGAAGATAACTATGTAATATTCGAGGAATATGCATACCTTGTGGGGGCATTGGAAATCCATGGTATGCTATTACGTCGGCCAATATTCTGGCATCATGACAACTTCCCTCGTACCTAGCTAACATATACGTGAATTGCATGTCAAAAGAGACTGCCGCTAATATGTTCTGCGATTGATACCCTTTGCGATTAAACCAAGTCTCTGAATTTTCACGGGGTGGGACACATGGGATGTGTGTGCCATTTATGGCACTAATACAATCCTGCATAAGACGATGTACGGTTCCATGTGATAAACATCATTAACATTACATTATTTGCTAATAAAAAGCAGCAACTGGGTATATCGAGGCTAACGGTAAAAAAAAACTTACATCAAACCAAGGTCTGTATTTGTTCGGATGCTCTAGAATCAACTGCTGGACGGTTGTGTAGTCCGGTGGCCATATAAATTCGTCCTTCAACGAACAAATAACCTGCAGGACGTTATCGAACCAACGGGATGTTGTCTCGAACGAATGCTGGAACAAATACGATGTTTGTCGAACAGTTGCGCCTTGTGAGCATATGGATAAAAAAATTAATAGTTGCTCGTTTACATTCATGTTACATGTTGGCCTCAATAGTCCCCGAGTCGCTAACATGTTACTTAATACTCTAAGTGTTCGCGCCTGCATACTGGTCACTGTCTGACAAATCCCGTCGTGTCCATTTAGTATCTCGTTGACGCGTCTGCTACCAGTGAGCATTGAATTATGCATGGGTTGTGGAGGCCTTCGCCTGTTACGCCTGTTGCTTGTCGTCGCGAGCACGGCATGCATAATATAATAATCATTGGGGTTACAATCATTGGGGTTTGAATCGTTTTCTGAGTAGTCGGAATCTTCTTCGTGGTTTGAAGAAGAACTATCCGAGTTCATTTTGCCGAATCTAAAACTCCTCCCGTCAGCAATGGATTTTCACCTGAGACTCCCGAAATTAGTTGCGTCCCTGTTATTAAATTATTGGCACATATGTTATTAACACTAGTTTTAAGTAGGGAAAATGCCCGCCATCCGTAATAAATTAATAAAGCGTAAATGATAATGCAACGGATGTTAAAAATTAAAACGTACAGTCATGGTCGTCCATACAATAAAAAAACATTAATATAGGGAAAAGAAAAAAAAAACCTCCTCTTGTCCGACGAACTGTCGCAGTCGTAGCCGTAACAATAAAAAATATGAAAAAGTTTTATTACAAACTCAAAAATCAATTAGCCGGGGGTGGATGGCCCTGAAGAACCATATTGACAACCGCCCGCCTATCGACCTCTTTAAGCTTGAGGAAGGTTCGCTGGCTACGTGGTCGCGGCTCAAAGTAGTTCCACATTAAAACCCGTTCGTTTGGGGGAACACCCATTTCTTCCATGGTATTCATACAGTCGAACAGGGTATCTGTGCGGCTTGATTGCTCGTTGCTTGTCCCCGATTGCGATCTGCCCTGGAAATGGTTGACGATTTCCTGCATAGTCAAGAATGTCATCTCAACCGTTTCATCTCGTTGCTTCCTCTTTCCGGAACTCCCCCTAGACCTCGATGGACCTGCATCGGCACCGGTTCTCATGGTGTTCACATGGTGCGCCCCCGCCATTGGCGCGGACTCCTCGTCTAATACAGGCCGGTAGACTGAGTCATCCATTGCCATCTCGGTGTCGAAGTACGGTGGCATGTCGCCCGGCATTGTTACGGACCCATAGGCCGAGGCACCGCAGCATGCTTTTTGTCGAAGACGTTATAGTATAGCTCTTTGTGGCGCAGTCCCTCGTGCCTGAGATGTTTGCACTCTTTGTTCCGCTGCGCCAGACATTGTAAAATCGTAAAATTAAAAACCTCGAAAAGGAAGAATATTTCTTAGAATTGGTATGAGGTAGACAGAACACATACGCGAATGAAACTCTGCCATGCTTCGTCGGAGCAAATGACACGATCCGTTATAGGATCGTACCCTAGGCCTGTATGAGCCTGCAACTCCTTCCACCCCTTATAAATCCTCTTCATGCGCTCTTTCTTTTGAGATAAGGTCGATCCGAAGGCCGGTACGTCGTCGAACTCAGCATTAAACTCTGCGGCCCAAAGATCGAGGATTGCTGAGTTCAGAGGTTTACCGCTGGTTGTAGCCAGGTAATCATCCAGTTTCTCGAGAAATTTTTTCTCTTTCACGGAGTCCCACACGTAGGTCTCTCCTGATGCTTTTCGCGGCATTTCCTTAACAAAACGATAACGCAAACACAAACAAACGGTAAACGTAAATACAAAAAGAAATAATAATAGTTGGCTCAGTATAAATCGACGGTCATATTTGTCCTGAGGCATGCCAAGCACCCGGTTCATATTTACAGCTACCAAGGCATATAAGCCATTGGTTACCGGCGAATTGGGTTTACGAGTGCCTAATCATTCAAGTAACCCCTGTTGTCGCTCCCCAACGGATTATGTACCGGTAACTGACATTATGACATCGGGTGCCGGACTCACCAATCAGAACAAATTATTTTTAATTTATTGATACTGTATACATCATCGCCAAGTTGGGAGGAAAGTAGAACAGTAAAAGAGAGTTCTACTGGTGAAATCACTCCGGATCCTGTAACAAGTCTCGTAAAGTTTGAATCAACAATATTTTGAAAAATCTATAAATAAAGATAAATCACTGCAAATTGAAATCGTAACAAAAATTGATTTCATGGCAGTGCGACATTTGAACCTATGTGGCAAGATTGTTTTTTCCCGAAAAGATGAAAAAAGTTTCGGACATCATTTTGCCAAAAGTTGATATTTGAAACAATTGGATGATCTATCTTTTGAGTTTAATATGAAAGAAGAAAATGTTTTTTCCGGGGAAAAAAAAAACTTTTTAGATAGATTTTAAAACTACATTCATGTCCAAATTAGTGATTTTAAATTTTAGATCAAGGAAAACGAAGAACGACATTGTACAAGCACCAAAGGGAATGAACATAGAGAGAGAGAGAGAAACTACAGATGAAACAATCCCTTCCCTGCCTATTTTCCTCCATCATCTGCCTTCTCCTAGCGTGATATGACAACAAATTTTGGGTTTACAGTCGCAGCTAGGGTTACAAAAATTGGGAGGAGGAAAAAATTCGTTCATAGCATACATTCCAATCAGCCTATTTCGAGCCGAACCCATATGCCAAATCCAACATCGAACAATGATTGAACAAATTTTCGGCAGGAAGACGCAGAAAATTAAACCAAAAATTTGGAATGGATAAACTTACCTCGCTCACGGAGTTCGAACCCACCGAAGAAGACACAGGGGGCAGAGGCGGATTAGGGCTCGACCAACCTGCTCGGCGCCGCGAAGTTCGCAGTTGGAAAGAAGAAGAAAGTCTCAGGGAATGGGATCTTTTTCTGGTCTCAGTTTCTCTTCGCCGAGGCATTTGGGCAACTGGGTTTGTTCAGATTTAAGAGCATAAAGTGGGAATAAAACCTTACCTGGAGACGCGAACGCCGAGCAGATTGGGAATTTGGTCAGTCGGCAAGTTCGATTCCATGGGGGTCTGCAGTTTGGGAATCTGGCAGGCGTAAGTTGGTGGCCCTTGGGGACGAACAGGGGGTGGATGGTTGCCGTGAGGAACTGCAGCTGAGCAGAGCAGCATAGGTATGCAGTGCAGGGCGTGGTTGCACAGTGAACCCATTTGGGTTTACTGTGCAACGGTTCAGAGGTGGGTTGAGAATGAAAGGAAATGCCAAACGGTTCCAGTTTGGGTTGAACTGGAAAAACCCAGTTCATATGGGTGTGCCAAACGGACTGTTAATCATTTTGTCAGTTTAAGATTTTAATTTGTAATATTTATTTAAATTTGAGTATAATCCCGTTTTAGACACTTGATAACTTGTTGGAAAGCTTGAAGTATTTAGTTTATATATTTATAATTTGTTTTCTAATATTTCAAGCGTTTCAAACATCAATGTGGACGTTTTCCAAAGTGTCTTATGATAAAATCTTAGTTTAACAGATTACAATATAATATTATGTGATTTATTAAAATTTATGTGCATATCTTTTTAAACGTTTGATAACTCATTTTAGAGTTTGAGATGTCTACTTTATAGCCATGAAGTTATTTCCTTTAATGTTTGTGTTTCATACCATATACTTAAGTTTTGTTACTATTGGTCCCACGCATGTACCATATATCCAGATTTATGGGTAAATTTAGAAAAATCATAACAATTCACTTACAAGTCCAAATAAGGCAAAATATATGTCACTGGAAAGCTAATGGTGGTTTGTTCATACATTAAGAACCGTTTTGTACAGCATTATGGTTTACAAACCCAAATATACAAAACATGTGGATGGTATAGGGTTCCAATAAAAACTTTTAGTTCGTAGTCCAAACTTGTAAAATTCACCAAAAACTACATATTTATCTGTTTGAGGCGCATGATAACTTATTGGAAAGTTTAAAGAATCTAGTTTTTAGATCTATAACTTATAATCTAAAATTTTGAGACTAAAGGGTTTGTAGTACATAAAAACCATGGCTAGACTGTATCCTAGAAGTTCCTTTTCTCTCAAGTTTTGTGTCACAACTTCAAATGCTTATAACTTTTAGACATACAAAAGCAAACCCAGTGATTCTAAAGCCTAACAACGTTCTTCTTAAAACATTTTTCTAGGTATGAAGAAGTCTATTATTAAACTTATAACTAAACATCATGTTTTAGTTCTCCAAAAATAACTAAAACATAACAAATACAACTAGGTTACCTCTAGTAATAAGTCCTCTAACTCCGCTTGACACTTCTTCGAACTTAGTATTAGAGTTGCTTGGAGCTTGAAAATAGAGGAAGGAGGATGTTAGAGGGATGTTGGAAACGGAGAATAGTGTTGGTGGCTTTTTTTTTTTTTTTTTTTTTGAGCTTGGTGGTGGCTAAAGAAGTTAGGGTTTTTGAGCTTAACTTGTGCGAAAATAAAATGAGATGTTGGGGGCTTATTTTCGATCAACATTTGCTTTAAGGAACTGTATTTTGAGGGTAAAAATGAAAAAGTTTGATTGATTTTCCCCTTTCATTGCCGCCACTTAAGAGAGGGAGTTGGTGTGAAAATTTTATTCAATAAAGTGGGAGACAAGGGTCACTTTTACTTCTCTCTTCTTTGTGTCATATTGCCAAAACAAGTCATGCCATCTCCTATATGAGATTGCATGCATGCACCACTTTCTTTCAAATCTACACCATTGATTTCAAATCTAAACACAATTCTTAATCATCTTACACTTTTGAATTTTCTAAGAGTAAATCATAATTATTCATCTTCTATCTTACACCTTTGATCATTTTCTTGATTAATTAGAACTCAAATTTTTCATATCAATTTTTATCTTTTTCTGAAAAATCAATAAAAATTATAGTTAGTTTTTAAAAAAGTTAACCAACTTCAATTTACAAATTCCATCTCCAACTAACAAACTAAACAGAGGTTTAGTCTTCCTGTTGCATTGTTGTCATGAATTAGTCTTGAAGGAAAGTAATGTGTTTTGGGCATGTAGTAAAAACGAAATATATTTTAACTAACATATATTTTTAAACTATATGTTTTTTTTTTTTTGTTTTGAACTTTGAGGAGAGGGAAAAAAGATGTTGAAAAAGAGGGGGGAAAAAAAAGCAAGTTATCAAAGATGTTGAAGTGAGAGATATAGCGCCTTAAAGTATACTGATAGATAACCCCTAAACCATACATCTTATTTTTATGTTTACCTCTGATTTTGGATTTTTTTTTACATAACAATTCCCTCAA
>CM046382.1:3524265-3544838 GCA_025413485.1 Ficus microcarpa | reverse complement strand
ATGTTGCAAATGCCATGAATGAAAAGAATGTCATGCCATGTTATTAATGAGATGAAAAGTATGTTATCATATAGTGACATCATAAGGTATGTTCACTAAAGATAAATAACATGGTAAGAAATCACAAGCAAAGTGTCGTACCAACCTACCCCAAGGTGGAGGATTTTATGTTAAAGTTATGGATTCGCCCTCTCGTTAATGTAAGAGGGTGTAATCACTTATGTTTTCCTGGAGCAGTTAGGGTCTTGCAAACCCATCTAACTGTATCTAGAGGCGCGCTATATGTTAAGGGTACGTACACTATGGGGCCCATAAGAAAGATAAAAAAGTTAAAAGAAATGCATAAATGGAACATAAATGGTTCACGCATATGCATATGATGATGAATGTTTTTATGACGTTTTAAATATTTTGTGAGATTATGTTTGTGCTTACTGGGCGAAAGCTCATCAAGTTATATTTCATACTGTAGGTAAGAAACCCGCAGCTTAATGATGGGCATTGTGGGAGCGGTGTGGCGGCGGACGAAGGCGGTATGGATACCACTACGCATGGTTTCCGCAAATCTTTTGATAAGTAAAGAAGTTTGTATATAAGCATGTATGATAAAGACAAATTATGCTTTATGGTATTTTGGAACCAAAGATCTTAAGTAACGTTTACTTAAGTAGTAATGCTGTATTACTAAAGACAAATGTTTTATAAGCATGTTTCAAAAAAAAAAAAAAAATCCCTAATTTTCAAGTAAGTAAGTAAGTAAGGCGTGACGGCCCTCCGTAGTAAGGAGGCGTCACATCCACAGAGTATATGTGGAATTTTGAATCTTAAATTTTGAATTTTGATATATTGGGAAAAGAATATATCAGTTATTTTATTTTGAATAGTTCAAAATAAAAATAAAAAAAAGGAGATAACTGATTAGATTATGTGCGAGAGATTTTCTCTCTCCCATATCAAACATACATGCCCACTACATGGAGAAAGTGGGCGTGTGTGCATGTTGTTCCACATATTTGAATTAATTAATTAATTAATTAATTTAAAATAAAAAAGAGGAGTGTCAGTTATTTCTCTGCAATATTAAAAAAAGGGTACATACGATGTATCTAGAAAAAAGGAAGATATATTTAATTCCTTTTTGACAGAGAAAAAAAAAAGACGTAACTTTTTCCTCAGAGAGTTTCTTCTCCTCTTCTCCTTCACTTTGTCTCATGAGTTGAGAACACAAAGTGAATCAAAAATTCAAGTGTATGATCAAACCCAAATTCAGAAACGCCCACTCGTTTCCTGTTCATCGTGATCTAGAGAACGTTGAGAAAGAAGCTTTGGTGTTTCGAAGGATTTGAAGTTCTCAAAAAGATTGGTGTTTCCAAAGGGTTTGGAGTACTCAAGAAGGTTCTTGAAGGAGATCAAGAATTTCGACCTAATCGGACAACGGTCATTCTCTAAACTTTTTTCTTAATTTATTTTATTAAATTAATATAAGTATTGTCGCCGGAAAAATTTTTGAGAAAAATTTTTATATGTGCGATTTGATCCATACCATGCTTCCACTAAATTTTTAAAAACTGGTTTTCGAAACCAACAATTGGTATCAGAGCCGGCAATACCTTATATTAATTTAATGAATGATTATATGATAATCTTTGTATGATTTTGGGTAGGCACTTATGCATATTGATGTATGTTTCTAGTTATGATCATGATAATGAATGTTTGTGCAGATGGATTGGTCATAAATTTTTCCAGTTTCATGGAAATTAGTTTGTGTTTCTCCTTTTGATTAGATCAATTGTAAATAGGAATCATAATGTAATTTTCTTTTGATTAGATCAATTGTAAATAGGATTTATATTGTAATTTTTCTATTTATGAAGAATTGTTCTTCATAATTTTTTTTTAAAGAAAAGTTCTTAATTTTTTTTATTTAAAAAAAAAGGTGGAGACGGCGACCGTACGGACGGAGCCGGTGACCATACGGATGCCGCCGGCGGGTTGCACCGCAGCCATGGTCGATTGTCGGCCATGGTCGCCGCCCGACAGTGCTGACCGAGGTTGGCAGCGCCGTAGCCAACCCACAAGGGCTGGGTTCTTGGAACCCAGCTGGCCCAATAGTTAGGCCACCCAGTGCCGGGCTGGGCCTGCTCATTTGGGCTGGTATGGAGCAAAAGCAGGCTGGGCCTGCGTCCCTTGGGCTGGGCAGATGCAGAAGTGGCAGGCTGGGCCTGTGCATGGGCAGTGCCCAGCCGAGTAGCCACCCACGAAAATAATTAAAAAAAAAGTTTTTTTTAGATTTTTGAAATCTTTTTTTTTTTTTTTTGAATTTGAGAAATTTAAGGAGGACCACCACCACTCACAAAGAGAAGTTGGAAAATTACAAGAAGACCCGAAGTTGGAGAATTACAAGAAGACCCATTTTTTTATTATATTTTTTTTTTTGGGTTGTAATTTTAGGTTTCCATGGAACCCGGCCAAGTTTTTCCATTTCGCTTGTGTTTGAATGTTTTTATTATGTTGATGATAATTACATTGCTATGCATATCACATGTCATCTAAGATAGAAAAGTGCCTACCAATTTTGTATGTCATGCATCTTTGCGCATTTTTTCTAAAATTGTTTTAGTAATTAAATTAATGCGTCTAGTCACAAATTTAATAAGATTAAATTTGAAATTAATTTAGCAAACGGATTTGCAAAATTAGTGGGTCAAATGTGAAATTTATAAAATTTAAGTGTTAAATTTTAAAAATATCACAATTGATTTAATTTATAATTTTAAATTGTTTAAAATTATAAAGGCTTAGTAATTTAAAGTGTTTAAATTTACTAAGATTTATGAAATAAGAGTTGTTTTATAAATAAAATACACTTTTACAAAATAATGAGTGGGAGTGGGAAATATGACAATATAAACCCAAGGTCTCCACCGTTAGTACAACACCGTGAGTTTTTTAATAGTGCCTAGAGATGCTTTGATTTCATCCTCCCTACGAAAGGTGTCTATTAAATACAATACTAAGGTTGTCTTCCATGAGATAGGATTTTAAGATGTATTTTAGAATTGACCTATCCTACGGCGGCAATTTCTAAGTTAAGTCTAAAAAATCTGATACGGTGGGTTATACTCATAAAGAGATAATTAAATTAGTTAATTATTTTCTTGACCAAAAATTAAAGGAAATTAATAAGTATTAGAAATATGAGATATTTCAGATAATATTTACTAATTGAGAATGTCTCATTTTAATTAGCAATTATTTGACCTACCCTATGGTGGCACTTAGTTGTGGTGATTAAAATTCCTTAGGCTTTCAAAGTAAACATGTTTTGTGTATTTTAACATGTGCATTCATGCATCATATTTACTTTGCCTTAAATTTTGTTACGATATTTATGCAATTATTTATTGAAAAATATTTCTTAATTATTTTCAGCAAATATGTCAGACCCGATTTATGCATCTCAAGTTTTAACTAGTGAAAACTTTGTTAAATGGAAAAGCAACATGAATATTCTCTTGATAAATGAAAACTATCATTTTGTCCTTAAGGAGGATTGTCCTCCAGTGCCTCCAATCAATGCCTCTAAGACTGTCTTAGACAAATACGACCGTTGGGTTGTCACAAACAACAAGGCCCGCTACTACTTGTTAGCGGCAATGAATGAAGTGCTTAAAGCTAAGCACGAGGCCTTTGAGACTGTAAGCGAGATTATGGAATCTTTGCAAAACATGTTTGGACGCCCCTCCGATCAAGCCCGTCACAAAACTGTGAAAGCCATTATGAATGGCAAAATGAAGAATGGTTCTTCAGTTCGTGAGCACGTCCTCAAAATGATTCATCATTTTGACGAGGCAGAAATCAATGGTGCGAATATTGATGAAAAGACCCAAGTTGGCATGATCTTGGAGACACTATCTCCCGCTTTTCTCCAATTCAGAACCAACTACGTCATGAACCATAAGATGTGTAATCTGACGGAACTTCTGAACGAGCTGCAGACCTATGGAACCTTATCGATAATAAGAGTGGCAAGGCAAATGTTGCTGAAGCCAATGCAGCTGAGGGGAAGGCTTCTTCTTCAAAGAATAAAAAGAAGAAGAAAAATGTGGGAAAGCAAAAGGGCAAAAAGAAGATCCAAAAGAAGAAGGGGAAGGTTGCTGAACCTAAACCTAAAGGAAACATTTTCCATTGCGATCAAGACGGCCATTGGAAAAGGAACTGTAAGAGTACCTTGATGAGTTGAAAAACAAGAAGAAACAAGGTAAATCAGATTTACTAGTCATGGAAACATGCTTGGTTGAGAATGATTTCTTAAGCTGGATTATTGATTCAGGGGCATCTAACCATGCTTATGTTTCTTTGCAGATGCTTGAGTCATCTAAGGATTTTGAAGAGGGAGTTTTCACGATGAGAGTTGGTAGTGGGGAAAGACTATCAACGACAGCAGTAGGGACAGTGCGACTGCTATTTAATAATAATAAATATTTGTTTTTGAACAATGTTTATTTCATTCCGGATTTCAAACGGAATTTGATTTCGATTTCTAAGTTAGTTGAACAATTTGTTTCAATTTCTTTTAAAGTTGACTCTGTTTCAATTTATAAGAATGGTATGAATATTTGTTCTGGTTATGTGGATGATGGTCTATATTTTGTTAAACCAATTTCCAATAACTTACTTCAAACCGAAATGTTTAAAGTCGCTGAACCAACCCCTAAAAGAAGAAAGATTTCTAATGACAAAGATGACACATATTTGTGGCATTTAAGGCTTGGTCACATTAACATAAATAGGATACAAAGACTAGCAAAGGATGGTCCTTTGAAAGAGCTAAAAGTAGCACTCTACCAGTCTGTGAATCTGCCTAGAAGGTAAAATGACAAAAAGGCCTTTTTCGGCTAAAAGTGAAAGAGCAAAAACACCTCTAGAGATCATACATACTGATGTATGTGGCCCTTTGAATGTCAAAGCTAGAGGGGGCTATGAATACTTTGTCACATTTATTGATGATTATTCAAGATACGGATATGCATACCTGATGCAAAGAAAATCCGAGACCTTTGAAAAGTTCAAAGAATTCCGTGTTGAAGTTGAAAAGCAACTCAGCAAATCAATCAAAACTCTTCGATCAGATCGAGGAGGAGAGTACCTAGATTATGAATTCAAGGACCACTTAATTGAAAATGGAATATTGTCGCAGGTCACAGCACCTAGAACACCACAACAAAATGGTATAGCTGAAATAAGAAATTGTACTTTGCTTGACATGATAAGATCAATCTTGAGCTATTCTTCTCTGCCTACCTCATTTTAGGGATATGCGCTACAAACAGTTGTATATATTCTGAATTTAATTCCATCTAAGTCAATCTCTAAGACTCCCCTAGAGTTGTGGAGCGGTCGCAAACCTAGTTTGAGACACATCCGCATATGAGGGTGCCCAGCACACGTGCTAAAGGGAAAGACTGGGAAGTTGGAACCTCGCTCGAAGGTATGCATGTTTGTGGGCTACCCTAAAGGAACGAGAGGAGGTCTGTTTTATAGCACTCAAGATAACAAAGTATTTGTGTCGACAAATGCTACGTTTCTCGAGCATAACTATATGGCAGATTTCAAACCCAAAAGTAAAGTGGTTTTGGAAGAGTTGCTGGCTAATAAGATTGGCCCCACACCAACAACAGTTGTTGAACGACAAAGAGAAGAGATCACTACTCAAGATCAAACACTATAGCCACCACGATGTAGTGGGAGGGAAAAAAGATTGCCCATCCGCTATCGTGAAGATGGAGAAGCACAAGTTGCAGTTACTGATGGCAGTGATGATGATCCATTGACATATAAGATGGCAATGGATGATGTTGATCGAGAGAAATGGCAGGAAGCCATGAAACTCGAAATGGAGTCTATGTACTCCAATTTAGTTTGGGAGCTTGTAAATCTACCAGAAGGCGTTAAGCCTATTGGTTGCAAATGGATCTATAAGAGAAAGAGAGGAGCCGATGGGAAAGTGGAGACTTTCAAAGCTAGGTTGGTGGCAAAGGGTTTTACCCAAAAAGAAGGAGTAGACTATGAGGATACTTTTTCTCCAGTGGCCATGCTAAAATCCATCCGGATTCTCTTGTCTATTGTTGCTCATTATGATTATGAGATATGGCAAATAGATGTCAAGACGGCGTTCTTGAACGGTCATCTTGAAGAGACCATTCATATGATCCAACCAAAGGGTTTTGTGGTCAAAGGCCAAGAGCAGAAAGTCTGCAAACTGCAAAGGTCCATTTATGGACTTAAGTAGGCTTCTAGATCTTGGAACATCAATTTTAACGAAGCCATAAAGTCTTATGGTTTTGAACAAAATCTGGATGAACCTTATGTCTATAAGCAGATAAAAGAGAATAAAGTGGTCTTTTTAGTTCTTTATGTAGATGATATTCTACTCATTGGGAATGATGTAGAATATCTATCAAAGGTAAAGAATTGGCTAGCCAGCCAATTCCAAATGAAGGATTTGGGAGAAGCAAGCTACATTCTTGGCATCCAGATTATACGGGATCGCAAGAATATGCTTCTGGCATTGTCTCAAGCTTCGTACATTGATAAGGTGCTTATCAAATTTGCGATGCAGAACTCCAAGAAAGGGAACTTGCCTTCTCGACATGGAGTTCATCTCTCTAAAGAGCAGTGTCCTAAAACACCGCAAGAAAAGGAGAATATGAGACGAATTCCATATGCATCGGCAGTTGGTAGTCTAATGTATGCAATGTTGTGTACAAGACCTGGCATATGCTTTGCAGTGGGAGTGGTTAGTCGATACCAATCAAACCCAAGATTAGATCATTGGGTGGCAG
This sequence comes from Ficus microcarpa, assembly GCA_025413485.1. NCBI lineage: Eukaryota > Viridiplantae > Streptophyta > Magnoliopsida > Rosales > Moraceae > Ficus > Ficus microcarpa. The sequence continues at coordinate 3,537,990 of CM046382.1, read as the reverse complement.
TCAAGCATATTCTCAAATATTTGAGAAGGACGAGAAACTATATGCTCGTATATTCTAGTAGGGATTTGATTCCTATTGGATATACAGATTCTGATTTCCAATCAGATAGAGACTCTCGGAAGTCTACCTCTGGGGCGGTGTTCACTTTGGGAAGTGGAGCCATTATATGGAGGAGTATCAAGCAAACTTATATTGCTGATTCAACCATGGAGGCTGAATATGTAGCAGCTTGTGAAGCAGCTAAAGAGGCAGTCTGGCTTCGCAAATTCTTGAAAGATTTGGAAGTTGTTCCAGATATGTATGAGCCAATTAGACTTTATTGTGATAACAGTGGAGCAGTGGCCAATACCAGAGAACTCAGATATCACTGCAAAGGAAAGCATATAGAAAGGAAATTTCACTTGGTGAGAGAGATTGTCAGTAGAGGAGACGTTTCAGTTGAGAAGATCGCATCTGCGAATAACATAGCTGATCCATTTACCAAGACATTACCAGCTCGGAATTTTGAACAACATCTTGAAGGGATGGGACTTAAAGACATGTCACATTTGCTTTAGGCCAAGTGGGAGATTGTTGGGATATGTGCCCATAAACAAATGGGATGTATTATTTTGCTGATTTAGTCTGAGGATTTTTTTCAATATTGTTTTTGCATGCATGTTTATATGCTTTATAAATATCGAAAACCCTAGATTATTAAAATGTGACTTTAAATATTGTATATAAGTGTTATATACAGGAGGATAATATTTAAAGTAAAATAATCTAAATCTGTCCGTAATTAAAAATTAAAGTTGGGATCTTTAATTTAAAATTACTAGCGCGATTCATTACATTCTGAATGGAATGATCTTATCTGGATTGTTAATAATGAAATTATTGGAATGAAAACGCTTTATATAATTTGATTATATAGGACTGGAATACGATTAATTATGAATCTCTAATAATTTCCGTTGTCATATAGAGCATTCAAAATTAATTAGTGATGGTCATATATGAATCGATCTTAATTCTGAGTAATTAATAGATTCCTATTTATTATATCATATTTTTTGACATATCGAGTAATGACACAAATGAATAGTGTCAATTTCTTGGTATATTGGAAATATAATATGATAAGTAGCCGGGAATATTAATATAAAAGATGAAATCCATTCCTTCGTAAAGATGTTAGATGGGCGGTTCCCTTAAGTGTTGATTTGGGACTTGAATAATAAGAGCGCTCAATTTATGATTAGATCATAAATATATTATTCATTAGAGAATCAATAGTACTTAAGGAGAAAGATATAATTAAAGAGGTTAACGGAAAATACCTAGCTTTAATTATGAACCGTTTATGGAGGATTGATTTATATGTAGTGACTATATCAATGGGCAATTCAAATTCTTTGAATATAATTAGTTTTATAATTTTAAGAGTGTAATTCCAAATTTTTAGTGGAATAATTTGGAATTAATAATTTTGATATTTTAAATAAGGTGTTAATTAATTGTCAAAATTATTGGAGCTTAAAATTATAAAGTCCATAGTTCCTCTCAACGGCTCCATTGAATCATGTGAACATTGTATTATGTTGGGTTAATTTATTAATTTAGAATTGAGAATTCTATATTAATATTCACACAACAAATTAATTGGATTAATTTATATTTTAAATAATATGATTATTTAAAATAAATTTAAAATAGTTTTAAATTCAAAGATTATATTGTATGATAAGGACCACATCTTAGTCGTGCACCACAGGGTGGTTCACATAATATCCACAGAGTGTATGTGGAATTTTGAATCTTAAATTTTGAATTTTGATATATGTGGAAGAGAATATATCAGTTATTTTATTTTGAATAGTTCAAAATAAAAATTAAAAAAAAAAAGGTAACTGATTAGATAATGGGAAAGAGATTTTCTCTCTCCCATATCAAACATACATGCCCACTATATAGAGAAAGTGGGCGTGTGTGCATGTTGTTCCACATGATTGAATTAATTAATTAATTAAAATAAAAAAGAGTAGTGTCAGTTATTTCTCTGCAATATTAAAAAGAGGGTACATACGATGTATCTAGAAAAAAGGAAGATATATTTAATTCCTTTTTGACAGAGAACAAAAAAAGACATAACTTTTTCCTCAGAGAGTTTCTTCTCCTCTTCTCCTTCACTTTGTCTCATGAGTTGAGAACACAAAGTGAATCAAAAATTCAAGTGTGTGATCAAACCCAAATTCAGAAACGCCCACTCGTTTCTCATAGTCTTCGAGGGGATTCGTTGGACTAAAATGATAATAGTAACATATCACTGGAGTTCAGTTCCGAGCACATGGTAATATTCACATCTCTCCTAAATCTCTAATGATTTACTCACTTTCTTTTAGGAAAGGCCGACTCATTCTACCCATTGGTTTACTTCTTGTTATTTTAATTTTACTACTAGCCTTCTTGCTAAATGACCTGTTGGTTATTGCAAAATTATCCTCTGCTTTTTCGTGTCCCTATGCAAGTTGCCGAAGCTAATCCAATTGACTGCAAGTCTTGTTCAATAATATCATTGATTTACTTCACTAGCTAATCAACAGCAACCTGGCACACGACTTTTTAAACTTGTTCTTGTGATATCTGCAGCATATTCGTTTATATTTCAGAGCATGCAAGCAATGATTTGCCTTTATGGTCTCCCCATTCTCTCTCTCTCTCTCTCTCTCTCTCTCTCTCTTTTTAATTTTGGAACTACTCACTTATTTGCAAGGAAGAAAAAAAAAAAAAAAGAGAGTTGTCATTTTTCACTCCACTCCGTTGGATATTTGATAGCCCACAAAATGTTTTGCCTTCTTTGTTTTTCTTTATAGCATGCTTTCGGGAGCCCAGATATCCATAGTGCATCACAGGACATGGGTGCTGACAACAACCTTTTGGTGGGGCATCCTTGGGGCTACAACAGTTAACAAAGGGGTTGACAATTCTACCCAACATGAGCTCGTGCCAGGTAATTTTGCAATTTCTTATCTTGTAAAATTTACAAAGCAATTTCTTTCTATTCTTTTTCTATTATTCATCATTCTTATCCCGTCATTTTTTTATTAGGTAACCTTCAATCACTTGGGGAGCCCACCGGTTGTAACTTATTTTGGTTGCCAACAGAAATGGAGATGCATTCTCAATGTTTCAGCTCGGATATTATAACTCCTAATATTCAAATGTTTTGCTTGGTTTACGAAAAACTAGATCCTGACTTTGCTACTCAACTTAAGGATTTAAGCTATTTCAAGAAACTTAATATTTCAAAAGCCGTGGGTTGAATTGTAGAGATCACTTCTTCTGCTCCGGCTGAAAAGGTAACTCCGTTTCTTCGTTCTTATCTGCTAGAGTGGTGGGAAGATTGTCGGGACGTGTGCCTATAAACAAATAAGATGTATTATTTTACCGATTTAATCTAAGAAATTTTTTCAATATTATTTTTGCATGCATGTTTAGATATTTTATAAATTTCGAAAACCTTAGATTATTAAAATGTGACTTTAAATATTGTATATAAATGTTATATACATGAGGATAATATTTAAAGTAAAATAATCTAAATTTGTCCGAAATTAAAAATTAAAGTTGAGATCTTTAATTTAAAATTACTAGCGCAATTTATTACATTCTGAATGAAATGATCTTATCTGAATTGTTAATAATGAGATTATTGGAATGAAAGCGCTTTATATCATTTGATTATATAGGACTGGAACACGATTAATTATGAATTTCTAATAATTTCTTTTGTCATATAGAGCATTCAAAATTAATCAATGATGGTTAAATATAAATCGATCTTAATTCTGAATAATTAATAGACTCTTATTTACTGTATCATATTTTTTGACATATCGAGTAATGACACAAATGAACAGTGTCAAATTCTTGGTATATTGAAAATACAATATAATAAATAGCCCGGAATATTAATATACGAGATGAAATCTATTCCTTCATATAGAAGCCAAATGGATGGTTCCCATAAATGTTGATTCGGGACTTGAATAATATGAGCGCTCAATTTATGATTAGATCATAAATATATTATTCATTAGAGAATCAATAGTACTTAAGGAGAAAGATATAATTAAAGAGGTTAACGGAAAATACCTGGCTTTAATTATAAATCATTTATGGAGAATTGATTTATACGTAGTGATTATATCAATAGGCAATTCAAATCCTTTGAATATAATTAGTTTTATAATTTTAAAAGTGCAATTCCAAATTTTTAGTGGAATAATTTGGAATTAATAATTTTGATATTTTAATTAAGGTGTTAATTAATTTTCAAAATTGTTGGAGATTAAAATTATAAAGTCCATAGTTCCTCTTAACGGCTCCATTGAATTGTGTGAACATTATTTTATGTTGATTTAATTTATTAATTTAGAATTGAGAATTCTATATTAATATTCACACAACAAATTAATTGGATTAATTTGTATTTTAAATAATATGATTAGTCAAAATAAATTTAAACTAGTTTTAAATTAAAGATTATATAGTGTGGTAAGGACCACACCGTAGTTGAATTTTGATACATTTGGAAAAAAAAAATCGGTTGTTTTATTTTAAATAGTTCAAAATAAAATTATATATAAAAAAAGGGAGTAACTAATTAGATAATGGGAGAGAGATTTTCTCTCTCCCATAATTAGTTTAAAAAATAAAAAAGAGGTGTCAGTTATTTCTCTGTAATATTAAAAGTGGGTACATACGATGTATTTTAAAATAAAAAAAAGGGGTACATACGATGTGTCTAAACAAAAAGAGGAAGATATATTAATTCCTTTTCGACAGAGAAAAACAAAAAATGTACTTTTTTTAAGAGAGTTTCTTCTCCTCTTTTTCTTCACTTTGTCTCATGAGTTGAGAACGTAAATTGAATCAAAATTCAAATGTGTGATTAAACCCAAATTTAGAAACGCCCACTCATTTCCTGTTTATCGTGACCTGGAAAACGTTGAGAAAGAATCGTTGGTGTTTCGGAAGGATTTGGAGTTCTCAAGAAGGTTGGTGTTTCCGAAAGATTTGGACTTCTCAAGAAGGTTCTTGAAGGAGTTCAAGAATTTCAACCTAATCGGACAATGGTTAATCTCTAAACTTTCTTCTTAATTTATTTTGTTAAATTAATATAAATATTGTCATCATATAAATTTTTTTCAAAATTTTTATATGTGCGATTTGATTCGTACCATGCTTCCGCTAATTTTTAAAAATTGGTTTTCGAAACCAACGAAGATCTTTGTAAAAAATGTCAGCCTCTGCTAATACGTTTTCCAATCTTAGAGAGAATGGTTGATGCCTGCAAGGGTTCTCCACGACTAAGGTCACTTGAAGAAAAGAAAGACAACACAATTTCTGAGTTACATCATTCTCGCAAGGAGATTGCAGCTGCTGAACAATCATTTCAACTGCTTGAAAAGGAATATCTCGGAAGTAAGGAAAAGCTTTCAGCTTGGAAAGAAAGGGTCAAGTCGTTAGAGTTAAGTTTAGAACAACTATCAAGTGAAATATGTGAAGAAAATTTGGCCAATTGGTACTCCTTCCGCCGGCCATAATATCCTGCACAATTCAGCATTCAGAGTAGACAAATGTTTTTGTAATTTGCTATGGGGTTTATTTTTTTGACACACCCCCCTTCTAAAAGCATTCTTTTGGTGATTATCATGGACAAGGTGGAACATGATCAATAGTAATTCTTTTTGTAATTGTAGATATCGAAATTGTAAATATTGCTCTTACATTGCAAATATATACTTGTGTGTATTTTGTGATTGTTGGTTTCGAAAACCAGTTTTTAAAAATTTAGCGGAAGCATGGTATGGATCAAATCGCATATATAAAAAAATTTTCAAAAATTTTTTCCGGCGACAATATTTGTATTAATTTAGTAAAATAAATTAAGAAGAAAGTTTAGAGATTGACCGTTGTCCAATCAGGTCGAAATTCTTGAACTCCTTCAAGAACCTTTTTGATTACTCCAAATCCTTCGGAAACACCAATCTTCTTGAGAACTCCAAATCCTTCGAAACACCAACGATTCTTTCTCAGCATTCTCCTGATCACGATGAACAAGAAATGAGTGGGCATTTCTAAATTTGGGTTTGATCACACACTTGAATTTTGATTCACTTTGTGTTCTCAACTCATGAGACAAAGTGAAGGAGAAGAGGAGAAGAAACTCTCTGAAGAAAAAGTTACGTATCTATTTTTCTCTGTCAAAAAGGAATTAAATATATCTTCACTTTTTTAGATACATCGAATGTACCATCTTTTTAGTATTGCAGAAAAATAACTGACATTCCTCTTTTTTTTTTTTTTTTAATTAATTAATTCAATCATGTGGAACATGCACACATGCCCACTTTCTCTATATAGTGGGCGTGTATGTTTGATATGAGAGAGAGAAAATCTCTTTCCCATTATCTAATCAGTTACCTTTTTTTTTTAATTTTTATTTTTAACTATTCAAATAAAATAACCAATATTTTCTTTTTCACATATGTCAAAATTCAAAATTTAAGATTCAAAATTCTACATACACTCTGTGGATATTATGTGAACCATCCTGTGGTGCACGACTAAGATGTGGTCCTTACCATACTGTATAATCTTTGAATTTAAAACTATTTTAAATTTATTTTAAATAATCATATTATTTAAAATATAAATTAATCTAATTAATTTGTTGTGTGAATATTAATATAGAATTCTCAATTCTAAATTAATAAATTAACCCAACATAATATAATGTTCATATGATTCAATGGAACCGTTGAGAGGAACTATGGACTTTATAATTTTAAGCTCCAATAATTTTGACAATTAATTAACACCTTAGTTAAAATATCAAAATTATTAATTCCAAATTATTTCACTAAAAATTTGGAATTACACTCTTAAAATTATAAAACTAATTATATTCAAAGAATTTGAATTGGCCATTGATATAGTCACTACATATAAATCAATCCTCCATAAACGGTTCATAATTAAAGCTAGGTATTTTCCGTTAACCTCTTTAATTATATCTTTCTCCTTAAGTACCATTGATTCTCTAATGAATAATATATTTATGATTTAATTATAAATTGAACGCTCTTATTATTCAAGTCCTGAATCAACACTTAAGGGAACCATCCATCTCACTTCTTTACGAAGAAATGGATTTCATCTTGTATATTAATATTCCCGGCTACTTATTATATTATATTTTCAATATACCAAGAATTTGACACTATTCATTTGTGTCATTACTCGATATGTCAAAAAATATGATACAATAAATAGGAGTCTATTAATTATATGACCATCATTTATTAATTTTGAATGCTTTATATGACAACGAAAATTATTAGAGATTCATAATTAATCGTGTTCCAGTCCTATATAATCAAATTATATAAAGCACTTTCATTCCAATAATCTCGTTTTTAAGAATCCGGATAAAATCATTTCATTCAGAATGTAATGAATCGCACTAGTAATTTTAAATTAAAGATCCCAACTTGAATTTTTAATTACGGACAGATTTAGATTATTTTACTTTAAATATTATCCTCCTGTATATAACACTTATATACAATATTTAAAATCATACTTAAATAATCTAGGGTTTTTGATATTTATAAAGCATTTAAACATGCATGCAAAAATAATATTAAAAAAATCCTCAAATTAAATCAGTAAAATAATACATCTCATTTGTTTATAGGCACATATCCCAAAAGTGATAACTTACAGACATGAAGTATAATTATGTCTGGCCCTCATGTTATCATATGATGTGTGTGTATATTTTTTTTAGTCCCCTTTAAGGATAATATATATATATATATATTTTTACTTGGTGTTTGTACATGGGTATATCTTATTGTTCTTTGAATTTCTAAGCTTGCAATAGCCACTTTCTGCTATTTCTTCTATTATATATGGTCCCTCCCAATTTGGGGTGAATTTGGTGGTGCGTGCATCTCTCTTGATATGATCTGCTGCTACGAGGACCAAGTCTCCTTTTTTAAATATTGTTGGCCTCACTCGCATGTTGTATGATTGAGCAATTCTTCTTTGATATGTCAGCACGTTGTTTTGTGCTTGTGTCCAGCGTTCGTCCAACACCTCTAGATCTTTTAAAGGGGTGTGAGGAGTTTCCATCACTACCGCCTCTGCAAGACGAGCTGACAGTATGCTGATTTCAGTAGGAAGTACTGCCTCAACACCATAGACTAGTGAGAAAGGTGTGAACTTGGCTGCACCTCTACAAGAGGTTCTGATGAGGACATCAAGGCTGCAAGGAATACTCACAAACCAATTCAAGTTCTAGTTGATCTGGTGATGAGGGTTCGAGCTAAAAGATTCAAAAAAGTGCTGAATAACTTAGTCTAGAGAGTTCTACAACAAGAAGAGAGTGTGTTCACTCTTGAAGGTGAACAGAGTCTGATTTTACTTATCAAAGTTGATCCAGAAGAGATCCAATCAACCATGCACGTCCATTGAGCCATTACATGGCTAACTTGCATGTCCATTTTGGGATACATGTGCAAGGGGTTCCAAGCTGATGTGGGTGTGTTTTCCAACAAAGAATCAAGTCAAGATTATGTTTTCAAGTTTTCAAGAAATTCAAGATTCAAAACAAGATTCAAGAAGTTTAAAAGATCTGATTAAAAATTGATTTCTTTGTAATCCTATTTTAGTTTTGAGTTTCAGTTTAAAATTTGAATTTTAATATCTTTGTCTAGATTTTATTATAGGCGGTTGAGGAGTCAAAATCTAATTCCTTCCTAGGGGTTTTTAGGCATGTTTTTCATTAAGGGTAAATTAGGAATTTTACAAATTGTAATTTCGGCTATGTAAGGCTGATTTTCAAATTATGGGAGGAGTTTTTTTTTTTTTTTTTTTTTTTTTTTTTAATGTTTATTTATGTTGTGAGTTATTCTTCTTGAGTTCTTGAAGAAACTTATCCGAAATTATCAAGAATTTCTTATGGTGTTCAAATTGACTTGTCAAACGGACTTTCCATACCTGGTTGCGGCGTCTTCATCATACCAAGATTTTTGTTTTGCTAAGCAACGGGTGGCAATTTTCATCAAACTTGAAAGATCTTGGGGTCGTTGTTCCTAGATTTGATATCGGGTTTCGACACGTTGTTAGCATGATTCGTATCAGTTGGTATCAGAACCTAGGTTCTTCCAGTTTGCCTATCATTTTCTTGTTTTCTTTTTCAATTCGGTCTAAAGAAAAAAAAAAATTCATGCCGCATAGGGCTAATGGCAAGAATTCATGCCACATGTTGGGATTTTCATATACAGTGCGACTTAAAATTTGCAGCAGTAGTTTGTTAAATGCTTCTATGAGCCCGTTTCCTTGCGGATAATTCCTTGTGGACTTCTCATGATGTATATGATAATCCTTAATTAATTTTTGAACCTCATTCCTCGTGAAGGGCGTTCCATTATCTGTCAATATCCTTTTAGGAATACCAAATCTGCAAATGATATGTTCTTTATGAAGAAAGCTACCGCTTCAGCTGTCGCTCTTTTTAGAGCTACGACTTTGACCCATTTGATAAAACCTTCAGTTGCGGTTAGGATCCATATCCGCCCTTTAGGTGGTGGTGAAATTGGCCTAATGAGGTCTAGGGCCCAAGTATGAAAAGGCCTAGGTATAGAACTAAAGTGTAGTAGCGTAGATGGGGTGCGAATGCGATTACCAAAAATTTTGCAGGCTCGGCACTTCTTCACAGAGTCCATTGCATCAAATTCCATTGTTAGCCAATAATATCCCATGCGGAGTAATTCCTCATATAATTTTCTTCCACCTTGATATTCACCACAATCACCATCGTGAATTTCCTGAAGAACATCTTGGATCTCTTGAGGCCCTAAACAGCGTAACATATTCTCATTGAAGCCTTTTAGATATAAGATTTCATTTCCCAGATAAAATTTAAAAATTTGCCTTTTTAGCTTTTTAGCTTTTCAGCTTGCACGGTTTCTTCGGGCAATGTTTTATCTTTCAAATATTAAACATACGGTTTCCGCCAGTCTTCTTCTTCAGTTAATAGTACTTCTTCTTCCTTTTCCATCCTTATTTGACATTTTGGACATTCCTTTTGAACTTTCGTTGTATCAAGAAAGATGTGTGGCCACACAACTAATATTTATATTGTAATATAAAGTATGTACAACTCATAAATATCAATGTTACATGAAAAATTGTCATCCAACTGTCCTAGACATCTAATAGCTGTTTTCAGCAATATAAAATCATACTGTCAAATGCCAATTTTTATAACAATGTTTCTAAGATATACGTCCAATTAATAAGCCAAGAATCTTCTTATATCTTGGCCAGATGCATGTCGAGCTAAAATGAGGACCAAATGAACCTAATGTTTAAATCTTGCACATAATAGCATTCCCGAAAAAAAGAAAAACTAAAGTTTGTCGATTCCCGCTACATGAACTTAAACCATCTCCCCCGTGCCTACTTTTAGAGTGGATTCCACATCATATAACTTCCTTTAAACTTGAATCACATGTAAAGAAATTCAATCATGATTAATGACTCCAGAATCTACAACCCAGGTGTACGTGGATATGTACACCAAACCAATTTCAATGAAAAGTATTGTACCTTCCTTTTTTACCAAAGTGAGTTAATCTTTACAATTCCAATCTAGTGGCCTTATTTGTTACAATATAAGCCCTTGTCTCTATTATCAGGCGTCTTCTTTCTCTCAGACACCTTGCTCGTTTTAGGTGCTCTACTTGAACTAGCCTTGTTGTTCTTTCTCTACCTTTGTTTTTGCCTCTTGGAAGATGGATCAGCAACTGCCATGTTTGTCTCTGTTCCGGGGTCCTAGTGATAATTTTATTGATTTTGTTGTCAGGGTACAAAAGTCGTACAAAGACGACTATAGGCAACTGAATTGAAGTGGGAAATCCAATCTCCAAATGAAGAGAGATTGATTTGTTCTAAAATTTACTTGTTCTATTGTTCACTTCTATATTTTTTGGATGATTAGACTCCAACTTCTTGTGATCTTTGATGTGTTGTTATGTTCTTCATCCCTGATATTAGTGGTTCTTGATATGTTTGGTGTTGATAACTCTATGAAATAGAGTTATTTAACATGCTTTTAAGCTTATCAATTGATGATATTTCAAGATTATATGCCTTAGTCTTAGTATTTTACATACTATTAATTTATTTGTTTTAGTTAAAGAAAAGGTAAAGTGCTAGACATAATTTTGGCCCTTAGCATATTATTAAGTCTAATTTTGTGTTGGATTATAGCTGGAGCTCAGGAAGCTAAAAAGAAGGAAGCCCATTGGATTGGAGGTGACATTGGAATGGCCTGCTGCAGTGCATCAAATTTGCTGCAGCAATGCTATAGCAAAAGTCACAGCAAAGTGCAGCAGTGAAGAATGTAATTAAAAGCTTGTGGACCCACATTTGCCTTTACATCTGGCAATGGGTCTTTTGGCCCAATTTTGTTAAAACAAGCCAGCTGTAAGAGGGGCTAAATATATCAGCTATCAAAGAAAAGGGCCACGTGTAGCTAGGACAGAGGGAATTGTGGTGAAGATTGATAAAAGAAGAAACATTAAGGAAAGAAAAGGAGGGCAGGGAACAGAAAGGAAAATACAGGAATATTGGGCAAGAGAGAAAGAGATAGCGGAGGAGAGATTTTTCTTCTATTTTGATGCCATTTTGGAGAGCAAGCGGAGAAGGAGAAGAAGAAAGGACAAGAAGAACCATCTGTAGCCATTTGGAGTTTTTCTTCTTCATACTCTTGCATTGATTTATTTTCTTATTTTCTTTCTCTGTTGAACAATGGTTGACGTTTTCCACTTTGTTTTTGTAATCCGAAACATGAGCTAAATTTCTTTAGCTGGGATTGTTGATGAACACAAAATTGTGAGGATGATTTGAATGTTTTGTTGAAATGTTGGGCGAATCTGTGTCTGTTCATCTGAGTGTTTTGAATGTTAAATTTCTATTGTTGATTGGCCATCATTATATAGGAAACTAGGCTTGTTTAATTCTGGAAAGGTTAAATTAAGCTGGATATAACTTGGATGATGCAAGTTCAATATGCTTTTTAAAGTTGGTATTGATTTGTGAACGGTATAGGAATATATTGTTTACCTTGGATAACCCATTGAAATTGGTGCTTAAAATTGTGTTCGGAGAACTAGATTCACATAGGAATATGTTGAAAAAGGTTTAATGAATTTTAATTATACTGAATTCGGAAGAATTTTATGATAAAATTGAATTTCGGTTAACAGGACAAGTTTTGCTGCAGCATTTCCTACAACATTCGAGTCAGATTTGCAATTGAGGGGGATTTGGCAATCCTAGTTTAATTCTCATTCTTGATTACAAACTCTTGATTGAATATTATTCTTTTTGTCTATTTTAGTGTCTTATCATTATACCCATTTTTATTTTACTTGTTTATTGCATTTTTTCTAATTTTGATTTCCAAACGCAAATTGATTTGTGCTTTATTTCTTTTACAATTCATTTTAGTGAATCAATCCCTGTGGAGATGATACTCAACTCACATTCTATATTACTTGTGCGATTACGTACACTTGCGTAGGTTTATATACACTAATTAATCGTGAACAAGTTTTTGGCGCTGTTGCCGGGGATTGAAATCATTAAGAATAGTTGTAAAAGTTATTTTGTTTTGGTTCTTGTTTTTACATTTTCTTATTGGTTCAGTGTTTATATTTTCAGGAGCTTGCTTTTTCTTGCATGAATAGGCCGAGGAACACTGATTTATTTCCCTTAGATCCAGAAATTGAAAGAGCTTTCAGAGCAAGAAGAAGAGACCAATAGGGAGCTGCCAGAATGGATGAAAGGGCTGAAGGAGCAATAGTGAATAACGTCAACAATGCTGCAGCAATCGCGGATGATAGAGAAGGGCGATAAGGGATTATGCTGTACCTATGTTGCATGGGCTGCATCCTAGCATTGTTAGACTAGAGATTCAAGCACAACAATTCGAGTTGAAGCCGGTTATGTTTCAGATGCTTCAAATAGTGGGGCAATTCAGTGGGATGCCAACCGAAGATCCTCACCTGCACTTGAGATTGTTTATGGAAGTGAGTGACTCTTTTAAGCTACATGGTGTAACTGAAGAAGCACTTCGACTCAAGTTATTCCCTTATTCTTTAAGGGACAGAGCAAGAGCTCGGCTAAATTCTTTACCACCAGATTCGATAGCAACATGGAATGATTTGGCTGAGAAATTCTTAGTGAAGTATTTTCCTCCGAACAAAAATGCCAAACTTTGGAATGACATCACATCATTTCAGCAACTGGATGGAGAAGCTCTCTATGAAGCATGGGAGCATTTTAAAGAGATGCTTAGAAAATGCCCATACCATGGACTTCCCCATTGGATCCAAATGGAGACTTTTTATAATGGTCTTAATGCTTAGACTCAGAGTATGGTGGATGCGTCTGCAAATGGAGCTCTCCTAATGAAGTCTTACAATGAAGCTTATGAGATCTTAGAGAGAATGTCTAACAACAACTACCAGTGGCCTACTGAAAGAGTCGCTACGGGGAGGCGTGTAGCGGGAGTTCATAAGGTGAACGCCGTTGCAGCTTTGACAGCTCAAGTATCTTCATTGTCCAACATATTAAAATCCATGAATTTGGGAGCAGGTG
>CM046382.1:3496111-3524165 GCA_025413485.1 Ficus microcarpa | reverse complement strand
AAAGTTTGATGCAGGCAGTTGATGTTGTGTGTGTTTATTATGGTGAAGGTCATGCATTTGAGAATTACCCAGCGAACCCAACTTTAGTTTGCTATGTGAACAATTTCAACCGGAATAACAATCCGTATTCCAAAACTTACAACCCAGGGTGGAGGCAACATCCGAATTTCTCTTGGACTAATCAAGGAGTTAATTCTTCAGCCGGGCCTAGCAAACCCACACATCCTCCGGGTTTTCCACAACAGCAACAAAGACATCCGCCTCAAGAACAACCGAGTTCCATCGAAGCACTGCTCAAGGAGTACATGGCGAAAAATGATGCGATTATTCAGAATCAATCAGCCCTCATTCAGAGTCAAGCTGCATCATTGAGAACATTGAAGAACCAAGTCGGGCAGTTGGCAAATGTTTTGAGCAATCGACCTCAAGGATCGCTTCCTAGTGATACGGAGAACCCCAGAAGAGATGGTAAGGAGCATTGCAAGGCTATTACACTTTGGAATGGCAGACAAGTTGATCAACCAATTCGACAACCTAACAAAGAGGCAGAACCCTCTTCAATCCAAAACCAGCCAGATCCACAATCAGAAACTGAAGCAGATCAGAATGCTGCAGCAGAGCAAAATGCTACAGCGAAGTTGCAGCAAAGCTACAGCAGAGTAGATCAGGAAACAGAGCAAAATGCTGCAGCAAAGCCACAACAAAGTAGACCAGAGAGACCTCCACCACTATTTCCGTAACGATTTCAGAATCAAAAGCAGGATAAGCAATTTAGAAGGTTCTTAGACATGTTAAAGCAGTTGCATATCAACATTCCACTTGTTGAATCTTTGGAGCAGATGCCGAGCTATGTCAAATTCATGAAGGACATTCTTTCGAAGAAGCGGAGATTAGGAGAATTTGAGACAGTAGCATTGACCGAAGAGTGTAGCGCAATATTGAAGAACAAATTGCGGCCTAAGTTGAAGGATCCAGGTAGTTTCACAATACCATGTTCCATTGGAAATCAGTATTTCGGAAAGGCATTATGTGATTTGGGGGCAAGTATAAATTTGATGCCCATGTCTATCTTCAAAAAGCTGGGAATTGGGGAAGCAAGACCCACTACAGTCACTTTGCAATTGGCGGACAAGTCTTTGGCTCATCCGGAAGGAAAAATTGAAGATGTGCTAGTGCAAGTGGACAAATTCATTTTTCCAGCAGATTTCATTGTGCTAGACTATGAGGCAGACAAGGATGTACTGATTATCCTGGGAAGACCATTCTTAGCTACTGGCAGAACTTTGATAGATGTGTGAAGGGTGAATTGACCATGAGAGTTCACGATCAACAGGTTACCTTCAATGTTTTCAAGGCTGTGCGGTTCGCCGATGAGGTTGAGGAGTGTTCGGCAATCAGTGTTCTGGATTCACTAGTGGCTGCTGAATTTGAGAAGAAGTGCTCTCCTAAGATAATAAATGAAGATGATTTGGTTGAATCAGATGAAGATGAGGAAGCTAGGGATAATCAAGTGTCTTGGATGGATAGCAAGGATACACTAGTTAGAGCCAGGAAACAGTTCGAGTCGCTGGAATTGTCAGAAAGGGCCGTTAAAGTCCACAAACCATCTTTTGAAGAACTACCTATTCTGGAGTTGAAACCATTGCCTTCACACTTGAAGTATGCTTATTTGGGTGACTCAGATACTCTGCCTGTGATTATTTCTTCGAGCTTAACAGGGGTGCAAGAGATTCAACTCCTAGAGGTGCTGAAAAAGTTCAAAAGGGCAATTGGATGGACCATTGCAGATATCAAAGGAATCAGCCCATCAATCTGCATGCATAAAATTTTACTGGAGGAATGCTACAGTAATCAATTGAACAACAAAGGAGGCTGAATCCAATCATGAAGGAAGTCGTGAAGAAGGAGGTGATTAAGTGGCTCGATGCAAGGATTATCTACCCCATTTCAGACAGTTCTTGGGTTAGTCCAGTCCAATGTCTGCCGAAGAAAGGAGGAGTTACCGTGGTAGCAAATGACAACAACGAACTAATTCCGACAAGAACAGTAACTGGGTGGAGAGTGTGTATGGATTACAGGAAGTTGAATAAAGCAACAAGGAAAGATCATTTCCCGCTACCATTCATTGATCAAATGCTTGACAGATTGGCGGGGAAAGAGTACTATTGCTTCTTGGATGGCTACTCAGGCTACAACCAGATTGCTATAGCACCAGAGGACCAAGAAAAGACAACTTTCACCTGCCCATATGGAACCTTTGCTTTCAGACGGATGCCATTCGGACTCTGCAACGCTTCAGAAACATTTCAGAGGTGTATGATGTCTATTTTTACTGATATGGTGGAGAGATCGCTAGAGGTTTTCATGGATGACTTTTCGGTGTTTGGTAATTCATTTGGTGACTGTCTAACAAATTTGGAGCAGGTGCTGATGCGATGTGAGGAAACTAACTTGGTGCTTAATTGGAAAAAATGTCACTTCATGGTACAAGAGGGCATTGTCTTAGGTCACAAAGTCTCCAATGAGGGTATTGAGGTAGATAAAGCCAAGATTAAAGTGATTGATAAGCTGTCGCCACCAACAACTGTTAAAGGGATTAGAAGTTTTTTGGGACATGCAGGTTTTTATAGGCGGTTCATCAAAGATTTCTCAAAAGTTTCTAAGTCTTTATGTACTTTGCTGGAGCAAAATCAACCTTTTCAATTTTGATGAAGATTGTCAACGAGCATTCTTGGAGTTGAAGAAACGGTTAGTATCTGCACCCATCATCAGGTCACCTGATTGGTCATTACCCTTCGAGTTGATGTGCGACACTAATGACTTTGCAGTAGGAGCAGTGTTGGGACAACGTCATGACAAGGTGTTCCATTCGATTTATTACGCGAGTAAGACACTAACGGAGGCTCAGCTGAATTATACTACTACTGAGAAGGAGCTTTTGGCTGTGGTATTTGCATTCGACAAGTTCCAGGCATATCTAGTGGGAACCAAAGTGATCGTTTACACGGACCATTCAGCAATTAAGTACCTGATTGCCAAGAAAGATGCTAAGCCACGATTAATCAGGTGGACATTGCTCCTACAGGAATTTGATTTAGAAATTAGAAATCGAAAGGGTCCAGAGAATCAGGTTGCGGATTATTTATCACGACTTGAGACGAGTATCGAGGAAGAGAAGAAGAAGGCCATTCGTGAGACTTTCCCTGATGAACAACTTCTAGCCGTGCAACAAGCTGTTGTCCTGTGGTATGTAGATTTTGTTAATTATATAGTCAGTGGGCTGTTCCCATCGGAGATAACTAGTCAAAGACGAAAGAAATTCATGCATGAGGTAAAATCCTACCTATGGGATGAGCCTTTTCTTTATAAGCAACGTGCCGATCAAATTATCAGGAGATGTGTTCCAGATGAGGAATTTCAAAGCATTTTGCAGCATTGTCATTCTTCTCCTTATGGTGGACATTTCGGAGGAGTAAGAACAGCAGCCAAAGTTCTTCAATCGGGGTTTTACTGGCCTTCTTTATTCAAGGATGCTCACGAATTCGCGAAGACATGTGATAGATGTCAAAGGGTCAGCAACATCTCCAACAGACATGAAATGCCCTTAAACAACATCTTGGAGGTGGAATTGTTCGATGTGTAGGGTATTGATTTCATGGGACCATTCCCGCCATCTTATGGGAATCAGTATATTTTGGTGGCAGTTGACTATGTCTCCAAGTGGATTGAGGCCGTGGCATTACAGACAAATGATTCCAAAGTTGTTCTCAAGTTCCTTCACAAAAATATTTTCACCCGTTTTGGGACACCGAGAGCGATCATTAGCGATGAAGGAACTCATTTTGACAGCAAACAGTTCGAGAATCTTTTGGGCAAGTATGGAGTGAAACACAAAATTGCTACAGCATATCACTCACAAACAAGTGGACAGGTAGAAGTTTCAAATCGGGAGATAAAGAGAATATTAGAGAAAGTGGTCAACCCAAATCGCAAGGATTGGTCGCTGAGACTTGATGACGCACTTTGGGCATACTGAACAGCATTCAAAACACCACTGGGTATGTCACCATTTCGATTGGTTTTTGGGAAGGCATGTCATCTACCGATGGAATTAGAGCACAAAGCGTATTGGACAAGCAAGCAGCTAAACATGGACCTCCAGCTAGCAGGAGAAAAGAGATTGATGCAACTCAATGAGTTAGATGAATTTCGGTTGCGAGCATATGAGAATTCCAAGCTCTATAAGGAGAAGGTCAAACGGTGGCATGACAAGAGAATCATGAGCAGACTTTTTGAACCGGGGCAGCAAGTTCTTTTATTCAATTCAAGATTGAAGCTCTTCCCAGGAAAGCTAAAGTCTCGTTGGTCAGGTCCGTTCACAATTGCAACTGTATTTCCTTATGGAGTGGTGGAATTGCAAGATGACAAGTCTGAAAGGAAGTTCTTAGTGAATGGACAGAGAATCAAGCATTATTGGGGAGGTCCTGTCGAATGTTCTAAGACCTCCATCACTCTCACAGAAGCGTGAAAAAGGGAAGTAGTCAGGCTGATGACTTAAAAACAAGCGCTCGTAGGAGGCAACCCAATTTTGTTTTATTTTATTTTATTTTGGTTTATTTTAATTTGTTTGAGTTGTTGATTTTGAAGTTGCTAGGAAATTTGAACTGATTTGATGAGATTTTTTTTATGCAGAAATCGGCCTAGGAGTAAGCCTTACAGAGCAATCTATGCAAGAATGCTGCAGGAAATGCTACAGCAAAACCTACAGCAAAGTTGGGCAGAACTGGGGAGCAATCTGTGCAAGAATGCTGCAGGAAATGCTACAGCAAAGCTGCAGCAAAGTTCGAGCAAAACTGGGGAGCAATCTGTGCAAGAATGCTGCAGGAAATGCTACAGCAAAGCTGCAGCAAAGTTCGAGCAGAACTGGGAAGCAATCTGTGCAAAAATGCTGCAGGAAATGCAGCAGTAAAGTAAAAAAAAAAAAAAGCTAAAAAAAAATGGAGATGCGAAAAAAATATATATATAATATATATATATATATTATAAGATGTCGATATCTTTATATTATAATATATATATATACTTATTTTAGAAAAAAAATAATAATAATAAAAAAATACATAAATAAATAAATAAATAAATACTTATGCATCTACATAAATATATATCCACATATATAGATGTACGCTTATATATATATATTATTTAATAAGAGTAATACATATATATATATATACTTTTCTCTCTGTAACCCTTTGCCGAAATTTTTTTCCCCTTCTTCTTCTTCAGCTGCGCCGCCCGTGCCTAGTTCTTTCACAGCCGCACCTCCCACAGCAGCCCAGCACCCGAACCTCGTCAGATCCTCCAAGCAGCGCCATTTCCAAATGGCCAAAATGGCCAAAGATCCTTCACAACAGCCATGTAATCAGGAGGACGAAGTAGGGCAAGCTCCTCCAGCGCCTACAAGTAATGCTGCTACAGCATCCACCAGCACGGGTCCCACACAAGCCGATCTGACCAACTCCCTGAAATTACTCGAGAAGCGAATGAGCCTAGCTGAGGTTCAGCAATATCAAGCTATGGAGATGCTACAGCTAATGCATTCGCAGCAGCAACAGTATTGGGATTATGCTAAGCGCCGGGATGTGGCTTTAAAGAAATCCTTGCAGAAAAATTTTACCAAGCCTCTTTTTCCGTTTCCGGAGTTTCCAGACGACGTGCTAGCACAAGCTGCTACTGATGAGGAAACCGACGGTATTGGCAAGGATGATGACGAGGATTGAACGAACATACCAGCCACTCACTCAATCAGGGAGTTTCTAGCTTTCTCTTTTTCGTAGTTTTACTCTGTTTTGTTTTGTTGTGTCCTGTTGTTTTGTTTTGTTTTATGTTGTTTTGTTCAAGCAGTGAGGACACTGCTTAGTTTAAGTTTGGGGGTATTGGTTGTGTCGTGTTAGTTTTTGTTGCTATGATGTTGCTCTGTGTGTCTCTTTTTGTGGTGCGTTATTTTTGTTTCTTATGGTTTGTTTAGTTAATTCTGTTGGAAAAAAAAAAAAAAAGTGTATGGTGTTTTGGTGATATGTTAGAAATTGCTCTAGTTTTGCTACAGCATTGTTGGGTTGAGGAAATTCGATGAAGAACAATAGTGCTTTGAAATTTTCAGCTTATGGAGTGATCAAGCATGAATTGAATTTTGGTGATGTCTGCTATCTGTTTGTTTTCTGAGTGAGACAACTCTTTTCCGCACTAGGCTATAGCTTTGTTTATCAGAGGAAAGCCTAGGAAACTCTAAGTCAACGTGAGAGTTTAGGATTTGAGAACTGGTTGTCTCAAACCTTCGAAGCGAAGCTTTACGAAGCAAAACAGTCTGGGGATAGTTGATGTGCTTTAAGTATAATAATATCCTAAGAAACGTTTATTCAAAAAAAAAAGAAAAAAAGAGAAAAAGCTTTGAATAAGGAACTCCGCTATTTTGAGCTACCTAGTAACCAGGAGTAACATGTGCCCCATGTGTACTTTTGCGTCAAACAGTGGTCCATAATATGAGTATGTTATAGCAATTCTGAAGTGTGACATTACTGAGTAACCGGGTGTCTTCATCACCAATGTTGGCATTCGCGTAAAAAGGTAACAGTGACATAATGAAAAAAAAAAAAAAAAAAGTATTTGTCTAACCCTAGGTTTTGCCCAACTATTGCTAGTAGAGAGGGAATCATGCATCCAGCCTATTAGATCATAAACTAAGCTTGATGACCGTGACCAGAGGGACTTAGGTGATTTGAAGATGCTTAGATATAGTCTCGCACGCACACACCTATAGAGGAACCTCATTTGGGAGCAAGCTCATAAAGGATAGACCTAATATTTGATGAATGCTGATCTTGAAATGAGTTGGAAACTAAGAAGCTCTTTTGAGAATGGAGACTCAACTTGTTTGGCAACCTGAACAGTTTTCTGTTTTATGTTTTGAATTTCCTTTTTGTGTTTTGTGTTTTGTGTTTATTTTAGCATTACTCGAGGACGAGCAATGATTTAAGTTTGGGGGTGTGATAATTCTATGAAATAGAGTTATTTAACATGCTTTTAAGCTTATCACTTGATGATATTTCAAGATTATATGCCTTAGTCTTAGTATTTTACATATTATTAATTTATTTGTTTTAGTTAAAGAAAAGGTAAAGTGTTAGACATAATTTTGGCCCTTAGCATATTGTTAAGTCTAATTTTGTGTTGAATTACAGCTGGAGCCCAGGAAGCTAAAAAGAAGGAAGCCCATTGGATTAGAGGTGACATTGGAATGGCCTGCTGGAGTGCATCAGATTTGCTGCAGCAATGCTATAGCAAAAGTCACAGCAAAGTGCAGCAGTGAAGAATGTAATTAAAAGCTTGTGGACCCACATTTGCCTTTACAGCTGGCAATGGGTCTTTTGGCCCAATTTTGTTAAAACAAGCCAGCTGTAAGAGGGGCTACATATATTAGCTATCAAAGAAAAGGGCCACGTGTAGCTAGGGCAGAGGGAATTGTGGTGAAGATTGATAAAAGAAGAAACATTAAGGAAAGAAAAGGAGGGCAGCCGTCAGGGAACAAAGAGGGGAACAAAGAGGAAAATACAGGAATATTGGGCAAGAGAGAGAGAGATAGCGGAGGAGAGATTTTTCTTCTATTTTGACGCCATTTTGGAGAGCAAGCGGAGAAGGAGAAGAAGAAAGGACAAGAAGAACCATCTGTAGCCATTTGGAGTTTTTCTTCTTCATACTCTTGCATTGATTTATTTTCTTATTTTCTTTCTCTGTTGAACAATGGTTGACGTTTTTCACTTTGTTTTTGTAATCCGAAACATGAGCTAAATTTCTTTAGCTGGGATTGTTGATAAACCCAAAATTGTGAGGATGATTTAAATGTTTTGTTGAAATGTTGGACGAATCTGTGTCTGTTCATCTGAGTGTTTTGAATGTTAAATTTCTATTGTTGATTGGCCATCATTATATAGGAAACTAGGCTTGTTTAATTCTGGAAAGATTAAATTGAGCTGGATATAATTTGAATGATGTAAGTTCAATATGCTTTTTAAAGTTGATATTGATTTGTGAACGGTATAGGAATATATTGTTTACCTTGGATAACCCATTGAAATTGGTGCTTGAAATTGTGTTCGGAGAACTAGATTCACATAGGAATATGTTGAAAAAGGTTTAATGAATTTTAATTATACTGAATTCGGAAGAATTTTATGATAAAATTGAATTTCGGTTAACAGGACAGGTTTTGCTGCAGCATTTCCTATAGCATTCGGGTCAGATTTGTAATTGAGGGGGATTTGGGAATCCTAGTTTAATTCTCATTCTTGATTACAAACTCTTGATTGAATATTGTTCTTTTTGTCTATTTTAGTGCCTTTTCATTATACCCATTTTTATTTCACTTGTTTATTACATTTTTTCTAATTTTGATTTCCAAACGCAAATTGATTTGTGCTTTATTTCTTTTACAATTTGTTTTAGTGAATCAATCCCTATGGAGACGATACTCAACTCACATTCTATATTACTTGTGCGATTACGTACACTTGCGTAGGTTTATATACACTAATTAATCGCGAACAGATGTCTTGCTGTGTATGCTTGATTTCTTGCTAGACTCAGTTGGCTGATTGTCCGGTAGTTTGATTGCTATCCTTGGTTGTTCTCCAAATGAGCTAAAATTGGCTTTATTTATGGTCTCAGCCAGCCATTCCGTGAGTGAGAAGTTTGTTGTTTTAATCCTGTGAGGAGTCTAGGGTTACTCCAATCCGTGAGAAGCGTTGGTGGGCTTGGGCCCTTACCGTGGCATCTCCTTAGCTGCACGCGCAAATGCCAATCTTTGATTGCTTCTAAATAATGAGCATATTAACTCATGTTCTCACGGAACACTTCCAGCAACCCATGGTTCTTCCATTCCGTGAGAACAATGGGCCAACATCTTGGGCCTTTACCGTGACAATATTCAAACTTCCATGCCAAAGTAAATTCATCTCACGGAACCTAAGAATGGAGGACGACTATATGAAATCATCTAACGGATCAGCCTCCAGCCTCTGACCTCAACAATCCTTCCTAAGATTGCGAAAAGATTTATTTCAAGGTAGTAGAGACCTTTTTTGGGTTGATAGACTTTGGTTATTAAAAAACCTTAGATAGAAGAGTTCTCCTTTGGACTCTTTATTTTTTTCATGCGTTGAAAGTCAAAATAAAGACACCAAAATAGTGAGTAAATGAATCAATCACTTAATAAAAATGTCCACTAGTTTGTTCAATCAAGCATCGGAGATTAGGTGCTAGGCATGAAAGAACTTGAAATCGAAGGAGTTGTAACGCTTCAAGATTTGGGTGAAGTTAGTCCGAGAAGAAGATTAAGAGTTATCGATCTGATCGAACGACAACAAAATTCTCTTCTTTACTCTGTTTGTAAATTAAATTAGTATAATTATAAAACGATGAAAAAAGTTTGAGAAATTTGTGTTATTTAGGATCCTACGCTTCTGCTAATTTTCTTGTCAATATTGGTTTTCGAAACCAACATTACTGATGTCTGTTCTCCTCAGTCGTTGGGGAGTTTGGATACCATGACGGTGTCGTCGTTGCCAAGAGGGATCTGAAGATATCACTCACTCACCCGTTGTGAGCGTGCAGCTTTAGTTTGGCGAGCTTGAAGCCTTGGGCTTTTGTCGGGCAGGTTTAGGAGGGGCCCATTTAGTAGCTTGTGGATTTTGTGCAGACCAATGCCCGAATGAAAGAATTAGAGATCTTTTGTTGGCCAACTCAGAACATTTGGTTGGATATAAACCAGAAGTTAATTGAAGGGAGAGAGGTGGAAGCTTCATTTGTGTTGTCTAGAGCTGGGAGGCTCTTGACTGATATATAATTCATGTAGATTGATAGATTAGAGCCACAAAAATTTTAGTGGGGACGTAAAATTAACAACATCAATATATAAAAATTAATTAAAGGATAAAAGTTTTAGTGGGGGCTATATGAAAGTTTTTTTAATTTTTAGTGAGGACTATATTGTTAAGTTATAAATTAAAAGATTTTTATTCTTACAAATTCCCATTTCATTTATGCTTATTTTGATCAAAGGCTAAGGGTTTCTTTATATTTTTAGTCATTATGTTTATTCATTGAATAAGTGATGATCCAACTGTTCTTACTTAAGGAATTTTTGGACTTAGTTTGACAAGGTTTTATTGACTCATCGTGGTTCTAGTATGAATTTGATGTTTTAATTGATTCATAGGGTCTTAACAAGAGAATTCCTATCAATAATAAAGAAAACAGTAGTAAAGTATCATTACACACAAAGAAAAATAATAAAACAATAAAAAAAAAAGGTAAATAGAAAATTCAAGAGGCCTGATCAATATATAGATAATGAGCAGACTTGATATTTTGGCATTACAACCAGAGTAAGGAAAAGAGATTTCGGGTTTTTATTCTTTCATATCTTCAGAAAAGAGTGCATAATACAATTAGGAAGTTTCGAACACATATCCGATAGAACTTGTATTTGGGTCTTTCCATTTGAGCCATAGGAGATGAAATTGTCATATACAGTTCTAAGAGGGGGAGCACCTCAGTTTACCTCTCTCAATAAAATCTATGATTGGTTTGAAAAATGCCTTGAGATTCAAGCAATTGCGGATGATGTAACTAGTAAATATGTTCCTCCTCATGTCAACATATTTTATTGTTCAGGAGAAATTAGGCTTACGTGTTTTTTAGTATAAGTAGCTATAGGGTTTGCTATGAATTTTTATTATAGTCTGACCATAATGAAGGCTTTTGCTTCAATTCAATATACCATGACTAAAGCTAACTTTGGTTGGTTAATCCGATCAATTCATTAACGGTCGGCAAAGTATGATGGTACTACCTCCACGTGTTTCATGTGTATCTCACTGGTGGCTTTAAAAAAAATATTGCGAATTGACTTGGGTCACAAGTGTGGTTTCGGTTGTATTAACTACATCTTTTAGTATAACTGGTTATTCCTTACCTTGGGGCCAAATTAGTTATTGGGCAGTAAAAATTGTAATAGATGTACCGGAAGCGATTACTCTATTATGATTGCCCTTGGTAGAGACATTATGTGGAAGTGTAAGTGTGGGACAATCCACTTTAACTCATTTTTATAGTTTACACATTTTTGTATTACCTCTTCTTACTACTGTATTTAGGTTAATGTACTTCCTAATGATAGGTAAGAAAGGTATTTCTGGCCCTTTATAGAGAGTCTATATCATAGTTATTTGTTATCAATCATTTATCACTTGGGGTAGGAAAAATAGTATTTCATTGCTACAAATGTGAATTATTTAAAAGAATAAGATATGCTTTTGGATATTTCTCTTCAACTCAACAAATTTTTAATGGTGTAAACTAGAAAAATCATAAAATTTTTAGGACAAAATTAAATAGAAAAAAATTTGAGTGGGAGCAATAGGCCCCAATTGCCCCCACTTGCCCCCACCTACATCTGCCCTGAATAAGAGCATGCCACTCCTATTAATATTCCTTAACGTGCATAGTGGCATGTTCACCAAATTGGGATGATTAAAATAAATGTTGATGCAGCTGTTCGGGAGTCAACGAAGTGGGTCGGAATAGGCGTGGTCGCTCGGGATGATAGGCGCTGCGGTTATAGGAATGTTGGGCTGCTACTCACCACACATGGACATGGTTGAGTGCTTTGCAGCAAGAGAGAAGGCAAAGATGGCAGTCAGGAATGGTTTTCAAAATTGGGTCCTCGAGTTCATGTAATGTCGTTTGTGCCACCAATAGGCCGGCGTCAAGGGTTCCAGAAGCTTCAATCATTGAGGATATTAGAGAAGCTTGTTAAATTAACAATACTTATCATGTTAATTACATTTCTCAAAATGAGAATTTGATAGCCCACTATTTAGCTAGTTATGCTTTTTTATATTGTACGGATCTTATTTGATGTGACTCGGTTCCTTCATTTTTGAGACCACTTATTTTAGCCGATTTGACTTGAGTAGTAAAACACTATACTTTCCTTAAAAACGTTATCTGATTGAAAGAGGAAACTTGGTGAGTGAACTGACTTAAATTAGGGGGGAGAGAAGCATAGGGATTTCCCTTGTGGTGTAGATGCGGACAAGGGAGAGAAAGGGGGAAGTTTTCATGTTTGTTATTCCTTCTATATTGCTCTCGCTACTTTTATAAATAGACCCGTTAGGGTGTTATATAAGATTAGACCACAGAGACCTCTAAAGAGAGGTTAGAGAAAATAATCAATTAATTCTTTTTAATAATTGATTGTTTCGAGGGCTTTTTGTGGAAGGAAGGAGAGACTACTAGTGTGTTAAATATTCGGACTCTCGCAATAACAGGGCTCGAATGTTTTGGGGTGAGGAGCTTTGCTCTGTGGTTGAGTATGCCAGCGGGGATTTGCTAGCTGTAGAACTGTGGTTGAGTTATTTATTATTATTATTATTATTATTATTTTAAAGAAAACCACCGCACATTGCATTCCAAATTATATTACAGATAAACAAGATCTTAAAATTTTGAAAAATATGTATGTACATATCTATTCCATAATATACATATACATAGGAACCTGCATTTTCTTTTCAATTTTGGTGGTGTCCAATCCAATTTTTCCGGATCAATGTTTTCTTATCAATATTTTTGATATTAACCATTTTCAGCAGGCAAATCAAACTTACCGCACTTTTGGTATTTCATGAAAATCTAAGGTATTAAATTGAACCGTCCAAAAATAATACAATGTGTACACAAAACAATTACATGGGAGAAAGCAAAGTAACAAGTAAATAACAACTACTAGTAACGTAAGACCACAATAAAGAGAAAAAAAATAAAAAAATAAAAAATAAAGGCTTAATTCAAAGCAAAATAGGTCCATAGAGATAAAACACAAATTTACTCTTTTAATTTCTTCGTCACTCGTTCTCAATGAACAAATAAAAGCGCTCCCAAATGATGCACAATGGAACCCGCAACGCAAAATGCGACCGAAAGAGTAATACCAACACCGTAATGCTAAATCATAAATTGAGTTGACTAACAAATATTAGATCGGCATGTCTAAAATGTTTTCTCAACTCGCTTCATGTAATTTTTTTAGCATCCGTAGTAGTCTATTTAGCACTTTTTTTTTTTTTTTCTCCAAAAATATTTATATATACACCAAAAACAAAATTACCTTGTAGACCCTCACAATTAACTCAACGCACTGAACCCACCTCCCTTCATCATCTGCCTAAACTCCTTGTAATTGACTCTTCCGTCACCATCAACATCCACCTTCATGATCATCCTCTTGCAATCCTCTACGGTCCGTCCTTGCTTAACGCCGAGAGACACCAACACGGATCTCAGCTCATCGACGGAGATGAAGCCATCACCATTCTGATCGAACACGTCAAAGGCCTCCTTCATGTCGTCCTCCTCGTCGCGGTCGTTCATTATGGATCGGTAGAGCTCTCCGAACTCGTTTATGTCGACGCAGCCGTCGCAATTGGCATCGATTTTCTCGATCATCTGAGATAGCTCCTTATCCGGAATGAAGATGCCTAAATTCTCCAAGGAATCGTTTAGTTCCTTCTTGGTGATGTGTCCGTCCCCGTTCCGGTCGAACATTTGGAAGATCCGGTTTAGCTCGGTTTGGTCCATTCTCTTGTGGGCACGAGAGGAAGGCAAAGGCGAAGGCAATGGCAAAGGCTGAGGCGAAGACGAAAGTGATTGTTGTGGAGGTGCGTGGTGAGGGAACCAAGAAGAGGGTAGGAGGGGAATCAGCTTCTTGGGTATTAAAGAAAGGAAGAACGAGTTTAGGACGTTGTAAATAAGGAAAATCCTTACCAAAATAGTTGGCATTTGAAGTATCAAAGTGAAAACACAGAAAGAGAGAGAAAGAAATGGGATCTTATTTGGCGTTTGTTGAGAAAATTTTGGAGACAAAAAAGTGGACAGAAGGACGGGGTCTATTTATTCTGGAGCGTGTTTCTTTTTGACACTTTTTCACGCGTATTTGGTGGGTTATTTAATATGTTTCCCTTCTTGAATATGTAAAATTAATTTACTATTTCCCAAAAACGCGTTGCATTAATTTTTTTTATTTTTTATTATTATTATTTTTTGGTGAATAACGCGTTGCCATAATTGATGTTTGGTGCCTTGTGGTTTTTTTTTTTAATATATATATATATATATTATTGTTATTATTATGACTCGGTAGTTTGTGACTTAATCAATTTTTGTTATTTATTGTTAATATTCTTCTTATGTGATATTAATCAATTGGGAAAGAGAATCTACCCCAAAAAACAAAAATCAATTGGGAAAGTGTGGGGTTGGTTAATTTCTATATTTTTGTTTTTCGCTCTGGAAAGAGAGGAGTCCCTTTTTTTTTTTTTTTTTTTTTTAAACGAAGAAAGTTGTTTATTGGTTCTTTGGTTAACTTGGAGTTTAAAACAATGAATCTGTTCATCATCAGTCTGGACTCAAACTTCGTGTCCAATATTGGATAGGTTAAATAACACCTTATCAATAATATTATATTCCATCATTTTAGAAAGTTTAAAATATTTCATAACTTTACTTAAAAAAAAAAAAAGAAAAAACTTTATAACTGATTTTTTTTACCTTAAGATCTAACTTCATCCAATGATGTATCATGATATGATTAGTTAGAATCTCCTGTCCAATTTTTTAGTGTATGAAATAATGTCTAATAAATAATATTATGCACACCATTTTAAAAATTATAAAGTACTTTATAATTGATCTTTTATACCTTAATATTCAACTCCATCCATTAATGTGTTATAATACAATTAGTTAGACGCGATCTAGTTGTTTAATCAAATCACAACGGTTAGAGTTGGAATACCAAAATCACAAGTTAAAAAAAAAAGTACAAAAACAAAAAAACAAAAACGAAGACAAAAAAAAACAAAAATAAAATATGTAACCGTTGATAACGGATCTGAAATTAAGAGGGAACTAAAAAGCCGCAAATGATTAGGGCCAGCAGAAAACAAGCGTTGGATTAGTTCAACGGCTACTTTCGCGTGATTGGTGGGTTTCCTACACGGGGCCGGTCTTGAAAGGGAAAGCAGGAGGTGACCTTTTTCTTTTTCTTTTTCTTTTTCTTTTTCTTTTTTTGGATAAGAAGGTGGGCATTTTGGCTCTTCATATTTGGGTTTAACTGCGCCTTGGACGGTCGTGAAAGTAACACTAGTGTATTTTAGTAAGCAAACGAGTTGAATACCCGTGCGCTGCACGGGAAATGAAGAAAAAAATAAATAAAAAAACTAAATATTATATGATAAAAACAGTTAGTTAAAATAAATATTATAATTATAATCAATATAATTTTTCTCAAGATAATAAAGATGCAAAATCAAAATAATAATAGAACTAACAATAATAAAAATGAAAACAAAAGCAAAAAAGAAAAAAAAAATCTTCTGTAGTTATAATCATTTAAAGAAAAATAAAGCAAAAAACAAAAAAAAAAGAAAAAAAATCTTTAAACTCAAAAGAATCGGAAAAAACTAACTCTAACAAAAACATTATAATAAAATAAAATATATAACTCATTTTCTTCTTTTTTACTGTTTTAAAAAAAATAAAAAAAATTTTATCAGGTTATATACATGCAAAAACTAAAAAAAATGATTTTTAAAATATAAAACAAAACAAACAAAAAGAAAAAAAAAATTACATGCAGAATCCTTAAAAAAATAGGTCTTTAAAAAATAGAACAAAAGAAACAAAAAGATACACACAAAAAATCCGAAATAAAGATAAAAAATTTAAAGTAAAAAAATTGTTTAAAAAAAAAAAAGACAAAGTGAGCAAAAACACAATACAACAATAGATCAGAATCTAATGTCTAAAATTTTACGAAAAAAAGGTAAAATATGTGAGAACAAATCTGTCATTCCACTGTAGATAAGCCAAAATCAGTACATAGGAAGGGACAAAATTGACAGTTTAATATAAAAAAAAAGTTACTGTGTATTACTGTAGGAAAAAAGAACCGTACAACAAAAGTAACAAAAATAAAAAAAAACAAAAACAAAAACAAAAATCACTGTTTATTAAACAATAAAATATTACATTTTTTTACTGTAGCAAAACAGTAAAAATTTAAAAAAAAACTGTAGCAAAGCAATAAAAATAAAAAGAAAACTATTTATTAAACAATAAAGCAAAATAATAAAAGTAAAAAAAAACGTAACAAAGTACCAAAAATTAAAAAAATACAACAACAACAACAAAAGTAAAAAAAAAAAAATAAAATCAGCAAACGTAAAAAAAAAAAAAAAAAAAAAAAAATACAACAACAACAACAAAAGAAAAAAAAAGCAGCACATGTAAAAAAAAAAAAAAAAAAAAAAAAAGAGAGCAGCCAACCAAAAAGAAAAAAAGGAAAAGGTAGCAGCAAATGGAAGGAAGAAGAAGAAGAAAAAAACAAAAACAAACAAAACGAAAAACGAAAAAAAAAAAAAAAAAAAAAAAAAAAACTGTTCATGAACAGTGAATCACTGTTCATGAACAGTGAAATCACTGTTCATGAACAGTGCGCGGGGACTGTGGTAGAGTGGATTAATTAGGGCAAAATTGTCCGTTCACTGTTCATGCCCAAAAAGAAGAAGAAACTGAAGGGCATTTTCGTAATTTTACTGTTCATCGGCTCGGAATGAACAGTACCCGGCTTACATCCTTTTAGTATATGTATAATGTATGTTGTATAAGGAGATGTAATATGTATTCATAAAAATAAAAAATAAAAAATAAAAATAAAATGGAGATACAATATGTGATACCTAAACTAATAGTAAAAAAAAACTAATAGTAAAAGCATCAGAATTAAAATGAAATTATAAAAAATAAAAAATAAAAAATAAAAGAGATAAACTCCAATACTTGAATTATATGACTATCATTCCTTCAGAGTTAATTACACTAGCATCTGTGTTTTGTCGAACTTACAAAAACACCTATTTGACTGAAAAAAATGATGTCTCTACTCTGTTTCATCAAAATTACAAAAACACCCATTTGACTAAAACAAATCATGTCAACGCTCCCCAATTCTAACTCTGTTAATAACTTTCAGTGTAAAGTGACTAAAATTCCCAATCAAATATGAGCCATAGATCAAAACATGTTCTAATTTTGATCCTTAGATCTAACAATTACTACAATTTCATATCCAAAATGAATCTTCGTCAACAGAGTCACCACCATTCTCCTGTTGGAGCTCCCACACCACAGTGGCCCCTGTCTCGGCACGAGGGTAGCCATGCACCACCCCTGTGATGTCCCCCACTTCACGGAGCCACGTCCACCTCAATAAGCCCAGGCACGACTTGTCCCTTTGCACACAAGCCTAGTCGCAATCTCAACCACTACTACAGAATGTGGATACCACGACGGCGATTCCACAACCATTATTTAAAAACCGTCTTGGAATCTGAGGCAAAAACACGAAACAAAAAGCGGTTTCCGAAAACCATCGTGGAAGTCGAGACTTCCACTACGGGTGTTTAAAATCGTCGTGGAAGTATGAATTTCCACGACGGTTCTCTGAAACCGTCGTGTAAGTCTTGAATTCCACGACGGTTTTATAGAACTGTAGTGGAAGTCTCGAGGATTCCACGACGGTTAAATAAAACCGTCGTGGAATTTAAGACTTACACGATGGTTTTTATGAAACCGTTGTGGAATCATCGTCCTTTTGTTCAGACATATCAGATCGAGTAGCCCTGTTTTTCCCACATCGATACACCAGCTGCCGTGAACAAAAATCAGATCAGATCACTCCGACAACAGTTCTATACGCCGCTGTTAGATGCCACCCACCACCATCTACTGGTCGATCATCATTCTTGTAAGTCATGATGACAGAAATTAACTCATCTTTTTGATGTTTTCCTCTGTATTAATTTTTATTTACGAACCCTGAATATTAATTTTGTTTTGTATTTTTTTGGATTGCTTTTGATACGTTAAATACTGCAAAATGTTTAATTTAGGTTATCACAATTAATGTATTTTTAGATTGGTTTTTTTTGTAGTTTGGATTTTTAGTTTGGATTTTTTAGTTAAATCCTAAATCAATGTATTTTTAAAATTACGATGTATTTTTATTTTGGATTTTTTAGTTAAATAACCTAGGCCGGTTTTTTAATTGTATTTTTAGTTTTGTTATGTTTTTTGGATTTTTTATTAAATATATTGTTGATTTAATTAATGCATGTGCCGAGAGTATTTATATATAACGTAACTAATTAAATGCAAATGATATTCATGCATACAATTTAAACGTATGCACACCTTGACTTCGAGAACTAATTTGATTTATTGGTTTAGGATTTGCCCGCAAATCATAGATAGGAAATGGATGTGGTTTGATAGCTTGACTAAAGCATATGAAGATGGTGTTGAAGAATTTTTGTCATTTGCCAAATCTCATACACAAGACGATAAGATTCGGTGTCCGTGTCAAGTTTGTGGTAATCATAGATCCCATTCCATTGATGATGTTAGAGGGCATTTGCGCGCTTATGGGATTATTTGTTCTTACTAAACATGGTATTTACATGGCGAATATTTTGTCCATATTAATTATACATCGACTAGTACTTAATTGATTAATTAATTAATAAATAAACAAATAAATACATAATAAAATGTAATTATACTAAGAAAGTTAATAAGTAATTAATAAAATAATTAATTATTAATTAATTAATTAATTAATTATAAGAGTTAGTAAGTAATGATTAGCTTTTTAAGTAAGATTATTATATTAAGTAACTATATAATTATAATACATGATTGATTAGAAATTAATTAATCATTAATCATTGATATTATTATAATATAACTATGGATAATTAATTAGAGATTAATCATATATTAATTAAAGAATAATATAATTATTAATTATTAATATGATAATTAATAATTGATAATTATTTTATGAGAAAGAATATTTAAATAACATAATTAAATTATTAATGATAGAATTGTTAATTAGTCAATTAAAATTATGTAATTTAATTATAATTACTCAATTAACAAAGTAATAATTAACTACTACCTAATTAATTAATCAATTAAATGAAATAAATTTAAATTAAGTAAAATTAAATTAATTAAATAATAATTAGTAGAAATCTATTAAATACTTAATAATTAATTTGAATTAATTGTTAAGGTTAATTATGATATAAATAAATTAAGCTCACTTAAATTTATAAAATAAATAAATAAATGAATAAAGTAATATAACTAGAATTCTATCTAATAATAAGATATTATTAAATCATGACAATTTCTCAAACTTGCGCAGTAGGAAGTATAATTTGGAAGTTTAAGCACATAAGACAAATAAGTACAAATCTCACATATAGCATGGAACAAAATGTTTTTCTTTGTTGATACTTTATGTGTGCTATGATTTTCAGTACAAATCTCACATATAGCATGGAACAAAATGTTTTTTTTGTTGATACTTTATGTGTGCTATGATTTTCTTGATTACGTGATGGGTATATGATTTATATGTATTGTTTTGATTAATGCATAATTTCTTTTGCACAAATATGATCGACATACCTCACAGATATTTATACCATAATGATAGATGCATAGTGACATGTAAATTAATCTTCACATTGTCATAATTAATAAGAAGGAAGCCAACGAAAGATAGGAATAAATGTCGTACCAACCTCTAATTAGTGAGAGGATATCATAAAAACGAAAATTATAAGTTATGACCTTGAAGGTGGTTGGAGGGTCGCTTCCCCTACTCTCCATTAGTTGAGCACATATGGTACGATATAAGGGGTCTTAAGTAGACAAGACATTTGTATAACGAAACATAATTGAACATACATAGATCACATGTATTTTTGAACATTCATGTTGTTACGCATGATAATATAATTTTATGAAAATATTTTGTGAGGTTTTTTTATACTTGCTGAGCAAAAGCTCATACATGTGTGTTCATACTATAGGTAACATGGGTAGGCAACCAACCACTTAAATGTTTTTTAGACTAATGAAGCTATACAGAGGTGATGAAGGAAGGAAGGAAGTGGGATACCACCACGAATTTAATTTCTGCATTTAGACTTATTAAATTATTTTGTATCGACTATATTATAACTATGTTTTTAATATTTTGGTACTACTAAACTAGTATGATTACTTTACGAAAAAAAGACTTTGAAGTCTTTCTTTTTAACTCACATGACGTTATAGCTTTTTAAATATTATCTAAGTACGAATTTGAATATGATATTTGTTATTTAGAATTTCAATTTTCTTAGTTAAAATTTTAATTTATTAAACTTTTCAAGTACAAGTACAATCTGTACTAAAAAAAATATTTATTTTTGGAACCTAATGTAAATAAGTATTAAGACTAAATGAATTAAGAATAATTAAGTTAGTTAACGATTTGAAAAGTTGGGTCGTTACAATTTTAGTCTAAATGAAAAGTGCAAAGAAGATACCAACCCTAATGAGATATTTCTGTATATCTACTGATTTTAGTTCTACAGAACCTTATCTAAAAAAAATTATATCTATTTTGAAAATTGTTGAGGAAGTTTTTTATTATGCATAATAAGGAAATTGTGTCTTGCGCACAAGACTAGATTAGATTTTAATATATGATTGTATTCGACTTAAAATGAGATCGCATTCATTATTGAAACCTTTGATTTTTTTTTTTAATTTAGGATAGGAGGATTTGAACTTTTAATTTTATAATGAAGTTAAGTGTGAAATTATTGTAAGCCGAACTTACCACCATCCTTGTATATGATGTTACAAACTCTTGTAATTCTAGACTTTTTCTACCTCAAAATGGAACATATCACGGGACATTAGATAAAAAAAGAATAATTAATCCTAATTAATTAATAATTTGCTTCCAACTATAATACAATCATTCACATTTTGGAAGTGTAATAATCAAATTTTTGCTGATGATTTAGCCTTTTGATTTAAGAATCATAATAAACTTTTGAAGAGTTTTGAGCACTGTGCATAAATGTAATTGATGAGGTCACCCCGTCGTTGCACGCACATTAGTTTACTTTTGGTTGTTCGCAGTCAAGTCTATTTTGAATTTCTACAGATAATTTTGAAAGATCTGTTTTTAACAATTTACCAACTTTAATTAAATTTACCAACTTAATTCAATTACCAAAAGTAAGGTAAATAGCAAGACACATGTAATTTTTATAAAGTTTGGAAACCCTACTCCTCGAGACCATGCCCAGTAGTTGAATAATCCACTAATTCTCAAATGTTATAAGTACTAATGGACTTAAACAACCTAAAGGCTCCCCTTTCTAATTGCCGCTGGTCGTCTTGTACCTAGTTAATGAATCTATTCTACGACGTGCTCTCACTAACTACATTGAGCTCCTTTCAACTGCTAATGTCTTCTCTCGAAGACTTCTAATCTCTCTCCTAAAAGATGTAAACAAAAGCAACAGTAACTCAAAGTCTTAAGTACTTAAATAAACCTTTAAGCTCGTACACAAAAACCTGTTTTTCAGAGATTGAAGCAGCACCACAAAATCTTCCAAAAAATTCGGATTAAAAAATAATTCAAATTTCAAACTATTTCATGATCTACTGCAACACTTCATGAAACACTTTGAAATTCAATTAATTTATTTTTCCAGCTTTATCTGAATGAAGCTTCAATAAATCCACGCACGGATGCTTCTAATGAATCACGTGCAATCATCATTGAAAACGCCCGCAATTAAATCTTCCAGAAATCCAAATTGCATGGCATTCCTTTATGAGATAATTTGAAATTCTAATTTAACTAGGATAAAGAATCCTACTCAAATTCGAACTCACTTTGAAAATCAAATCCCAAAATATATATCTTCAATTAAATCCAGTTTTGCTTCAAAAACGAAATCTGTGACAAAAGATTCTTCCACGTCAGCTACTTCCACATCATCACGCATATCTTTCACCTTGGAATCTTCTTTGTCCACTCTGTAAACCAACAGTTAACTAACAAAGTACTGTTTTTGATTTCTTCTAATTACAAACATAAAAAACCTAATAATCTCCCCCCTTTGGCTTTTTGGCTCAAAAACCCAATTCCAAAAAGTAAACCCCAAAAACAGCTAGAAAGTTAAGAACCAAAAACTCAAACTCAAACCGACTCCCCCTAAACTATTCATCTACCAACAAGAAATTCCAAAATCATTAAACAGTGCTTGCACTGTCAGACTGACCGCCATCTTCTTCTCCATAAGCAGCAAGAATGCTCTCTCGTTCACGTTGTCTTTGCTTGAGTTGAACCCGTTGCTATTTCAGAAACTGAACTTCACAACTTTCTTGCTTCTGAAACAGAGGTACCAGTAGGTGTTGCAACATCTGGACCAAAACCAGTTTTCTCCCACTGAACCGCTGCATCCGGTTGAGCATCGTAGACATGCCTACCAGAAAGAAGTTTCTTGGATACTTGAGAACACTTGGAATAGGCTCCACAGGATCATTTGGTTTCTTGATATCCTCTTGACACATCAAGGTCTCGTAGATTAACGACGGAAACGGTAGTTCGGAGTGGAGACAGTTTCCTCTGCATGACACAATTTCATCAAAAGCATGTTTTCAAAAAAATCAAAGGGAATACTTGTACCAATCATGTAGAGTAAGGCAGCCAAATCTTTTGGAATGGAGGCTGTGTGAGCACTCGGTAACCAATTAGCAAGCGCTATTTTGTGCAAAATAGAGTACTTAACCGCAAGATCAGCAGAAGGAAAATTGTGATGTCCAGGCCATTTGGACAAGACAGAACTATCACAGTCCAAGTCTTGATCAAGTTCACTGGCTTTTTCAGATAATATAACTCATTAATCAAGTCAGGAGAAAATTCAAAAATGTGACCACCAACATAGACTTTGCAAAACTTTGGCGAAGAAGAATTTCTGATTTCAGTGGACAGGTTGGAGTAAAATTCATGAACAATAGGACCCACATACGGATTAGCGGAAGTCTAGTAATTGAACAATCCCAAATTTACCATGATCCTCTAAATGCAACTGTCTCTCGCTTAGAAATTTTCGTTGTGGAAAGGATTTCCACAAATTCTGATAGTGCTTGCATAAAATGCTTTAGATTTTGCCTTAGAAAGAACATTCCCCGACATCGGAGTTACTGGTTTCTTCTTGTGAGATCGTTTCGAAGATGACCCTTTGGTATGTCGTTTGGACGATTGGGGCTCAGAAACTGTTGGTTGAGGCACTGACGGAGTTCTTGGAGATGGAGAATTGTGAGCCACTTCCTCCTGAAAAATACCATCTTCATAACCTTTCTGACCAGAGAAATCAGATAATTCGTTCTGCTTGGTCTCCTCGGGTTGACAGTTGGGAACTTTTTGAGGCGGAACTCCTTATAGCTGCATCTTGCTTAGCTTTCAGAATCTTCTATGCACGGTACCAAGAGGGAAAACCAAGAACTGCCTTGGACTTTATCAAATCTGGTACATCGTCTGAATCGCGAACTGGTACAGATTCTCCGGCAGGTTGATCTGAAGCTGGTGCGGACATTACTTCCTCGAAATCGGGTTCGGTACAGTCTCCTTTACCTGGTATCCTGCTAGAATCTCCCTTATTGTTCAGGAGACAAATTCATAGGAGCTGGACATGAACTCAGTTGACGCATGCAGGTTCACTTATACCTCTTTTGTCCGAGGCTCGGAGCGCAAGAAGAGACAAGAGGAAGAGAAAACAGCCATTTTGTTCTAACAATTTCATTAGTTACCGTGACTAATTGTGCCGTCGGCGTCGTCGCAAAAAGAGCTGTTGGCTGTAGTCCGGATTCTCCTTCTTGGGAACAAGAGCTGTAAAAGTTTGATTAATGCTCCTTACAAACTCACCATGCATGGCGAAAAATATCACTGTAATTCGTGTAAAAGCATCCCAACATATCCCATCCGGCCCGGCGCCTTAACCGGATATCCATACTCCAGACCACACCTGACTTCCTCTGTCGACTGACAGTCGTGGAAGCGTGGAAGAACTGAGAATTCCGATCTCCCTCTTCTAACCAAGCTTCTCTAGATTTTTGCCGCCAAATACTTTCTTCTCCCACTTTTATATGTTATTTTTCTAACATAATCTTGATTGTTATATACGTACACATCATATTATATATATATATAAATAGGGCTTTGCTTATACATTCTAATTGATTTTTACACACTTTTTCTAATTAAAATTTTTTATTTGAAAACCCCATAAGTAAAAACTAACTATTATAGATTTAATTATTTAATTAAATTGTATTCTAACAAAACCCAATAGTCCTTATTTTTATCTTTCTGTACACACATCTCCAACTAATCAACATATAAACCCTTATTAATTGTAATTTATAACAACAACCTAATTTTCCATTATTTAATAATTATTTATTTTCTTTTTTCTTCAAAGTTTTTAATGTAAAAGTTATCCATTTTAGAGAATAAATAATCTTTTTTAAATTTCCAATTTTCCTAACGTATGAAAAAAAAATAGTCTTCTTGACTAAAGCTTCCAATAAATAAATAAATAAATAAGGATAAAGATAGCGAAAGGAGAATAATAAAGCAAACATAATAAAATAAATTATGGGTGCAAAAAGATATTTGAAGTTGTTTATAATATTTATTTGAATAAATAGCTAAGTTGGTCTCTGAACTTTTAATTTTATGCGATTATAATTCATGAATTTTTTATAGCTGAAATATCTCTAAACTATTAAAATATTTTTATAATAATCATTTACGTTAATTTTTGGATGGAGTAGTTAACATCACTTTTGACCAAATTACTAATGCATTTCATCTAAAAAAATAACATAAATGACTACTATAGTAACATTTTAATATTGTAGGGGCATTTTCTTTTTTCTTTTTTTTAATAACTTAAATGACCATAAACTATTGAAAACATTGCTATAGTAGTGGATGGAATCTGTAATTACCACCACTTTTGATCAAATTACTAACAAATTATGTCCAAAACTTAATAAAAATGATTATTGTAATAACATTTTAATAGTTTAAGAACATCCAGCTACGAAAAAACATTCAGGGACTAAAGTTATTCAGATTAAAAGTTTAAGAACTAAATGAGCAATTTACTTTATTTATTTTAAAAAAGTAGTTAAGGATAATTTTAAAATAAATGGGGATGCCCGATAAGTAAATTTAATTATTATGTATGTGATTTAAATGGGGTCTAAAGAGTTAAAATGGGTGCACCAATAGAACCCTAATAATTAAATATCAGTTTTATTCTCATAATTAATGGCAATCCACATATTGAAAAATAATTGGAGGAAGTAGGACTACACGGAGCAATCAAAATGCGACATGTGGCATCTCATTGTGCTCGCATGGCTTCCCCTCTCCCACGTAGGAGAATGGGTGTTTTCCAATAGTCGGGGCATGGATGGCATAGATGTCAGTTTTTACACCCATGCCACTCTTAGACAAGTGTTATATAAAATAAAAAATACTAAAGATATCAAATATGATCCCAAATTTTACGTTTCAACTTATGTGATAGATGAGTTATCATTTTTAAGTAACAAATGATTAATGTATTATCACATAAATTGATTGCTTCTACTAAAAAAAAGATAAAACGTGAGTCGGTAATCAAAAAATTAATTAAAATTAGAATCAGTATTCCTAGCATTAATCTATACAAAAACCTCTATAGATGTTTTCTAATTAGAAATTTTTTGGGCCGCCATCTAGGATTCTTGGTCTCACCCCTTTAGAGAACAGGTGTTCATATCCATTAAGGGTTGAAAGGAGAAAACCGATACTGTTGAGAATTGGTTGGTGCCTACAAACCGCTTAATCTAACCATTAAGGGTCGTTTGTTGTGCGAAAGATCGACAGACTCCGTAAATAACTGATTTGCCAATAAATAATTTGTTATTTTAACTAATTATTTTATACAATAAAGATGTGAGATAACTATGTTATGGAAATAAATAAATAAATAAATAAAATCCATTCCTCTGCTTACTATATAAAATCATAACCAAAATTTATAACTAATTCTTTATTTTTTTTTTTTTGAAAACATCTAAATGACACAATTTTAAAGACCATTGTATCAATATAATACACATAATAACACGATACAAAATTAAACTAAAGTTATCTAATTTTGTGTCATGTTAATTAAGAATGAGAAATTTGGAAATGTTGGTTAATAGATGGCAAAAACTGGTTATTTAGATCATTTTCTCTTTCTCTCTCTATCTTTTTCCTAATTACTATATGATAGATTTACAGATATATATTTATATCTTAAATTTATAACTGTTTAAATATCATTAAAAATTTCTATATAATTTTTTCATTTGGTTAAAATTAAAATGTTTAGTACATTTACTTTAATTATTTTGTGGGGTTTTTATTTTATTTTATTTTATTTTTTGGTTCTTCCTAAAACCTCACCTTGCATCCTTTTTATTTATTTTTCTTATAAATACTCACTTTTTCCCTTATATTTTTGAAATAATTACAAAAAAAATCTATTTTAGGATCACGTTTTAAAACAACTCTATTTTTTTTTTTGACAATATTACGTATATATCTATTTCTTTTTTTTAAGAAATAATGTCTACGGCATGTATTTTGTCATTTTATTATAATTAAAATCATTTCATTTTTACACAGATTCTTTTATTTTTCTTTTTTGTTGACTTCAATGGTAAATATTTTTTGCTCATAAATAAGAATTACGTTTAATAAATCCAAATTATTTATAAGCATCAAAATAAATATAATAAATGTAAAATGTTTAATCCTTAAAGGTCAGCGAAAAAAATATAAAATGTTTATTGTAAAGTTGATAGTTTGATCAAATAATAAACACCACACATAATATTAATGAGAAAAATTGATGAAATTAAAATATTCACATTTTTCATATCAAAAACGAATTAATTCTTTATGAAAAAACATATTTATTTATGTAATCCACTGCAAATTCAATGGTTATCATTTGTGACTCAACCAAACAAATTGAAGAATAACACAACAACTGGTATTGAATTCATTATAAAAAAAAAAAACACTATTATTTTAACACAACAAATGGTATCAAATTCGTTATGAAAAAACACTATTATTTATATAAATTAGTACAAATTAAATCGAGCATATCTTTATGATAAAGACTAATTCATTATACAATATATTTTTTTAGATGTTCTTTTTCTTTT
This sequence comes from Ficus microcarpa, assembly GCA_025413485.1. Lineage (NCBI taxonomy): Eukaryota > Viridiplantae > Streptophyta > Magnoliopsida > Rosales > Moraceae > Ficus > Ficus microcarpa. The sequence continues at coordinate 3,496,841 of CM046382.1, read as the reverse complement.
TTTTCTTTGTTCACCTTATTCTAATCAATGTGAAATCTAATTTTAAGAAAAACATTCCTTTTTGGTTCATTATAGATATTTACATTTTTTTTCAATAAATCAAAAAAAAAATTTCATATCTTCCTTTTTATATCATTTCGTTAAGCAATTCTATTAAATCAGCTTTATCCCTATTTGGTAAACATCTTAGATTTCATTTTTTTCGTTTCATTTTTTATAATTTATTTATTTGTTAATTCTCAATTCTTTATTGAGAACAATATTGTCTTTACAATTACTCTTTTAGACTTTTATATAAATGAAAGGAAAAATGACATATTTCAAATCAACACTTCCAATTTGGACATTTATGTAAATGACCATATATTTTTCTTTATGATTTTTTATTTTCTTTAAATCTTATATATTTTTAACTATACCTTATTAAAATGTTTTTCCTTCATAATATATTCCTTTTAAAATTAATTTTGTAAAGTACATCCTTATTTAATTATTCTTTTTCACTGTATTTAAAATGTTTTAACAAAAATTTTCACAAGCTTTGATTCTTTGTGTTCAGATTATGGTGAATAACGTGCAGGGGGGTTTCTATGACAACTTGTAAGTAGGCCTCATTAGCGGGTATTTTTAATTGAATAACATTTTTGAACTAAAATAAATTTTGTTAAAAAAATTGCTAAGAAACAGAGCAAAATATTTTGGCCTATGAATGAAGTAGTATTTATTACAA
>CM046382.1:3435815-3496011 GCA_025413485.1 Ficus microcarpa | reverse complement strand
AATGGCTTGAGAACCCGTGTTTGGGTACCATTTTTGAAACTTAATTTTGAGTGAGACACACAACATATTTATAATGAGTCAAGATGAATATGGTACGTATATATTCAAAATAATAAAAATATAAATGAGAAATTGACTCTTAATGGTCACTTATGAAGTTGAAAATGTTATAGAAAAATTACCGGCTCAAAAAATAAATCCATAGTTAATTGGATCTTTAATATTGGAAGGTTATAAAGGTTTGTAACAGCAAACTTTTAAGTTTCAAAAATGTTTGGACTTAATTCTAAAATAAATATTGAGAAGTTAATTGTGAAATAAATTCATATTTATGGCCATGCTTACAAAAAAATCCTATAAAAGGAGTTCTCTTCTACTCTTCCCAAGGCACTGAAAATCGTTTTCCATGTTCTTTAGTGCAACTAGGATTCAGTGTGATAGGGTTTGGATACTCTTCAATTCGCCAAAAATAGGTTTGTAGTGCTCTCTCACTGCTTGCAGTCATTGTGTCTTTGGAGAAATATATCCGTTCAAACCTCCGAGAATCTGTATTAAGAAAATCGTGTGATACACGGGCCTCAACTTCTCGTCTATGTTTTTATTTATAATTGTTGGCATTGTTAATAATTTCTGCTTGGTTACAATTTTATTTTATAATGCTTTTTTATTATAATTCTGATTATATTTTTGTATATTCCGATTTATATTTGTTGTTTTCCTCTTTTTTTTTTTTTTTTAATTTGGTTAAATGTTTTAAGTGAGTTGAATTACAAGAGGCTATATTATGTTACCTTGATTTGTAAATTGAGATGATATGATTTTAAATAAAGAATGATACTCCGAATGCCGAAGTTTCAGACGAATAATCACCTGTTGATAAGTTTTATCAACGGGATTTGAATAGATTAAGTTCAGTAAAAAAAAAAAAAAAAAAGAGTTTTGAAGTAATAACATGAAGGGGACTTCTATAATGAGGTAAAGCAATTTTACCACATTGATCGAAAAAAATTTTCAATCTTTGGATCAACTTTTAACGGTTGAAATTGAAAAATTACAGCAAACTTATTGGGAAACCTATTACATGTGATAATTTTGAAAAAAAAAAAAAAATACCCATCCATCGTCCCAAGAGACCAGCAACTATGGTGGCTCCTGGCGATGGCTCACGAAGGTGGAAAGGGCTCCTATGTGCGACGGGTTCACGATGGAGGGTGGGACGGGTGGCGAAGGAAGGATGGGTGACAAATGGCGACCGCGATCTCCAAGCTTGCGCGGTGATGTGGGTGACTCACTCTGGAAGCCATCAACGGGGAAGCGTGAGATCCATGACGAATCTCCGAGCTCACGATGTGGCGACAGTGGCGGGGCTGGCAATGTGGGCGGCTTGTGCTTGCTCGAGAAGTCGTGATGGAGAAGCAAGAGATCGATGGCTAGGGTGACAGATCTTCGCCGGATCTGGATAATGGCAACCCCAGATTGTCCCAACGTTTGCAGCGAACGGCATCTGCTATGGCCTGCTCGGCGGCTTCACTGCCATCACCGTTGGGTGCTCCATCGTGGACCCCTGGGTGGCGATCATCTACAGCTTCATCGCCGCCGTGGTGTAAGCTCCAAAAAGAGTGCTGAGAAGCAGAGAAGGTAAATTCAAACCTCTGTCGATTCCATATTTCCCGGCCAGTGAGATTGGGAAGAAGAATCGTACTAGTTTTTTTTTTGTCCTTAAATCATATGTGGTTGAGTTCATAAGAATGTTGTGTACTACAATATCTGAATCGTTAAAATGAAATCACGGTCAAAATTTTTTTACGATTGATGGGGAAAAGCGAAAGGGTCTCATTTTAAAATTAGCCTAACGTTTAACTTGAGTCTTATTGATTCTGTTTTTGTTTTTTGTTTTTTGTTTTGTTTTTTGTTTTTTTTGAAATTAACTTAAGTCTGGTTTAAGTTAAGAAAGAACGAGTCCAAAAATTTAAGCTGTTACGAAATTTGTGATTAAAAGTGGTCATTTTGAGTTTAATCTGTATATTGGGTTTTATTGATGGTATCTCATTATGGATGGTGGTAATTTAAACAATGCATATGAGTTATTTCATAATAATACTAAAGCTCCGTTTGTTTCGTTGATTCATTTCAAACTTTTCATCTCAGTTTTTGTCTTTTTCTGAAAAAATTTTTGTCTTTTCTGAAAAAGTTTTTTATCTTTTCTGAAAAGTCAACAAAAATTACTATTTAAACTTAAAATTTCAACTCAAACTGATGAACCAAACGGACCCTAAGAAGAATCGAGATCATTTCTCCTACTTCTTAAATCATTAAATTATCAACGAACTGATTGACAGGCAAATCATTGATTGATTGATTAATCATTGATAAATATGAGTCAATTAATAATTGTCCACCCAGTTTATAAGTCATTGACTGATTGATCGTTTTTAAGAAAACAATAATTTTTTTTCCTAATAACCTTGGGCAATTCTACAATGGGGTAAAGTCATTTTAGCCCATTGATGAGATAAAATTTTACAACCTTCCAATCAATTTTTAACGATCAAGATCTAAAAGGTACATCAAACCTATTGTGAACCCTTTTACATGTGATTACATTGAAAAAATAAAAGAAAAAAATTTCTCCATTCATGGCCTCCAAGTAGGACTGGCAACATGAGTTGCGACACGATGACACGATTCAAAAACGACACAAATTTCGTGGGTTCGGATTGGGAAAAATAAGGGTCAGGTCAAATTTTGATAACCTGAATTGGACACGGGAAAAAATAGGTCAATTTCAGTTTGGACCTGTCTAACCCGAACACGGCCCGTATTTTTCATGCGGGTCAATTTAGTGTCAATTTTGAGCCGACCTAAACACGACCCGTGTTAGACCTAAAATTAGTTTTTTCTCTACTTTTTGGAAAAAAAAAAAAAAACCCTAAAGCCCCTTTACTCTTTAGTTAGATCTGCCTCCACCAAAGTCCAGCGCTAGCCTAAGTGTCTAAAGTTCCAAACCACATCTCTCCTCAATCTCAAAGAAACCCTAACCCTTTCTCTCATCTCCCTCTTTGGTGGATCTTTGATTTTGCCTCTCTTTCTTCAATTCTTCGTCTTCATCTCTAATTATGCATCTCCCTTTTTGTCTTCATCTCCGATTCTCCGTTTCTCCGTGAGTCCGTGGGATCTTCTTCTTCTTCTTCAAACATGTTCAACAAATTTATTTTATTTTATTTTTGTTTTACTTGTTTGAATTATCTGTTGGACTCTTGCAACTTTTTATTTAGGCCTGAGTAAAATAAACTTAAAAAGAGAAATTCCATATATTTGTCAAAAGTGAAGATCTTAAAGGTAAGCATTTAGTTTCTTAAATGTAATTAGTGTATCAAGCATGTGTATATAGATGTAAAAAATATATTTAGGTATCGTTCTCTTTGTATAATTGATTTTATTCTCAGCCAAACTATTAGCTTTTTGTTAAAGATACTTTTAGTCTTTGCTTACTTTGTTGTGCCATCCTACAATCCTATTAGCTAATCATGAACAATTTGATCCAATTCATAATCAAAGATAAAAGTTTAGAGATAGCTTAAAGTGTCCTAGTTAAAAAAACAAAAACAAAACAAAACAAAAAAACCAAAAAAAAAAAAAAAAAAAGGATGACGAGTTGCATCTTTACTATGATATGTGTTTGACATGGTAAAACATAGATTTGGGGAATTAGATTTGAATAATTTTAATTTGAAACATTTCTCTTTATCTTATTATGTCTTATGTTTTTTTTTTTTTTTTAAAATTTATAGATGGACCGTGTTGATCTTGAGGTACAAAGTAAGAATATTGATTTAGAGAATGTAGTTCATGTGAACATTAAGTTTGACGAAGATGTGATCGGACTTGAGGGCAGTGATCTTAGTAAACCATTAAAAAAGAAAAGGTTGAAGTCAAAAGTTTGAGATTTCTTCGATGTTCTTCCTTTTGGTCCATATAAGAAGTTGAAGAGAGCTTGCAAGAAATGTGGACAACAATATCTTGCCTCTAGCAAATACCGGACAGGTAATATGTTAAAGCATATTAAAACTTGTCCAAGAACTGAAACTAGAGACATTGGTTAAATGCTTATTATTCATGATTCTGGTTCGTTGTCTTTTAGCTCTTGTCAATTTGATTCTGAAAAATAACGTGAATTGACAACTACTTGCATCATTTTGCATGATTTGCCATTCCAATTTGTTGAGTACAAGTGCTTAAGGGCAATGCTCCGATATTTGTTGCATGGTATGGAATTAGTGTCTAAAAATACTGCTAAAGCTGACACCCTTAAGTTGTATCAAAGGGACAAAGTCAAAGTGAAAAATATGTTACAAGCATGTCCTGGTAGAATAAGTTTGACATCTGATTTGTGGACTTCTTTGACTACTAATGGATATTTGTGCTTGATTGCTCATTCTATTGATAAGAATTGGAAGTTTTATACAAGGAAATTGAATTTTTGCTTCATGCCACCTCCATATATTGGTATAGCACTATCTGATAAGATCTTTTCTTTGTTGAGTGATTGGGGAATTGAGGAAAAGATTTTCAGTATCATTTTAGACAATATTGCTTCTAATGATGTCTCCGTGGATACATTACAACTTCAATTGAACTTGCGTGGTTTGTTGTCATTATTCAAAAAATCGGATCCGATATCAGACTTACGGCGCAACGGAAGTTTTAAAATTTTTATACTAATTCGGAAAATAAGCTCATGATGCATATAACAATAAATTAAATTTATGATCAAGCGTACTTATTTCTTGGATTCCGAAATTGCTAGAGTGTTTGACGAACGTGTCTTCTATACTATTCTCGAGTTCCACGTCTTAGAGTATGTGTGGGCACACGTTTATGAATCCAAGCGACCGGTAATGTTTTCCGAAGTCTAGATCTTCCTTATCAAATTCGATGTTCTTTATTGAGAATATGATCTAGGTTTTTTCTTCAAAACTTCAAATCAGGCACCGGTTACCTCTTATGAAAATTATCACTCAGTTTAACATTCGTCACAGTTTTAATTCAATGGAATTTTCTCTCTTTTTTTTTTTCTCACAAGTGTGGCCAATTTCATGAAGTATAAGAAACCCTAATTAGTTTTTCTCTCACTCCTAAAAACGTTTTTGCCTTAGTGTGAATCACCAAAAATTAGTTTTTCAAGAATCCCTAGCTTTTATATAGTATTCCAATCATTTTTCAAAATTTATCTCCTTCTTGAAAAATATTATTTTTCCGGATAATATTTTGAACCAAAGGTTCATACAAATTAGGGTTAGATTCATTGAACCTAAAAAACGTTTTTCCAAGGGGAGATTTATCCTCAAAAAATTCGGCCACCTTTGAAATTCACGACGGTTTCATGTAAAAACCGTCATCGTATATATGGACTACACGACGGTTTCAGCCAGAAACTGTCTTGTAATCCTTCGAAAATTAATTTAAAATTTTGAAATTTTGTGTTTTGAAATTCTCGCGTAACTCCTTAACTTAAATCCACTTTCCTTATTCTTTATCATCACTTTCATCTTTCTCCCTCTTGACCACTAAAAGATTTATCGTACCCACTATCTCTTTTGCCCACCGCTGACAGCGCTGTTGCCCTGCCCACAGCCGCCTTCCATCTCTCTCATTTTCCCAATGACGCTGCCGCTGCCCTCTCCTCTTCCTCATTCGACCGTCGCCTACAATGCCGCCATCCCCTCTCCATCATTCTCCTATTGCCCTCAATGCCGCCCTCCCCTCTCTCTCCTTTTTCTGCCACCGCCACCTCCGCTGTCACCATGTCTTCCCATCAAAGCCGTGATTATTTTGCATTAAAAAAAGACAAGATGACTTCCATATTACTCAATTTCTTGTTTTCCAACAAAAATATGAACACACAATTCTTTACTGACTTGCTTGGAGTGTAATTTATATATTTATTGTTGTTCAATTTTTTTTTATTATTGCTTTTTGTAGACGAATCTTTTGTGCAATTTTTTGACATTTTAAGATCTTTGTAGACAATATTATATGCATTTTTTTTCCGTCTGCCACATGCTCGATGAAATGTTAAAATGAAATTTTGTTTGGTTAATCATATTGAATTAGTTTCTAGTATAGTGTGCTTTTTTTTTTTTTTTTTTTAACGTTCTTCATGAATGTGAATTTGATTTGATTAATTGGACTGATTATTTATTTGTTTTGTGTATGGTTAATCATATGGAATTAGTTTTAATATAGTATGCTTGGATTTTTTATTGTTGCTCTTTGTAGATGAATTTTTTGTGCAATTTTTTTGGCAATTTAAGATCTTTATAAACTATATTTTGTGTTTTTTTTTTTCTGCCCACCACATGCTCGATAAAATGTCAAAATGGAATTTTGTTTGGTTAATCATATGGAATTAATTTATAGTGTAGTATGCTTAGATTTTTTAACATTATTGGTGAATGAGAATTTGATTTGATTAAATTGGCCTGTCATACTTTTTTTTTTCTCTTCTCTTATCGTCTTTTTACGTGACGCATCAAAAGGGCTGATTCAAAATAACATTAAAACATGGGAAGAGTGTTTATCACATGTTCAGTTTGTTTATAATAGATCTGTTCATTTTGCTATTAAATTTTCACCAGTTGAAATTGTTTATGATTTTAATCCTTTGACTCCATTGGATTTATATCCATTATTGTTTCTAAGCATGTTAATTTGGATGGAAATAAAAAGGCTGAATGTGTTAAGCAGATTCATGTTGGTAGCAATAGTTTATTTTATACTATTATTTTAAAAGCTTCTATTGTATTATGCTATTTTGACAAATCCCTCAATTTCAATCATAGAAGAAAATAGCGTAATTCCTCTTCTTCTTTCTCCCCCCTTTCTTTATCACTTCTCATCTCTTCCTCTCTCTAACGTTAAATTATGCACATAAATTTATTATTAAAAATTGATTATAAATCCGTTATTTTTTAAAAATCTAAAGATTTACTAGAAAATTCAAACATTTTCCCAAAAATCCAAACATATAATTTACTACAATTTCCCAATTTTAAAAGATAGATAAATAAGCTTTCAAAAAAAAAAAAAAAAAAAAAAGAAAAACGATCCAATTGAATCTGTTCGCGAATCTTCCGCAAATATTGGAAAATGAGTTGCTCTACTTCCACGCCCGCGATCAAGATTGGCTAGAGAACTCACATCAACCGTCCAAGTGGCGTGGTACCTTTTCAGAGCCATCCACATTTTCGATAAAACGTGATGGAGGTTATACGAAATCATTTCCTCACTCGTCGGATTTATTCAACAGACAGAACGTCCAAAACGCCAACGGATAAATCACTTATTTACAAAACTGCCCCTCTATTCTTCTACAGCCCTTTTTGTTTGGGTCTGAATCGGGCGGAAAACAAAGACCAGAGTTTCCCGAGACTTTTTTTCGCTTTGACTGAGCCTCCCCCGACTTCTTCTTCTTCTTCTTCTACAAGCAAACCCAGATTTTCCCTCATTTTCTCGGAAAGATTCCGGGAAAAACACCGCATCAGGTAAAGCTTCCATTCCACCTCTCTTCTGGAAACAACTCGAAGCTTCTGTTTGTTCAGAAAATGCCGCGCGATTCTTTTTCTTTGAATAATAATTTATTCGAATAAATTCTGGACTTGTATTTCTTGGTTTTGTTATTTCTCCCCACATTTTCCTGGTTTCCAAACTTACGGGTACAAGTAAGAAAGATGCGAACTCAAGAAAACGAGGGAGGAGAGAAATCTGACCTGATTTTGAAAGACATATGAAGGAAATCAGATAAAATATTATGCGAATTTTGCGTTCGTTATTTCTAGTTTGATTTTGTTTTCCTTCTTTAATCTGAGATATCTTATTATTCATTTGTTTGTCTAGATTTATATTTAAAAGAAAGCGTTTCAAAGATAACAGTAGTTTTGTTTTGTTTTGTTTTGTTTTTATTTAAAGTTGAGTAGGGGATTTCGGCACGATACTGGATGTGAAATTGGGGCTCGGCTAAACCTATAATCATTTTCTGTTATTTTATTTTGTGTCATTGTCACGCCAAATTATTATTTTCTAATTAATTTTCTATGAAAGTATTTGTTAATCCGAATCTATGAGAGACTGTTGTTCACAAACTTTGATATTCTTTGAGTTCAGATTATGGTGAACAAGGCGAAGAAGGGTTTCTATGACAACTTGTCAAGGAAAGAGTTGCAGAACATGTGCAAGCTGTATGGTTTGCCTGCCAATAGGTCACACTCGGAACTCGAAAAATCATTGTTTGCCTGCTTAGAGGTATTTTTCTTTTCATTAAACTCAACTAAATGTCGATTGATAATATATATCCTTAAGTTTGAATGAATGTATGATTTTTTCATAATATATTCACTTTTCGGATGTTACCCACTGAATTGTTTGTTTATCTTTTTATAATTAATTCATCTGAGTCATATTTGGGAAGTAGTACAGTTTGAAGTAAGGTAATACGGGTTAAAAGGACAAGCAAAGTAAAAACCAAAAGTTGTGGACGGTTACTTTGGAATATCCATCCTTTTGGTTCGTTATTAAAGTTGTTGTTGCATTAAAATCAATGTAGATCAAATGCTTGCATCTTTGGGTGAACTTATTTCTGATTCGTTATCGGAAGAAGATGTTGAACTTATTCCAATATGAAAGGTTGATACTTGGCATACTCATATACAGAGAAGATGCTTCTCTCTCATATCCATTTTCCAGAAGGACGAGCTTTATTTTTTTATATGCTAGAGTAAACTTGAAGCGTGTTGAGATAATTTATGGATCATTTATGTTCGTATTGCTCTTTTTATGGACAAAAGATTATCAGTTGAATGATTGCAGTAATGGAAAACTGCAGGTTTTCAACGGTTATGAGCTTAAAAAATAAAAGACTACCAAAATTGGTTTCCTATCTGGTGTGTGGTTTTTCTTTTCGGTTTTTCATAATAAATAGAAGATCTTTCTGTACCATCTGTGACATGCTTTTATACATCTTAGGTTATTGCTCTACAAGTCTTCATGGCACCTTCTTTTGGAATCTAGATTAGCATTTTACTTGGAGAGAGGAGTCAATCTTCCATCTAATGAACTTGGTTGCTGATTTCCACTGGAGAAAACCGTTTTAGTAAATAAATCTGTTTCAAATAGGCATATATGGAAAAACATAACAGGAAAGAAATGTGTTGACATTTTGGCACAAGTGTTGAGATTATGTCCTGATATAATATTCTCTATATTTCTTTTCAGGAAGGAATTAATAGTTCCATCAGTAATCTCCAGACGGCATCCCCTATCAAATGCAACGGAAGTAGTCTGAATCGTAGGAAGGCCCAAAGAAAAAGCTCGACTGGGAATTTTTTGAGTTTTCCAAGGGGTAATTTGGTGGAAATTATGCCCCAAACTAAATGTAGAGATGCAGGTGATGATAGAAGTCCTGCAGAAAATATTTTTGCTTCTTCTGTTGAAACCTCTGCAAAAGTTTGTTCCAGTCCTTTTGAGTTTCATGTCAGGTCAGAAGAGGGGATTAATCTTTTTGTTGATTTGAATTCGAGCCCATCAGACTGGAATCAGAAATTCAAAAATGAGGTTCACATATTTGAGAATGTGCAGAACAACAAGTCTCGGAGTCTGCATGAGGACCTTGGGTGTCTCAAGGAGGGGGACAAAGAAATGAGAAGTTCTTTTTGGAATATACCTGCTGGAGAAATCAGGGATGGACACATAGATACCCAATCTTCTCTGAGTTCAAAAACAACGAAAGATGATCATTCCGGACTTGATCAACGAGAAAAAGGGGAAGCATCACCCCATGCAATACAGCCATGCAGCACCTCTGCCGATGTTTCTGACGAATCAATGGTAGCTCAGCCTCTCAAGTCGTCTGATCTTAATTCTGGTGCACAAGACCATATAATTTCTGTTGGTGACTCCTGTGCTAAAGATGGATGTACTATGGTTCTTGGCTCAGACATCATAGATGCTCCTGACATCAACTCTGTCCATGATACTGCTGTCAACTCCATTTACAGTAATCCATCCAGTCCTGTTACATTAGAGCATCCAAATTCTGATCTAAGTCAGTGTCAAAATACCATCTTGCAAAATGATTCTAGTTTTGTTAACCCTTCCATAATATGTCGGGGTTGCTCAGTGAGTGGTTCCATAGAGATTCAGTCATCAGAAGTTGCCAGCTGCAATAAAGATGAAAACGGAGTTATCGGTGTGTTTGACACAAAGCACTATACAGAAACTGAAAAATATGACTTGGCAAAAACAAGTGACGTGAATCCTGATGTTAATGGGAATCATTTTCCTGTTCCTGCTGAAGAAGGGGTATGGCCATGCTTCCTTTATCTTTCCACAGAAACAAAACTATGTTTGTTTGGTGCCTTGTTCATTCCTTTTCCCTTTCCTTTTGTATTTGAACCTTTTTATCGTTTTGTGGTTCATAGTTATTAAATTTTTATCGACATTCCTATAAAACTTGAACGTGTTAGGTTTGCTAATTAGCTGTATCTGTAGGGAATCAATCTTGTATTAGTGAGCATTTGGAGACTCGGGGCATATTGAACTGTTCTTCCCTAATGTTATGTTTTTTCAGTTGTTTTCTCAATTAAGATTTTTTTTTTACCCTTCCTTTTTTCTCTCTATCCTGTCTCTATCTTTCACTCTCACACACATACTCTCATTCTGTCTCTATCTTTCTCTGTATCTCTGTCTCTATCTTTCACTATCACACCCATACTTTAGAATGAAATTATGCTCTCTCTCTCTTTATTTTTTTATTTTTTATTTTTGTGATGGAAGATTTTCTTGAATATTCTGGTACAATTGCTTCAACGAACTTAATTCACAGTTTACACTTTAATTCGTAATCTTTCGAATTATTTATTTCACTATCTTATAGAACATCCTACTGTTTGCAGGAGAAAAGCAACATTTTGAACGAGACAGAAAGTTCAGGGTAATCTCTTTTGATTGAAAGCTCTTATTTTTTCAAGCTGTTGTTTTATCAATTTTATGGGGTGCTAATCTTATCTATAATTTGCTCTTTCAGATGCTCACTAATCACCAAGTCATTGAAGAAGACAGGCTTCAGCTCTGATAATACGGAAACTACAGAAGGCATAAGAGAAAAAGATCTGTTGAGGATAAAAATCAAAGTAGCAATGCTAGAGCTAACACAAAGATACTAAGAAGTATGAAGCGTTTTCCGAGAAGATCCATGCGGCTGATGTCTAAGGTTTTCTAACATTTTTCTTTGGCCATATGATTCACTATGGTGTTTGTGTCCACATTTGTTTTTTACAATCGCTAGCTAGAAAAAGAAATTGTTCCGCGTTTTTCTTATCTTCTTTGTGGTTGTTTTTAATTTCCATTGGTGAAATTAGCCTTAATTATGATTTGCATTTGATGTGTGTGTATCAAATTATGCTTAGATATTTAGGTAATTACAGAGCATCATGTTTACTCTCATGTTTGCCTAGGGACCATTGTTTTGCATGTCTAGTATGTGCTATCGGTGCATCAACTTTTCAAGTACTGATAGTTTGGTCCCTTGGGTTATTTTTGTCGCCAATAAGTCCTTCAATTTTGTATTTTTTGCAGCTGTGGTTCCTAGCACTGAAATTGACTATTTTTATTTTTAAATTTAATGGAGGTAGTAACATGCTGAAGCGTTAAAACAGGATATTTTTTTACAAAATAATACAATGATAAGCAAAATATTCTAATTTTCGAGAGCAATTTAGAAAACATTTTGCATCTTATATGATTGTTTTGTAAGATTTGAAGTTATCATGCGATGAACGTATGATTACCTTGATTAATTTTTGAAATTCACAGTGAACTTAACGGCTAGCGACCAAAATTGCTAAAATGTAAAGTTAAGGGATTAATTGACCAAAAAAGATATCAAGGGACCCAGCTGTCCCAATGTTAATAGTTCAATGACTACAGCACCAAAATCCTTTATTTGTTCGCATGCTGTGCATTGCGAATCAATGGGTGAATTCATCTTTATTTTGGTTTAAATGCTTAATCCGTTAATTGTCACCAAATTTCGTAATCTTGTCAATGTCTTCTTTCCATCCTTCCCTCTTCTTACTTTTTAATCACATTTTCCTTTTTTATCCAAGGGTAACTTTGTAACATGGCAACAAGATTACCCGACCAGTATCATAGTTTTCATGTTGCATGAATGTGAATGCCATGCACGTAAATGTGTGAATCACTTGGAAGTTAATGTTTTCTCCTCAAGATCATAGATTATTTCAGGACTTCCATTATCATTCACTTTTCTATTGTTTCTTCCTTTTATTCTGCTTTTAATTTCGTTCACTTTTCATCTCCAGTGAGTTTTCGAAGTCCATGCAGCCAGCAATCGCAGCATCTGTTTAAGTGAAGCATATTCTAATTCTATGGTTTGAAAGCAAGAACCTGATCTGCAGTAAGTGTGTTTTTTCTTTTTCTTTTTTTCTTTCTTTTCTTTTCTCTCCAAAAGAACTTCGGACCTCAAAATCCATGACAGATTAGATACTAGTTTGAATTGACGCTCATGTTTCTTTAATCACTAGCTTATTGAATCTCTTGTTGCTTTTTTGTGTATGATGCTATTTAAAGGAATCTGTTAAGTTCTTATTGTATTTAATAATATGTACAATGTTTTTCAAACACGTAGTCTCGGCTATTTCTTTTGGCGTCGGTTATTGTAGAGATGGTTTTTCTCTTGTTTTGTTTTTTCTTATGGCCCTTGTAGGTGGTTTTTTTCTTTTGTGGAATCTTTGTATTTTTATTTTCTTTGTGATTATTAACAAGGTTGGGTTGAGCTCAAGTATGGAGGAGGGGTTTGTTAGTGGGTGTCAACTTAATTGGAATGTGCTTGCTATTCCTGATGCTTTAGCTTTCTCTATTTATTTAAAAAAAAAAATTGTGCAAATTTATTATTGTTGTTGTTGTTTTTAGGCTTTTTTACATTGGTACACATTAAACTTATCATAGAATTGCAATTTACACCTTGAATTTTTTGTTTTGACAATTTGCACCCTGAAAGTACAAATATGTAGCAATTTGCACCCATTGACAATAATATTAATCTATTAAAAGAAATTGATATGTGATTTGTATATGGATTGTTAATTCATGACATAAATAATCATTTTCATCTATGTTGATCCCAATTCATTAAATTTAAGATCTTTAATTAAGTTTTATCAAAAGATAAAAATTAGAATTAACTTTGTTCCAAATATAAATTTAGGTTAACATTGATTAGAAAGGAAATTTTATGCTCTTAATGAACAATCTATATGCAAGTGAAATACCAATTTCATTAAAAAATCAACATTGTTTATCTATGTGGTGCAAATTGCTATAGATTTGTAAGTTTCGGATGCAAATTGTCAAAATTAAAAATTCAATGTGTAAATTGCAATTCTGTGATAAGTTTGGGGTGCACCAATATAAAAAAGCCAATAAAATACAGGTATCATTAGTTAGTTTGTTTAGAACTACAAAAACAGAATGCTATTTCATATAACATAAAATCATTCAAAAAAGTCCACCAAAAGTGTTCTATACAGACACATTTTAATACAAAATGTGTTTCTTCACTTCCACTGATTGCATTTGTACATATATTGTTTTCGGTCCAATCTTAAAATGTTTTATGATTAGCATTAGAGACACTAACTTTAATTCTAACTTTTTTAGTACCAAATTATGTAGCGATGAGGTGTCATCTTTTATTGGTAAATATAACCAATTGATGTGTCAATCCTGTAAAAACCTACCAATAAAAAAAGTCAACTCACATATCACATAGGTTAGTATTGAAAACTAGGATTAGAGTGGCGTCCGTAATACTTTTCAATGTTTATCTATCAAGTACATTTACAAAATTGCATTTAACATTTGGCTTGGAATAAATTATTACGTTTGTTAACAATATCATTGTGGTGCAGGATGCTGCAATTGCTGAGGCTTGATTCTGATTTCCGAGTAAGGATTTTAGTCCAACTCCGACGGGGACAAAATTAGACTTAAAAAGAATATTCATTTTGGGGCGTTGAATGCCTTTTGACAAATTTTCGTTTCTGACGGTACAACTGCTGTTACAAAGACAATCACGAACTAGAGGCGCCTTCAAAAGAGAAATAAAATGTGGTACTCTTATATTTTTTTAAAATTATTATTTAAGATTGGTATAGGGCCTCCCAGGTTGAAAACCAGGGACATAAACGCTAAAACCCTTATTCTCATTCGTTGAGCTAGTCCCCAGAGCATCTTCTCGTTCTTAGTTTTTGTTATAAAGTGACATATATTGATTGTTGATGTCAAGTTGGTCCTATTTTTAGTTCTACATTAATGGTTTTTCATTACATGAAGTGATAGAGAACTGGTTTATCGATCAAATCAAGGAATTAACTTCCTTTAACTGGTTTATTTTGAGGACCAAAGAAGTAATTATTATTAATTTTTTTAAACGGTTTGATTCCGTCGGTATGAGAATTTTATATTTTCTGTTTTATCTTATTAATAGTTATCAAAAAAGGTGGGAAAAATCTACTTATGGAGATATGTTTGATATTGTCTAAGCCGACAAACCAAATCTACATTATTTCGTTTTAGTTTTAGTTCAAGTTCTATAAAAAATTTCAAATTGCCTCAAAGTGATCAAAAATAGATTAAGTCTCTGTTTGGATTTCAAGTGTCAACCTAAGTTTTTCATTTTTATTTTTGTTTTTTAAAAGTCAACAAAATTTGTAATTAATTAAAGTCAATCAAATTCAACTTAAAAATTTTATCTCAAACTTATATTCCAAGCAAGCTAAAAGGTTTTGATTTAATCGGTGGTTTTTCTTTCAAAACCGACCGAACATGAATCTTATTGTAGTATGAATATTCTGTTAGTTGCCCTATAAGGATCATTTGGCTTTCATGGTTTTGTTCAATCCAGCTGAAGTCAATTATTTGGCTGCAATGATTTTCTTTAATTTTTTTTTCTTTAAGAAACTAGTTTGAAAGCAAGTGCCATGTGCGTGATTATTGAGTTTGTCGAATTTATTTATTTTTAAATTAAACACATCAATACTTACATTTTAATCAAAATGAATGTTCGGGTGAAAATTGGAATACCACATATGTTAAGATGGGCAGAGTATTTTTTTATTTAAGAAGAAAAAATTTTGTAGGAAAAAATTAGGTATTGTGTACATTTGAAAAGGAAAGAGACCTTTGCATAGGGAGTATTTATGAATGGCACATTTTGTGAAATAAGATTTAGAAGATTAAAACACAAAAATGTTTAACTGACGGTGTGTTTGAAAAAAACTAATTTCAATAGGTACGGGAAAAAAAATCTATGAAGCTTTAGGATGCAAAAACAAAGAAATATATATATATATATATATATATATATATAGTAATAAGTAGGGGTGGTTGAAAGCCCATGAATAGTAAAATTTTGATACTCTAATAATAATATATATCAGATCACACGACAGTTTTTTTTTTTTTTTTTTTTTTTTTTTTTTTTTTTTTTTAATCCATCGTTGATAGTCCATTTTTAACCTTTTTTTTTTTTTTTTTTTTGAAAACAATGGTTAAAAGTTTAACATGTAAGGCATTACCCGACGCTTTAATACATTCAATGACAATTTTTTAATCGTTGTGAAATCCTTGTGATGTTTCATGATGGAGGATTACTTCTTTCACGATTATTTAACAAAATGATCCTATTATTAATTAATATGTTATAGACAATCTCCAGAATAATGGAATATATATTAAAAAAAATTTATTAGCTCGAGATAGCCTAATCCCATTTCTCTGTCCTCGTTTCTTGCAAGCATTTTTTATAGAAACTATCTGTCAAATCAATGAGATTTTCAGGGATATATGTGCTGGAAACGCAAGGAATACACCACCATCATCCGTTCATTGACATATTCCATAAAATTCCCTATATTACATATACAAGTATACTTACATCTTTGTCCACTTTCTGGCACTTCCATTTGAAGAGGAGCAAATAATTTTTACTATTTCGACACTCCCAATATATCAGAAAGTCAACTTTGCGGAGCTTTTCATGTGGAAGAAACTTTTTTTTTTTTTTTTTTCCCAGTTTAACTAGTCTTAAAGATAAAACGGGCCAATTTCAAACTTTGGTCAAATAACATATATGGGGCTCTAAATTGACTAAATATACATAATCTTTGTAGCAAAGAGCTAATGAAAGATTTGTTGGGCTGAGAAAGAACACAAGCTAGCAAAAAAGTAAATTAAAGTACTGAGAAAGTAGAGAACATTTAAATTTATAGAAGTTCGCCTTTCAATTCAATGTGAAGATTATAGTCTTCTTTGCAGTTGAGAGAGAATTCCATTATGTTCATAAATTAGAGCGCTAGCTTAGTTTATCAGAAGTGCGTAAGGTTTTCTAAGTAGCCTGCAAACCTTTTAATTATGACCCCCCATAAAAGCATTCTCTGTACATTTAAACTTAATTAAATACAACTATTCAAATAACAATTGTTGAATAATGCGTGTGTCTCGATTCTTATCTCGTATTTCTGTTTGAATCGCAGTGAAAGATCTTCTGATATAAATTCTGTAATTTTTGGATATTAAATAGCATCACATGTCAAATCTATCTAACTACGGGCTATTTTGTACAGATACCAAATAAACTTTTTGAATTTGATAGTTTAGTTCTTTATTTTTTTTCTTCTATATCAGCACTTTGAGCTTATAATTTTTTACATCATTAGTCCTTTTCACTCAAGTCCACTAAAATTTAGGTTGTTTTTTGCATGTGACTTATACATGATAGTTGAAGAAAGACAATGATAATCATTGTTATTCAATTTTAACATAAAATTAGTTTAAAACTTGAAACTTATTCAATTATAACTCAAATTTGAACCTAAATTTTAAGAACTTACTGATGATTTATTTTTTCTAAAGGTCAACTAAGGAATCAGGCCTTGTCGTGGGTTGCATTGCGCGAAACACATCCCAATGCCATTTTTAAAGGAAAGGCAATGAGGCGGTGAGGTGGCAAAGTCGGAGTCACGACCTTTGCTTACAACGTAACAATGAGCGCCGACAATGAGTCACGAAGAAGGCTCGCCATTCTCGCCGTTGTGAGGCCAAGGGGGAACTCGCAGTAGAGCGTTTGAAGGTGCTACGTAACTCTTCTCATGCGAGGCTGATGGCGCCTCACCATTCTCGCTGCAAAACTGTTTTGGTTGTCAAAGAAAGAGAGGAGAAGAGAGGGAAGACAGCTAGGGAACGAGCTAGATGTTAGGGTTTATAATAAAATTTAAGTGGGGGTAAATTTGATATTTTATTTTATTAAAAAAATCTGGATTTTTTAAATTATTACTATTTACTTTGACTTCTTAAAATATATTTTGATTCACCCCATAAGTTGTGCTATTTCGCTTATTTTCTCTGGAACTTGCAACCCAAAGAAATGCAACATGAGATGGACTTTTTACGCTTCAATAGAATCAATTCAGTAATGATAAAGTATACCCCATGTCAATTCTATTGCGAAAATATTGTGCCAAACATAAAAATCCGATTTGCAATTTTTGAAGAGAGTGAAAGTTTTTTTTTGATTTTTGAAACTTGAAGGTGAGGAATTGAAAATTTATAATTTTATAGCAAAATTAAATTTTAAATTATTATTGTTAAGTTATATATGAATCTATTACTTATATTTATGTATATATGTAAAAGCATGAATATGCTCTTCGTCTTATCTCTAACGACTGTCATGTGGTTACTTTCGTGATGGCTTAGTTTATATTACATGATGTCTTTTTTTTTTTTTTTTTGATCTATTCATCACAGATGTAGTGCGTGCAAGATAACTAGTTTATTCAAGTACTTTAATCAATTAAATATTTGCATTTCCAAAATCGCCACATAGAACTACGTTCAGGTGCAAATTGTGAGGCCTTCCTTGACCACTTGGGTATTAATTTGCTAGGATGCCCCTACAAATATACCTTGGATATTTCACAGTCGGTCCATGACGTAAAGAACCCGCTAACGATGCTATAGGGAGTTGGGGAAACAATAAAAAAAGAAAATTCACATGTGATAACGTTGTTTCTAGGAGTTCTACTTGGTGGTCAAACAACTAAATTGACCACTTAGGATACCGTTGTAATAAGATTATTTCAGGTACGTGGCGTTGTTATACCATGAGTATCGAGGATACCTTAGTGATCATGGTTTCCAGCCTATATACCGTTGATAGAAATAGTATATTAGCATAGCTTTCTCTCTTTGAAAGTTTCAAGAGCTCGTAACCGAATTAGCTCCAGCCCTAGAGAGGCACTCCTTGCTGTGGATGGGCAAGCCTATACAGTCTTTAAAGCTCTTAAACTTGAGAAAGCTAACTTTGACAAGATATTATATTCTAGAGAAAACCTTACATATAAATTACAACGATAAATATATACTTACTTCATAGATGCAACATTAACTAAACATAGACTTTCTAAAACTAAGATTAAAATATTATCTATACATCTATAAGAAATGAGAAGAATTAGAAATCCATTGAAAGAAAATATTTTACAATGGATTTTTATTCAGATTGTTCACTCTCTGCCTTCACGAGGAAGGGTAGATGGATATATATAGAAGATTACAGGCCTCGGATCTGAAATCCAAATTCAAAACAAAAAACTAGCAGATAAGGAATCTACTTTACAGATGTCAAAACAACTTTTTTACATGATGGCCGACAAAGGTAGAGAGTCTAGCCGACAAACTTTATTACACAGTAGTAGATAAGCTTTATCACATGCTGTAGAGTGGACGAGATAGTCATGGGTGATGTTGTTATGGATGAGGACATCATGGGTGACATTGGAGTTTTTACCAACAGGATTTGTTGATAGGTTAGTGAGTTGGGCTTAAATTTGCTGGTTTAGCCCGTTCCATGTTGTCTATGTATGTTCCATGTTGTCTATGTATTGCAATACCTGTTGGACATTTTCTTCGTCTTGCCAAAACTTGTCTGTCATCCATGCTGGAGTGGGTTATGCTTGTGTGGGCTGAACTTTATCTTCATAGATCTTCAGTGTCTCAGCTCTTGGTGTAATGTGAGTTTATTGGGTTAGGTA
This sequence comes from Ficus microcarpa, assembly GCA_025413485.1. Taxonomy (NCBI): domain Eukaryota; kingdom Viridiplantae; phylum Streptophyta; class Magnoliopsida; order Rosales; family Moraceae; genus Ficus; species Ficus microcarpa. The sequence goes on along the minus strand of CM046382.1, from coordinate 3,476,842 downwards.
GCACTTGAACGTACATCTATGGATTCATTGAGTCTCCTGTTGGGGGTATGAAATCCCAAGCTTTCTGAGACCTTCCAAATCAATTGGTTCTGGTGAATATGGATCTTGGGCCCATTGGAAGAATTGAAGTTCTTCTTCTGGAGAGGGACCTTCAGACTGGAACCGAAGCGGTGGAGCTTTTTCTGGCTTGGATGGTTTTGCAACTTCTTGTGGGGTAGATGAGCTTGAGCCTGTGTTCTGGTTAACCTTGTCAAGGATCTCTTTTATCTGCCTAGTATATTTGGTTGGGAATCTGTCCCATGGGGCATCTTCTTCAGGTCTAGGCCATATCTCATCTGGAATTGTCTGGTTTTTTATGAACAACATCTTTTCAAGTTGTCTAAGATGAGCATTTCCCATGGGGGAAAGGGGATGTTTGTATGAACCATGAATCTGAAGATCTGGAGCAAATGCTGCCTGGTCTTTTCCTGTAGGTCTGCAATTTAGACTGATCAGGAAGGTTGTGTAACAGTTGGTAGGGCTTCTAGTGGGAGAGGTAGATGTTGTGGCCGTCTTTTTTGAATTCTTTCCCATTCATAGGAAAGATATTGATCCCAGATACTGAGTGGAGTGAATCATGAGAGAAAATCCATCTGTGTCTTGTAGGCCTGTCTGAGATCTGGTCGGTGTTGAAAGCTTATGATAGATGTCCTTAGTGGAACTGTATGGACTTCTATAGCAATAGTGTAGAAGCTTGCAAGGTACCAGAAGAAATAAGTTAGTGCCTTAGGCATGTACAGAACTTCTCGTATGGGAAAGAGTCTGATGAGTGGATAATCTAGGTGGAAGGTGTAATCCTTGACAATGGATTCACCATATGTTTGAATGAGTTTGGTTTGGATTTTGAGGGCTCGATTGATGGCTTTTTCTTTGGATTGTCAGAGATGGTGATGGCTGTAGCATCCCTCGGAAAAGTTGGAGGGAAATTGGCTACAAGATTTGAAGAGGAGGATGAGGCCATTGGTATATTGATGATGGTGTAGAGCAGTGGGATGGGTTTAGGGAGAACCCTTGTGAACAGATTCATAGGTGGCCTTGAAAGCATATCAGGGATTATGTTGTCTTTTCCCTTAATGCGCTTTATTTCAAAAGTATACTGTGAAAACCATGCTGCAAGTCTCAATAATTGAGCATTGACAGCTTTGTTTATTCTGAAACAAAGCATATCTTTTGAAGCAATGAAATCTACTTCTACGATAAGGTTATGGCCAATGAGATGGAATTCAAATTTTTAAATTCCTATCTTTATAGCCAAAAGTTCTTTAAATGTAGAGTGATGGTGAAGCTGGGAATCTTTGAACGTACCGCTCTTGTATCCACATATATGCCTCTTTTTATCCTCGATCTGCTCCATTAGTACTACACCCTAGTGTCGGTCGCTTGCACCTGTTTGTAGAATTCTTCTTCCTGTTGAAGGAATCTTGAGAGGTGGTAGTGTTTAGAGAATAGCCTTTAGCCTCTTGACTGCCTTTGTCTGCTCATGGACCATGTAGGAGCTTCTTTTTTAAGCAGGATGAATAGTGGAATAATATACTTAGAGATATTTGGAACAAAATCTCTTAAGTAATTTACTATTCCAAGAAATTGTTGGACCTGGAGTTTCGTTAGGTTTTCATCTGGGAATTTGAGTAATTCTTGGGCTATGTGAGACTATGCAACATAGTGTCCATCATATATCTCATGCCTAGAAATTCAATCTCAGGCTTTGCAAGAAGCATTTTCTTTTCAGAGAACATGATGCCATGTGAACTGGTAGTATCAACAAATTGGGCCAAGAGATCTAGATGGGCCTGTTATGTTGGAGAAAAGAGAAGGATGTCATTTATGTAGATGAGGATCCTATTTAGGATTAGGCCGTATATTTTGATCATGGCTTTTTGAAACAATGATGGAGTGTTTTGAGACTAAAGGGCATTACTGTCCATTGGTAGTGGTGGTTTAAAATACTGAAGGCGGTTTTGGGCTGGTCTTTGGTTGAATCCCTATTTTCTAAAATCCAGCTTTAAGGTCAAATTTTGAAAAGATCTTGACATTTGATAGGTTAGAAAATAAGGAATTTCTTGCAGGTAAGGGGAATTTATCATCGGCTATAAAATGATTCAAAGGCTGATAATTGATAACCAACCTTTGTTTCCCCTGGGCTTGTTCTAATCTTTTGTTGACATAGAAAGCATGACACGACCATGGGGAAGTTGTTGCTTCTATAAGACCTGTTGTTGGAGTTCTTCACATTCTTAGATTGTCATCTTCAAGTGTTCATTCAGTTGAAGGACAACTCAACAATGATCATTTTCAAGAAATCAGATGAAGAAGGCTCCTCCAATAGCTAATAATGATGCAAGCTATCACTCCAACTTTGGCTGCAGAAATCCTGTCATTTGACTCAGAAAGAAATCCTCAATACGCAAAGATGTCCAACACGGGTCACAACTACTGGGATGTCTGTTTTTGTCCTGACTATTCGGATGCAACAGCATAAGCGCCAAGGCTGAAGCCAAAATCTTCAGGTAAGCAGCTTAAAAAGCGATAGGAAAAAAGGGATACTAGGGTTGGTACTCTTGGCCAACCCTCTAGTAAATTCAATTATCTAGTCAAATACACTCTTCTTTCAGCAACATATGAACCCATCATTCCAACAGGATGGGATGATGAGCCCGATGATCATTACTAGCCTTTTCTTAGACAACCGCCACCACTTTCTCAGCAAAGTTGCTATCATCTTGCTCTAAAGAAGCAAAACAATACCTCCAAAACAAGCAGTCTGTTTTTTCCCAAACACTGCCGGAAATCTACATGATGACGGACTATGACAAAGAATTTCCTCCTTTAAGAAATTTTGACAGCCAGGACAAGACATTGCTTCACTAACCAAAAGTCACAAAATCCAAACGTTGTTCAGCTTGATGGAACTCAAAAGAAGGTGACTCAAGCAAAATCAGTCCTCAACTGGCAAACAAACCACATGGTCACTCAAAATAAAGTTCTTAAGAGGATAGATCACAAGATGATGCAGGTGGACTTAAAAGTGTCTCAACTCAGCCAGTAGACCACGAGATCACAAACACTCCTTGAAAAGCTTGAAGAAAAAATTAAGCAGTTCCACCAAGAACTAATGGCCCTGATTCAAACCAGACATATGTCTAGTCATGAGATAGCAGTCAAAGAAGCCCAAATGAATAATCTGAAGAATCAATATGCTTCAATTAAAAGCCAATGCTCTATGTTCGAACCATCCAACGAACCATGGCAATTCACAATGATTCCTAAAGAACCACAGCCATTATAATCACTAAATAACAATGGGAGAATATGATGGCTAGGCTCAATAGGATTCTTGATGAACAAGAAAGACAACAAAAGGCTTATGTGCGGAAGGCAAACAGATTGCCCAAGGATCCCCAAAACCAAGCAGATACATAGAAGACAAGCCAATACACTTCCTAGCCCAAGCTTCCAAGCCAAACCCAATAACAAGGTTGATTTATGAAGAATGTCAACAAGGCTTGCCTCAAATTAACCTCTAAGAAGAAGACAATGGAGATGAATCTGCAGTAGAGTCTTCTGACATGGAAGGTACAGACACTCATACCACTAGTGGCAACTCTTCAGAAGCATCAGAAGACGAAGAATCTAGACAGGTCTTCATGACACAGCCAGTAGAGACCTCAACAAAAAATGAAGATCCAGACAATACAGATCTGATGGAACCTCCCTCTGCACCACTCCAACAACAACCTGAAATGACAGAAGCTAGAGGATTCACATTCACCTTAGATGATATTCCATCATCAAGATGGCAAGAAAGAATGCTCGAATTTAAATCTTGGCTTCTCCTAAATGAACAAAAGCCAAGATCTAATGTTCGACAAATTCTGTTCTGCTTTGTCTTACATTTCACAGGAATCTTACATGATCGGTGGGTAAATCTTAGTGGATACCGATAACTCCAGTTTCTCTAAACTCTAAGTATTGAATAAGCTTTGAGCTATGTTTACCAAGAGTTTTGTGGACAAGACGGACAGACAGTAGAAAAAATGCGGGCAGAATTCTTCAAGATGAAATGCTACTCTATGAACAAAAAAGATTTGAAAAATCATTACAACCAAGCCACTAAGATTTTATCCAATCGGTGGCATTGATGATCCAAATCTTAAGCAAGCTTTCCTGTCCTCAATCCCATAACCACTTGGAGAAGAAGCTACAAGACTCCTTAATGCCTCAGGACGGTCACTCCAGAACACAACTCTTGGAGAATTGTACTAACTAATCATTAGAGCATTAGACAAAATGTGCTCTCAGAATAAATTCCTCCAAGAATATTTGAAGCAATCCAAGAATTTGGAGAAAGTTCGCACTGACAAACACCTTCGAATCAAGTGTCCTATGACAGAAAGATGTGATTGCCCCAACAAGCACAGATGCTCCAGAACACTCAAGCGAGAATTCAAAAGCTTCAAAGTTCGACGAAAACATAGAAGGAAAGGCAAGAAGAGTACATGGAGATTCTTGAGAAAAAGGCAGAAATTCAGCACCAAGACATCCAAATGTTTCAAATGTGGAAAGATTGGACACTTCATGAAAAACTATCAAAAGGCAAGACAACACACATGGTTTCATATATAGAGCAAATCACTGGTGATCAACTCTCTGATAGAGATGTTGAATTAATCTACTCGATGGACGATGAAGCCAATGAAGATACAGTTTGTGCCATTCAGCTAAAGAAAACTTAGATGGAGATACCTCTAAAGAAATCTTTATGGCGGAAAATCAACATGCCAAAACAGTACCAGTTACAAGAGTTAGTATTCTTCTCTCCAGTTATGCTAAACCAATCAAAGTAGCAGCATTCTTTGATATAGGAGCATCATATACAATTATGAACCCTGATATCTTGCCAAAAGAATATTGGAAGAATAAGAAGCAAAGCTTTCATGTTGCCAACTGTGAAGTCTTTTGCACAGAGCTAATCAGCAAACCCATACAATTACAATTTTTCCTGGGATGCTCAATAACTCACCAAGTTATTAGATCAAAACTTCTTGGAAAGATTTAATTATGGGTTTTGATATCTATACCAAGAAGAAAGGTCTCAAAATCCTTCCCCAAGGATTGGCCTTGAAGGGATATTTCTCCCCACGGGAACCAATTCCAAACTACTTCCAGTTGCAGAATGATCCATTCCAACATATCAGAGAACGCATAGTTAGACAATCATGTGCCGACAATCACACTGACTTCTTGAAGAAATGTTCTTTTCCACTATGGAAAAATGAAGAATTCTTCATCTATCTACCCTTCAAGAAGAATGAAGATGTAAATCCAACAAGGGCAAGTCACCTAGGAATGAATTCTGAACACTTGAAGATGGCAATCCAAGAATGTGAAGAAATCCAACAACAGGGTCTCATAAAAGTAACAACTTCCCCATGGTCGTGTCATGCTTTTTATGTCAACAAAAGATCAGAACAAGCCCGGGGGAAACAAAGGTTGGTTATCAATTATCAGCCTTTGAATCATTTTATAGCCGATGATAAATTCCAATTACCTGCAAGAAATTCCTTGTTTTCTAACCTATCAAATGCCAAGATCTTTTCAAAATTTGACCTTAAAGCTGGATTTTGGCAAATAGGGATTCAGCCCAAAGACCGGCCCAAAACCGCCTTCAGTATTCCAAACCACCACTACCAATGGACAGTAATGCCTTTGGTCTCAAAACAGCTCTATCATTGTTTCAAAAAGCCATGACCAAAATATACGGCCTAATCCTAAATAGGATCCTCATCTACATAAATGACATCCTTCTCTTTTCTCAAACACAACAGGCCCATCTAGATCTCTTGGCCCAATTTGTTGATACTACCAGTTCACATGGCATCATGCTCTCTGAAAAGAAAATGCTTCTTGCAAAGCCTGAGATTGAATTTTTAGACATGAGATTATATGATGGACACTATGTTGCATAGTCTCACATAGCCCAAGAATTACTCAAATTCCCAGATGAAAACCTGACAAAACTCCAGGTCCAACAATTTCTTCGAAGAGTGAATTACTTAAGAGATTTTGTTCCAAATATCTCTAAGTATACTACTCCACTATCCATCCTGCTTTTAAAAAAAAGCTCTTACAAGGTCCCATGAGCAGACAAAGGCAGTCAAGAGGCTAAATGCTATTTTTGAAACACTACTACCCCTCAAGTTTCCTTTAACAGGAAGAAGATTTCTACAAATAGACGCAACTGACCGACACTGGGGTGCAATACTGATGGAATAGATCGAGGATAAAAAGAGGCAAATATGTGGATACAAGAGCGGTACGATCAAAGATTTCCAACTTCACCATCACTCTACGTTTAAAGAGCTTTTGGCTATAAAGATGGTAATTTCAAAATTCGAATTCCATCTCATTGGACATAACTTTATCGTAGAAACAGATTTCATTGCTTCAAAAGATATGCTTCGTTTCAGAAAAAACAAAGCTGTCAATGCTCAATTATTGAGACTTGCAGCATGGTTTTCATAATATACTTTTGAAATAAAGCACATTAAGGAAAAAGACAACATAATCCTGATATGCTTTCAAGGCCACCAATAAATCTGTTCACAAGGGTTCTCCCTAAACCCATCCTACTGCTCTACACCATCATCAATATACCAATGGCCTTGTCATCCTCTTCAAATCTTGTAGCCAATTTCCCTCCAACTTTTCTGAGGGATGCTACAGCCATCGCCATCTCTGACAATCCAAAGAAAAAAGCCATCAATCGAACCCTCAAAATATAAACCAAACTCATCCAAACATATAGTGAATCCATTGTCAAGGATTACACCTTTTACCTAGATTATCCATTCACCAGACTTTTTCCCGTATGAGAAGTCTTGTACATGTCTAAGGCACTGACTTATTTCTTTTGATACCTTGCAAGCTTCTACACTATTGCTATAGAAGTCCATATAGTTCCACTAAGGACATCTATCATAAGCTTTCAACACCGACCAGATCTCAGACAGGCCTACAAGACACAGATGGATTTTCTCTCATAGTTCGCTCTACTCAATATCTGGGATCAATATCTTTCCTATGAATGGGAAAGAATTCAAAAAAGACAGCCACAACATCTACCTCTCCCACTGGAAGCCCTTACCAATTGTGACACAACCTTCCAGATCAGTCTAAATTGCATACCTACAGGAAAAGACCAGGCAGCATTTGCTCCAGATCTTCAGATTCATGGTTCATACAAACATCCACTTCCCCCATGGGAAATGCTCATCTCAGATAACTTGAAAAGATGCTGTTCATCAAAAACCTAACAATTCCAGATGAGATATGGCCTAGACCTTAAAAAGATGCCCCATGGGACAGATTCTTAACCAAATGTACTAGGCAAATAAAAGAGATTCTTGACAAGGTTAACCAGAACACAGGCTCAAGCTCATCCACTCTATAAGAAGTTGCAGAACCATCCAAGCCAGAAAAAGCTCCATGACTTCGGTTCCAGTCTGAAGGTACCTCTCCAGAAGAAGAACTTCAATTCTTCCAGTGGGCCCAAGATCCATATTCACCAGAACCAATTGATTTGGAAGGTCTCAGAAAGCTTGGGATTTCATACCCCCAACAGGAGACTCAATGTATCCCTGAATGTATGTTCAAGTGCTACCCAGCCCAAGAAACCCACATTACACCATGAGCCGAGACACTGAAGATCTATGAAGATAAAGTTTAGCCTACATAGGCACAACCCACTCTAGCATGGATGACAGACAAGTTTTGGCAAGAAGAAAAAAAATGTCCAACAAGTACTGCAATACATAGACAACATGGAACGGGCTGAACCAGCAAATTTAAGGCCAACTCACAAACCCATCAACAAATCCTATTGGTAAAAACTCCAACATCACCCATGACGTCCTCATCCACTCCAACGTCACCCATGACGTCCTCATCCACACCAACGTCACCCATGACGATCTCATCCACTCTACAGCATGTGATAAAGCTTATCTAATAGTGTGTAATAAAGTTTGTCAACCATATTCTCTACCTTTGTCAGCCATCATGTAAAAAAGCTGTTTTGACATCTGTAAAGCAGATTCCTTATGTACTAGTGTTTTTGTTTTGAATTTGGATTTCAAATCCGAGGCCTGTAATCATCTATATATATCCATCTCCCCTTCCTCGTGAAGGCAGAGAGTGAACAATCTGAATAAAAATCCTTTGTAAAATATTTTCTTTCAATGGTTTTCTAATTCTTCTCATTTCTTATAGATGTATAGATAATATTTTAATCTTAGTTTTAGAAAGTTTATGTTCAGTTAATCTTGCATCTATGAAGTAAGTATATATTTATCGATGTAATTTATATGTAAGGTTATCTCTAGAATATGATATCTTGTCAAAGTTAGCTCTCTCAAGTTTAAGAGCTTTAAAGACTGTATAGGCTCACCCATCCACGCAAGGAGTGCGTCTTTAGGGCTGGAGCTAATTCGGTTGCGAGCTCTTGAAACTTTCAAAAGAGAAAGCTATGTTGATATATTATTTCTATTAGTGGTATATAAGCTGGAAACCATGATCACTGAGGTATCCTCGATACTCATGGTATAATAACACCACGTACCTGAGATAATCTTGAGAGATTTATATAATTAACGAAATGAATCTGATAGAATGTGGTCCCAATATATTTGTGACAAGTAATCTGCAATTGAAATGGCGAAGGGCAACATAAAATAACTATTTAAGTCTAGATATGTGGGTCGCGGACAAAGTATCATTAGACAACTAGTTATAATTGATGATGATGTAAAGTTTGCGTGAAGGCCAAACAGACAATTAAAAAAAATTAACGAAAATGTCACCTGAATATTTAAAGATAATTTTAAAACAAAAAATTTATATAATTGAACTTATATATGACACACATGTGATTTATTCAATCCAATTTTTTAACCTTTTTTTTTTTTTTTTTTATAGTAAAAATGATCATTTTACACCTTTTTAAAAAATTTTGGTGAGCTTTTAGCACCAAAAAAAAAAAAAAAAGGATTATTGGGACTAAATCATAACTTCATAAAAAGATTATTAGAAACCATACAAGCAATTTATCTATTTATAATCGAGTTAAATATGAAACTACAATTAGGTTATGTCTCTAACTATAACAGTGAAAGTATCTTATCTTAATCAATCTGCTAACAATGCTATTGGTTGTGGAGTTAAAGAAATAAACAAAGAAAAATTTGCATGTGATTACTTAGGGGCCAAACAACTGAAATTGCGCTTCAAGGGGAAAAAAAAATGAAGTTGCAGTGTCTCGTAAAGAAGAAAAAAATATTTTAAAAATAATCATGAAACACATATATTTTTATACTAGATTTGATTAAATCACATAAAAATTAAAAATACAAAATAAACAAAGCTTTATGTACATCTAAGTGTTTAAATCAAAATCTTATTTATAAGTAAATTTTTCACACCCAATCCTTACATTCTCAAGCTAAATTTTGCGTCTTAAGTTTCATAATAAAATTCATTTCTAATTTCTAATTTATTCTGAATCAGCATACAGTAACAACTTTTAATGTGGTTTTAATTAGATTTATAAGTTAATTTGTTATGCCCAAACCTAACATTCTAAAGTTAAATTTTGTGTTTTAATTTAGTGGAAGTACTCAAGAGATCTATCAATATAAAAAAGATTATTTTATCCTCTTCCAAAGATTATCAACTAGTGAAGTCCATAATATTAAAAATTAAGCGAATAGATAGTTTTTAAACACTTTTTTAAATAAATAACCGAAGCTTTTTTATTTAGGAAAACTGATCATTAATCAATGATTGATCACAGTCAATTAGTAAAAAATACGTAAAGAAAATTTATATCAATTATGGCAATCAATAAATTTAAATACTTTTTTTTTTTTGTTTACATGTGTCTACTATTTAGGTAGAATACCGTCTATAATTCTTAAAATATTTTAAATTTTACCCAAATTATTTTATTTTTAAATACTCACGTTTGAAATTTAGTATGTCAATTGAATCAAAATTAATTACACTACTGTATAAATTACAAGTTTAGTTCATTTAGAAGCGGGGCAAAAACAATGATACAAATTGATAAATGATGACAAAAGGTTTCATGGTCCGTAACTTTAGTTCAATTTTTTTTCTTTATTTAACTCATGTTCCTCTCAAAATATTTTCTGCCTCCGCCAATGGTCATAGGCACTTTAGCAGGACAATGTTAATAATAATAAAGTGGTGTGTTTGACATGTATGTATCATTTGAATTGTTCACAAGATTGTAAACTGGCCTTCTTAACATTCCACTTCTATTCCAGTAGATTTCGAAACAGATAGCATGAGGATATCTCAATAGAAATTTGGGATTTACTTTTAGCATAATACTGCCACTTGCAGCGTTTCTTCTTTTACATGACAATTAACAAACACAAAACTACTTTTTTTTGCTTGAAAAGCACAAAGCTAATTTGATGTTTGATTAAGCATCTTCCAAATTCCACCATATGTATAAGCATGCGGTCATGGTCAAGTATATCTGACAAACGTCAAATTTCTCTAGAAGTGTGTGTGATGAGGGCACGGCTGCTAAGAAGCTTGAAGTTGAAGAATCAATCCAAAGTTCTCGTGGGTTTGGTAACAAGAACTCGATCTAAACACTTCAAGAAAGAATTCAACAATTTAATCCGGACGTTTAGCTAGAGTATTTGGGCGTGTTCACCAATATGGGACCACAAACATTGGTCCACCACATCAAGGTCAATTCAAATCAAAAAGATCAGCCATGCAAATCCATGCAATAGCGTGTGAATCAAAAAAGAGAAACTCAAAACTATTTAGTTTCTTTTTCTTTAGTTCTACCATTTTACTGTGACTTAGTTCTCTGCCGGGCTCCCAAATTTCGGCAATTCAGGAAAGACAGAAGCTTACCGTGCCGGTCCCGATTCTGGAGGCGTTCGATTGCAAGAGATGCTTGGTTTCCGCAAAAAGCTTCAGAGCTTCCGCGCGGGTATTCGCATCCAACGCCACTTCATTCTGCGAGATTCACAGAATTTCTTTGCTCTCTCATTCAATCACAACCAAAAAGAATCCATGGAAAGAGAAGGAAAAAAAAAAAAAAAACAGTCGAAGCTGAGATTTTGAGGGGGGAAAAAAAAACCTTGCAGAAATCGGAGAAGCGAGCTTCGGAATCTGCCATTGTCTTCTTCGTCTAGTAGTTGATGTGGAGAGAAAATTGAATGTAGGGAAACCTAAAACCCTAAAAGAAGATGGAAGTAAGAAGAGAGAGCATAATAATCTGGGAATTTCCAAGGAATGGTAGAAAGGGTATTACGGATGATCTGGGGAAATAGGAGAGGGAGAGAGAGAGAGGGATTTGGAGGGTCTCTGAAGAAGGAAAAAAAAAAGGTTAAAGTTGGGAGGAGGGAAAAAAAAAAAAAGATGCCCTCCATATTTACCGATTTGCCCCTCACATTATCACCTTTCTGTGTCGTTTTGCTTCTAAAGTCACTATAATATTACCCCTCTCAACATCTATTAAGGCCAGCTTATAACACCAACAGGAATTCAAGTTCTTTTAGAGCTCATTTGGTTGAAACGGTTTGAGTTGAAAATTTTAAATTTAAAGGGGTGTTTGGCTCACCCTTTCAAATCACTCAACTCAAACTTTTTTTTGACTTTTTTTTTAAAAAATTTTTGTCTTTTTCCCAAAAAGTTTTTATCATTAACTATGAATGGGTTTTTTTTTATCATTTTATTGTATGAATAAGAATAACTTCTTATGTTGTTTTATTTATGGCTATGTGATTTTTTGTAAAGAAACTGTAAATTTTTTTTCAAAGTTGATCAGGTGTTATTAATTAAGCGTATTGACATTTTTTATTTTCTCGTTAAAAACTACAGATGAAATAATTAATTAATTCATTCATTCATTCAGTCCAGATTTTTAACATCCAAACAGAGCCATATTTTTTTTTTTTAATTCATTACAAAATATCAATCAATAAAATCAAACTTTTTACAAACACTAACTCAACTTAAACTTTCAACTCAAACTTTTACAAAAATCAATTTAAATAAATAAACTTAATCATCTAAACTAAAAATATCATCTTAAACTATACAAAAAGCTCTAACTGATCATTGGTCCACTTTCATTTTCTATATTTTTGGCGCGTACAGCCATTTATTTTTGTTAGATTATTTTGTTTCCTTTTTCTATTTTAGGCAAGTAAAAGTTATTATTACCAAATTTTAACATTAGTTAAGAAGGCATGTAATTAAACTATTTTAGGAACTTTTTTTTGTAATAATTCAGCCTATTAATAGGCACCTATGGAAAAGAAAGAAGGAGGTAATTCATTCAGAAGTTTGAGAGTTTTTCTTTTTGGTTCTTTGAAGAACTATTCAAACTTATCGAGAATTATTCTTGTGGCGTTCAACAACGACTTATCAAATGGATTTCCATTACTGTTTGTGGCGTTTACAATATACCGAGGTTCTTGTTTCATTATAAACAACGGGTCAAGGTTCCATTCAAATTTGATCATAGAACATCTTGGGTTTCTAACTGTGTTTGGTTCGCATTACTCTTGACAAGATTCGTATCGTTTAGTATCAGAGCAAGTTTCTAGCCTCAAGTTTGCTTATTCCTTTTGTTTTTCAACCTAGTTTTCCAATCTTTTTCCAAACTTTAGTAGGCCGAACTTCCCTTTTCTTTTTGATTGAATTTTTTTTCCTGTTTTCCTCATTGTAGCTTTAATTTCAGTTCTTGATATTGCCAAACAAAAAGCATCAAAAAAAAAAAAAAAAAAAAAGAAACAAAGAAAGAAGAAGAAAAAGAATCATTGAATCTGATTGAGTTTCTTTTGAAAAAAAAAAAAAAAGTGTGACATGTATTCTTATTGGAAATCCTTGTTGGAAAATTCATGCAACATATTCGGTGTTCTTAAAATCAAAATTTCATTGGTAAGTTGTGAATGAATTGTTGCTAAAAATTCTTGTTCTTGTTTGATTAGTTTGATAAGAGCCAAAAGAGAATTACCACGAGTAGAAAAAGGCAAGAGTGCGAGATTATTTAAGGGTAAAAGCCGAATATTTTGTGTGAAAAACACGAGTGTTGAGTGAAACATAATCCTTGAGTTAAAAATGAGAGGGCGAGAATTGTGAGGTCCTTTTTTTTTTTTTTTTTAACTTATCTTTTGCGGAAATTATATCTCAACATGACCATGAGGAAGCTCAAAGAGGGGCAGATCTCAGGCTATACATGGAAACTTTGGTGGGAGAGATGAGGTCGATGATGAAGTAGAATTAGAGCAAGTCAATGAACGGTTGGATAGAGTAAAAAATGCCAATCGAGGGCAGTCACAAATGGCTCCCAATGTGCACAAGAGGGAAAAAGTTTAACCGAGACATGTCGTGGAGAACTTTGAGGAGTTCAACGAGGGCAGTTTTGAAGAGGAGAATGATAGACACTCAATGGGCAGTGTTAGGAGATTAGGACGGATTAGGAAAGATAGGAGTCAGAAGGATAATAATTTAGGTAGCATTAAGATAAAGGTGCCTTCGTTTCAAGGCAAGAATGATCCCAAGGCTTATTTAGAGTAGGAAAGGAAGATGAAGCTAGTTTCTGATTACCACAACTACTCCGAGATGAAGAAGGTAAAACTTGCAGCCATTGAGTTTTCTATCTATGCCATCATTGGTGGATGCTTCAGATGAGTAGTGTGTTGCTCATGGTGAGTTGACCTAGAGAACCTTAAGTGTACAAGTTAAGAAGATGAAGAAAATATTAACGAGAACCTTAAGTGCGCAAGTTAACAAGAAAATATTTTCCATTCTAGGTGCCATGTTCAATACAAGGTGTGTAGTATGATCATTGATGGAGAGAGTTGTACCAATGTCGCTAGCACTACTATAGTGTAGAAATTGGGGTTGCCAACAACAAAGCACCCATTGCCTTACAAGTTGCAATGGTTGAATGATTCTAGCAAGGTGAGAGTCAACAAGCAAGTTCTTGTTTCATTCCGGATCAAGAAGTACATAGACAAGGTGTTGTGTGATGTGGTTTCCATCCATGCGGGACACAAACTTCTTGGAAGGCCTAGGCAGTTTGATCAGCATGTGAAGCATGATGGTTTCACTAACAAGTACTTTTTTGTGCATAATCAGCAAGCCATCACTCTTGTGCCATTAACCCTGAAATAGGTTTATGAAGATCAAGTGAAGTTACAAAAGGAGAGTGAGCAAATAAAAAAGAGTGATCAAAAGAAAGAGAGTGCAAGAGATAGAGAGGCTGAGAGTCAAGAAAAAAGGAGATTGGCCGAGAAAAAGGAGAGTGAAAGGGAAAAGGGGGTTTCGGCCAATGAGAGAAAAAAAAAAAAAGAGAACACAAAAGAATTTTTATGCAAGAGCAAATGATGTAAATAGAGTATTGATATTAAACCAGCCAATGATTTTACTTGTGTACAAGGAGGCTGCATTTTTAACTAACCAACTTGACCCCACTCTTCCTAGTTATATTGTGTCTCTTTTGCAGGATTATGAGGATGTTTTCCCCGAGAATACACCACATGGATTACTACCAATCCGAGGGATCAAGCATCAAATTGATTTTATGCCTATTCAACCATTCCAAACCAACCAACATATAAAAGTAACCCGGAGAAGACAAAGAAGCTTCAAAGGCAAGTCGAGAAGTTGATGGAAAAAGGGTACGTGAGAGAAAGTATGAGTCCATGCGCAGTTCCGGTGTTGTTAGTTCCTAAGAAGGATGGGACATGGAGAATGTATATTGATTGTCAAGCCATCAATAGCATTACAGCAAAGTATCATTTTCCCATTCCTCATTTAGATGACATGTTATATGAGCTGCATAGTGCTTGTGTATTTTTTAAGATTAATCTGAAAAGTGGTTATTATCAAATAAGAATGTAGGAAGGTGATAAATGAAAAACTGCATTCAAAACTAAATATGGATTGTATGAGTGGTTAGTTATGCCTTTTGGATTTATTAATGCACCTAGCACTTTCATGAGTTTAATGAATCATGTTTTACATCCTTTCCTTGGGAAATTTGTTATGGTTTATTTTGATGATATTCTCATTTATAGCAAAAACTTGGATGATCATTTGAAGCATTTACAATCAGTTTTTGAAGTGCTTAGAAAAGAAAAATTATTTGCTAACCTGAAAAAACGTACTTTTTGCACTAATAAGCTTGTTTTCTTAGGTTATGTTGTTAGTGCCAAGGGAATTGAGATTGATGAAGAAAAAGTCCACGCAAAACAAGAAGGACCGAGACCAACTTGTGTAGGGTAGGTTAGAACTTTTCATAGGCTTGTTAGTTTCTATAGGAAGTTCATGAAAGATTTCAGTACCATCACTACTCCCCTTACCGAGGTCATCAAGAAGAATGTTGGATTCAAATTGGGAGGAGAGTAAGAGGCGGCATTCCAGTTGATCAAGAAAAAATTAACAAAACCACCTTTGCTAGCCTTACCTAATTTTTCTAAAGCATTTGAGATTGAATGTGATGCATCAGATATAGGTATTGGAGCTGTTCATATGTAGGATAGAAGACCAATTGCTTACTTCAGAGAGAAACTAAGTGGGGCAACCTTGAACTATCCTACTTATGACAAAGAGATGTGTGCATTGGTACAAGCATTGGAGACATGATAGCATTATCTATCGGCCAAGGAATTTGTGATCCACACGGATCATGAATCTTTAAAGCATTTGCAGGGCAATACAAGCTGAACAAGAGACAGGAACAATGGATGGAGTTCATTGAGCCATTCCCATTTGTGATCAAGTACAAACAAGGTAAGGAGAATGTGGTAGCTGATGCACTTTCTCTAGATATGCATTGATGTCTACTCCTGATGCTAAATTACTTGGTTTTGAGTACATAAAAAGTTGTACTTGATAGACCAATATTTTAGTGAGTTGTATTTGTCCTGTGAGAAGGTTGCCTTTGGGAAATATTTTAGGTATGATAACTATTTGTTTAGAAAAAAAAAAGTTGTGTGTGCCTAATTGTTCTTTGAAGGACTTGTTAGTGAGAGAAGCCCATAGTAGAGGGTTGAAGGGGCATGATGGTGTAGCTAAAACCCTAAGAGTGATATAAGAATATTTTTATTGGCTTCGCATTAAAAGAGATGCTGAGAGGATTTGTGATAGATGTATCACTTGTAGGCAAGCTAAGTCAAGAGCTCTACCCCGTTTGTACACCCCACTACTAGTTCTTAGTACTATTGGCAAAACGGATCTGATATCAGAGTTACGGTGTAGCGGAAGTTTTAAAATTTTTATATCAATTCAGAAAAGAAGCTCATGATATATATAACAATCAATTAAATACATGATCAAACGTACCTTATTTCTTGAATTCCGGAATTGCTAGAGCGTTGACCAACGTGTCTTCTCTACTATTCTCAGTCCCCACCTCTCAGAGTATGTGTGGGCACACGTGCTATGAATCCAAGCAACCAGTAATTCTTCCAAAGTCAAGATCACACCTTCTCAATCTCGATGTACCTTATTGAGAATTCGATCTGGGTTCGTTTTTCAAAACTACAAATCAGGAACCGGCTAACCTTCTATGAAAAGTATCACTCAGCTTAACCTTCCTCACAGTTTTGATTTAACGAAAATTTCTCTCTTTTTCTCACACCCAAGAAGGATGAATTTTCTCAAGCACAAAAACTAGTTTTTGGCGTTTTTTCTCTTTCCAAAAACCGTCCACCTATTTGAGTGTATGATGATTTTTTTTTTTAAGAACCCCTAACCTTGATATAATATTCTAATCCTTCTTCAAAAATATCTCCTACTTGGAAAATAATTAATAATTAATTTTCTAGATAATCTTTTGAATCAAAGGATCATTCAAATTTCGGACTAGGTTGTTTGAACCTTATGGACATTTTTTGCTGGAGAAGGACTCCTAAAATTTGTCTACCTATTTTAGTATATTCAAATTCGTCCTCCACATATTGTGGAGGTTGATTAGTGGTTCAAATTTAAATCAAAAATCTAGACTAGTCAGAAAGTCCTAATCCTACCCGATATTGAATGGACACGTGTTGAAGAAACAAAGAAAAAAAAGAGTAAAACTTGAACATTTTGTCCTTTGTATATCATTACTATTTTATTTTAATTCAAGATGTATTATATTTATTTTGTTATGTTGCTTAATCTATATTGAACATTAATGTTGAACAATGATCGATACTATAGCCATTTAGGTCACTGTTTAAATAACACACGAGGTATTAGGCCGTGGAATGACTAGAAAAAAAAAAAAAGGAGATTAAAAAAGTATATTAACATTACACGACGGTTTGTGGCCAAAACTGTTGCCAGAAATTGTCCTATAATTTCTTTTAGTAGAGATTACACAACAGTTTTGGTCTAAATAGTCGTGTAATAAGCATTGAAATTTGCTCATAAACTCTTAACTTAAATCCACTTTCCTCTTCATTTCTCATCATTTTCATCTTCAACCCTCTCGACAACTCAAAGTTTTCTTTAACCCACTATCTTGTTTTCCCACCTGCCAACCGCACCGCTGTCTTCCCCTCTTTCTTAATCTCCGATGACACTGCTGCCGCCACTTTTCACTCTCTTGCTTTTTCCCAAACCGTCGCCTCAACGCCACCCTAACATCTTTCTTCTTTTTTCCGCTACTGCCGTCGCCACCTCCACTTTCTCCAGGTGTTGCCATCAAGCCCATGACTATTTTTCTTTAAAGAAAGGTAAGGTAACTTCCATATTGCTCAATATCTTGTTTTCTAACAAAAGTATGAACACACGGTTTTTTAATAACCTACTTGAAGTGTAATTTGTAGTGTAATTTTGTGCACGGTTTTGGCATTTTACACACAATATTTAACTCATTTTTTTTCCACCCACCACATGCACATTGAAATGTCAAAATGGAATTTTGTTTTGGATAATCAAATGGAATTAGTTTATAGTGTAGTGTGCTCGGCTTTTTTGTTAGTGAAATATGTAGACGAATCTTTTGTGCAACTTTTAGCACTTTAAGATATTTGAATACAATATGCTACGATTTTTTTTTTCCGCCTACCACATGCTCGAGGAAATGTCAAAATGGAATTTTGTTTTGGATAATCATATGGAATTAGTTTATAGTGTAGTGTGTGCGGTTTTTTTATTAGTGAAATATGTAGACGAATCTTTTGTGCAACTTTTTGGCATTTTAAGATATTTGAATACAATATACTATGATTTTTTTTTCCACCCACCACATGCCAATCGACATTTAGTAGTGTAAGCTCTATATTTTTAATGAACTTCATGGTGGACAGTTACTTGTTGCATTTGGAAAAGCATGGATGGAGAGCCTTCCCACTAATACAGTCCATGAGATTCCACTGAGTGAAGGGAATGTGCGAGCGTCAATCAATGTGCCAAAATTTAAATAAAAAAAAAAGCAGTATTACCTATTCTGACGTATGAGGCAACAACTGTGGAGGAGGCTATTAATGGGCTTGTAGCTTGATCTAAAACATTAATTGAGCTTGACACGAGTATGAACAAGGCGAGTCGAAGGCCTAGTCACGTTCCTGACCAAGCAGCTAAGGGAAACAAATGCCAAAAAAAGCTAGGAAAAAAAACTGATCAACTGTCGAGGTACAACAAGATGCGCAACAACACAAACCTTTATTCGACTTTAATAAAATGAACATGGAGATGAGGCCTTTGGCTTATTATGCATATAGTTCCATGTGTAAAGATGATTAGATAGAGATCCCAATACCATACACAATCAGTGGTAACGTGCATGTATTTTTGAACTTTGATGACATTTATGAGTTCATTAATTTTCAAAAAATCAGTGCGAATTGAATATTCATATACCTCAGGTGTGTCATTCTATCTCTAAATATTTTTTTTATCTGGAAATTCTTCTATATGTCGTCCAGAGTAACAATTTTGATATACTTATGTAGATATTTGGAGGAACCATATAGGATTAACGGGCAAATTGAGAAGTTTGTGTTTTATGTCTCCAACCTTGATCCCACTATTAAAGTAAATACTCCAAATGCTGGCTTGAGAGAGCGAACCGATGCTCTTGTCGCCTTTTTGCATAACACACCAAAAGGACAACTTTATCTTGTGCCATATAACAGAGGGAGACATTGGATCTTGGGAATCATTGACCCATGGGAGGATCTAGTCCTTTATTTTGATCCTTTTCAACACAAGAAACGGGATGATTTTACTAATCTCATAAATATGTAAGTCAATTTTCATATGTTAATTTTTGATTTAATCTTAATTATATGCATCTTAATTATTTTGAATTTTGCGAACTTGCTAGGATCCTAACGGATTAGAAGCTTATAACCGGAGAAGGGATTAGAAAGAGAATAGACTATAAAATAAAATCTCATACTGTTCTTGTCCTCACCAAAAGGGAAATGTTGAATGTGGTTATTTTATTTTAGGTTTTATGAGGGACATAGTGTTGAATAAAATTAACATACTTGAAAGAAAAGAATTTTTTACTTATGATTATATGAATTTGATTAGGGGAGAATGGGCTAGATATGCAATACAATTCATTAATTATGATATGTAAACTTGTAATGTAATAAATGTATTTTTACTTTGATACCATGTAGCTAATATTTTGTCAATCATATCCTAGTTGTTTATTGGATAACACACATGTTAGGCCACAAGAAATCACCAAAAAATGCCAAATTTTTTTTTAATTCAAGCCACTTAGACGACGGTTTTGCTTCGAAACCGTCGTGTAACGTACACTTTAAACGACGGTTTGGTGTAAAGCCATCATGTAAAGTGGCTTTTAGACAACGGTTTTGAAGCAAAACCATCGTGTAAAGTTCTCAATTTTTTGGAGTTTATTACCTTTATTTCTATATTCTGACGATGTGAACTCTCATGGAATATTGAAGTACTACGACGGTTTACTAACCATCATAGTATCTTCCACAACAGTGAATTACACGACGGTTGTCTAACTATCATGTAAACTTTAGATGACAGCTAATAACTATCGTGTAATTCACAATTTTTACTAGTATTTGAAATATTGTTGTTATTTACCTATTAAAAAAAAGCTGTTATTGCCGTACTAGATTTCGGATGAAATTGTACAGTCATGAAATTATCAACGAGAGAAGGGCGGTCAAAGTCGTCTATTTAAAAAATGTTGGGGGTTATATCTTAGTAAATGTGAGAATTCAAAGCGAGACAATTAAATATTTTCAATTTACTATTTTTTTAAATAAAAATTAAAATTTTCTTTATTAGGGAAGAATTAAACATTTTCAGATTTAAAAATTTTCAATAATCAAAAAAATTTTTACGGAAATTTTCAGTGATCAAAAAACAAAATAACTCCAAATATAATTGATAAAGCATTTTTTTTTTCAATGGAATAATTTGAATTTTATAATTTTTTGATAGAGTCGAGTGTGAAATATCTAGCATCTTAAGGGAAAAATACAAAAACAAAAATGAAAAGTGACGTAAAAGAAATAAGAAGCATGCATGAAGAAAAGTGAGAAAACAGACATTTGAAAGCCATAATTTTACGCAAGCGTTATAATATTAATGTATGAAAGGAACTGAGCATAAAATTAGGAAATATGTGTTAAAGATATTTTTCAAACAAAAACGAGCAAAACTTGCATACATACATTCTTGATTCTACATAAACACTAATAAAAAAAATCTACAAAAACTACATATATATATATAGAGAGAGAGAGAGAGAGACATTCGAGAGGGAAGGTGGAAAAGTGTGGTGGTGCTTTAAATATCGAGGGGCTTGGAAAGATCAAAATGTCATTAACTTCTCATTTAATGCCTTCACCTACACTCACTCCATTTTCAGAACTTGCAGTTTCTTTGCATTTATTGCTCTTTCTCTCTCTCACTCTCTCTCTCCACACATTCTTGCTTCTGCAACAGCAATACCCTGCAACTCCCTGCTCCAAAGCTATCCAACTTTTTTCTTTCGAGTTTTTCTTTTCAAACAAATAAAATTACTATTAATATCACTATTCACTGCTATTGGCGAGATTGACCTGCTGGGTTTTGTGAATGAACTTCGAAGGAAAAACCAAGCAAATTTTCTCCCACCATTTTTTGACAAGGGTAAGTGTTTTTTGCACATTGGTTTTGGAAGAAGAAGAGCATAAATTGCTTTCTTTTTACCAGGAGGGTTTTTCTGACTGGGATCTTGTTGAAGTTTAAGTGTTTTTGGCAAGCTAGTTTATCCCATTTTCCTTGCATTTTTTGGCTTTTCATTCGTGTTGCAATGGTTACTGTTGAAGTGCATTATGATCTGCTGAGTTTGTTAACTATGTTTTGATCCTGTGGGGTTTGGCATTGAGATAGAGAAATGTGGACTTCTCCAATGGGAGTTGGGATAATTCTTGTGGTTTGTTCAGATTTGTTGTTGATAGTTTCGGTTTCGGGACTTGGCTCAATGTCCTCCATTGCCGTTTCTTATGGCGAAAAGGGTCCAGTTTTCTGTGGCCTAAAATCGGATGGGTCTCATCTAGTAACCTGTTATGGCTCAAATTCCGCCATAACATATGGAACTCCGGTGCATTTACCTTTCGCCGGTTTAACCGCCGGCGACGGTTTTGTTTGCGGGCTTCTCGGTGATACTAATCAGCCGTATTGTTGGGGAAGCAGTGGCTATATCCAAATGGGAGTTCCTCAGCCCCTGGCTAAAGATGCTGAGTACTTGGAAATCAGTGCCGGTGATTACCATCTCTGTGGATTGAGAAAGCCCTTGACTGGAAAACGCAGGAACACTTCTCTTGTTGATTGTTGGGGCTATAACATGACCAAGAACTACGTGTTTGATGGGCAGGTTCAGTCGATATCCGCCGGTTCGGAGTTTAACTGCGGCTTGTTTGCTCAGAACAGGACCGTTTTCTGCTGGGGCGACGAGACGAGCAGCCGGGTTATTAGCTTGATTCCGAAAGAGATGAGGTTTCAGAAGATTGCTGCTGGTGGGTACCATGTTTGTGGGATTCTGGAGGGTGTGAATGCGAGAGCCTTTTGTTGGGGGAGGAGCTTGGACATCGAGGAAGAGATCTCGGTAGCGTATTCGGGTCATCAAGGCAATGTCGATTTGGCACCAAATGATCCGATGCTGTCTGTTGTGGGAGGGAAGTTTCACGCTTGCGGGATTAGGAGCTACGACCGCGGAGTTGTCTGTTGGGGTTTTGTCGTTAAGCCGAGCACATCTGTCCCTAATGGCATTCGGGTTTACGAGATTGCTGCTGGGAATTACTTTACTTGCGGAATTCTTGCCGAGAGATCGTTGTTACCTGTTTGTTGGGGTTCCGGATTTCCTACTTCTCTGCCTTTAGCTGTCTCTCCGGGACTATGCAAGTCTACTCCGTGTGCTCCGGGGTTTTATGAACTCGGCCATAAGAATGCCTCTTGCAAAGGTCCTAACTCTCGAATTTGTCTGCCGTGCAGCGCGGGATGTCCTGCTGATATGTACCAAAGAACTGAATGTACATTGGGATCTGACAGAATGTGTGATTATAACTGTTCGATTTGCAACTCTGCGGAATGCATCTCGAACTGTTCTGCTTTGTATTCCAATATCATCACGACTAAGAAGAACGAAAGGTTTTGGTCGCTGCAGTTGCCAGTCATTATCGCAGAGATTGCTTTTGCTGTGTTCGTAGTGATTGTTGTGTCTTTAACCGCGGTTTTTTATGTTCGGTACAAGCTGAGACACTGCCAATGCTCCACCAAAGATTCCAAGTCCAAGAAGAGTAATAGGAACGGCTCGAGTTTTCAGAAGGAAAATGGAAAGATTCGTCCGGACTTGGATGACCTGAAGATCAGGAGGGCTCAGATGTTCACTTACGAGGAGCTAGAAAGGGCGACGGGCGGTTTCAAAGAAGAATCTTTAGTGGGGAAGGGAAGCTTCTCTTATGTTTTCCGAGGGGTTTTAAAGGACGGCACCATCGTTGCTGTCAAACGGGCTATAATGTCGCCAAACATGCAGAAGAGTTGGAAAGAATTCCACACAGAGTTGGATCTACTCTCGAGATTGAATCATGCCCACTTGCTCAATCTGCTTGGTTATTGCGAGAAGGAGAAGAAAGGCTTCTTGTTTACGAGTACATGGCTCACGGATCGTTGCATCAGCATCTCCATGGTAAGGACAAGGCCTTGAAGGAGCAGCTGGATTGGGTTAGAAGAGTAACCATTGCAGTCCAGGCCGCAAGGGGGATCGAGTACTTGCACGGTTATGCTTGCCCACCGGTGATCCATCGAGACATCAAGTCCTCAAACATCCTCATCGACGAAGAGCATAATGCCCGAGTGGCTGATTTTGGTCTCTCATTGTTGGGGCCTGCGGATAGTTGCTCCCCATTGCCCGAGCTTCCTGCAGGAACTCTTGGCTACCTTGATCCAGAGTACTACCGGCTTCACTACCTCACCACCAAATCCGACGTCTACAGCTTCGGTGTCTTGTTGTTGGAGATTCTAAGTGGGAAGAAAGCTATTCATATGCAATATGAAGAAGGAAATGTAGTTGAACGGGCAGTGAACATTGTCGAATGGGCAGTGCCTCTGATCAAGTCGGGTGATGTTGCAGTGATTTTGGATCCAGTCTTGAAGCCTCCATCCGATACAGAAGCCTTGAAAAGGATCGCCAATGTGGCCTGCAAGTGCGTAAGAATGAGAGGCAAGGAAAGACCGTCAATGGACAAAGTGACGACAGCGTTAGAACGAGCTCTCGCGCTGTTAATGGGAAGTCCTTGTAACGAGCAACCGATTTTGCCCACCGAGGTTATCTTGGGGAGTAGTAGATTGCACAAGAAGCCCTCTCAAAGGTCTTCGAATAGGTCGGCCTCCGAAGCTGATGTGGTTGAAGCCGAGGATCAGAGATTCGAGTTCAGAGCTCCTTCATGGATAACTTTTCCTAGTGTTGCTTCTTCTCAGAGGAGGAAATCTTCGGTCTCGGACGCAGATGTTGAGGGGAAGAATTCAGAAGCCAAAAATTCGGGCAATGGCGGAAGTATTAACGACGGGCTGAGGAGTTTGGAGGAAGAGATTTGTCCTGCTTCTCCTCAGGAAAACTTGTTCTTGCAGCATAATTTCTAAAAAACAAATTAAAAAAAAAAAAAAATAGTTGCTCAATCTCTAGGAGGATATGAAATGTTTTCAAGTACTTTCTATCAGTAATATTTACTAGTTTGACTACCACCTCTTTATTTTTTCTGAGATCAATCTTGTTTCGTTCATGTACTTGATTCTAACGCGTCGGTGGTCTAATTATCAAACATTGTTCTGTATTCATAACTTGTTCGGAACTAGTTCTTGTTCGAAGTTTGTAGCCTACCAGTGACGGATTTATTGGTAGGGGGTCCAAAATTTTTTTTTAATCAAAGATTATACTAACAGATGTATCTATATATATATATATATATATATATATCAGTTTTTGTCTATTATATTCATGATATATTAACACATGAAAGCATCAGTATTATATCTAAATAGGATAACATGTCACTATCAATTATATGTGATTAAAAATAAAAATAATACAAGAAAGAACCTGAAATTGAAGTATCGATCTGACTATCTTCATAATACCATAGTCATTTAAGTTTCACACCTTGAAGCTCAAAGTTTAATATATCACTTGTAAAAACAAAAAAAAATATTTTATACACTTGTAAATAACATTATTCTCTTAATAAAAGAATAGCTATGTTAAATTCATATACCTCAAAATATCATTTTCTTTTCTTAAATATAAATCGTGCTCGACAATTTTTCATCGAGACAAACTCATCTATAATTTATTCACTGCTAAATTTTACAAAAATTTCCTTCTCAATGTAGACAATCAAGTAGTCATTTAAAAAATTATCTTTCATATACCGTACCAACACTATTACAGCCATGAGTCCAAAATTCTTCACCCAAAAAAAATAAAAGGCATGTTTAAGTTTATCACAAACTAAATTGAAAAAATAAATAAAAAATGTATTTAAATCTAGAATATTAAGCAATGTTTTTTCTAATTTTTTCAACTAAAATCTATAATAAAATTAAAAATCACTAATTTCTAGGGGGATATTTTCAATTTTCTAATCGGAATTAGCATACTATCACCAATACATAAGGACAAACAAAAAAGATTCAGAAAAAACAGTAGCATCATAGCCGCCAATTCCACATTAAGACAAATAGAAAAATCACAATCAAATTAAAAAAAAAAAAAAAAAAAAAGAAAGAAAGAAAAGAATCAAAATAACAAGCAAGAAAAAAGAAATACAAATCTAAAGCGGAAGCAAGAAGCTGAAGAAGAATGAATTGACAAACCAAGACAAAGTTGAGAAAAAATCCAGTACAGTAAACCAAAGAAAAATAAAAATCACACCTTGAACAACAGCGCAAATTTCCAAATTTGTTTGGAATAATGGAATGGGAAAAGTGAAAAGTTGGCTTCTTTAGAAGATTTTAGTTTATGTGTTGACAAAATATTACTTAGTATACTGGGTCAATCTTTTAAAATACAGGGCTATTAAAATTATAGTTCAAATTTAAATTTTAGGTCAAGTCATTAGGCTCACTAATATATATGGATTTAACAAGATTGTTTTGTTTTTTAAAATCTAAATTATTTGTCCAATAAAACATAGAGAACTCTTAATTTATGAGAGGAAAGGACTAGTTTATTTGCATACCAATTTTTTTAAATTAAAAAAAAAACCACTATATAAAAATTTCACGAAAAATTAGGAGGGGCCATGCCCCCCTCCCTACGCCACTGTAGCCCACTTCAATATAATGTTACAATTGTGATATAAATTTAAAGAGCATTACATCAACATAAAATAAAAATTAACATTAGATTAATATGGTACAAAATTAAATTAAATTAACTAAAATTTGTCTCATATTAATAAAGAATGAAAATTTTGTTTTTTGTTGATCAATAAATAATTATTTAGATAATTTTCTCTAATTTTTCTTTTTCGAATTCAAATTGGATTTTTCATTTTTTCGGGTTGAATTAAAAGCCGAGCTAGCGTGTTATTCATTTATACATTTACATAATGAGAAACAATTGGGGGAATAATGGACAAGAAAAGAAAAAATTCCCTTGTGTTGGAGCATAATTAATCATACATAATAGAAAACTTAGATAATTTTCGTACATCACCAACATGAAATATATATATATATATATATAAATACATATATAAATTTATTGACAGGGGGCGTGGGCTCGTACAAGTCATCTATGAAGATAGTATAAATCTTCCCTCCGAAGGGAAAAAAAAAAAACAAACAAAACAAAGGAAAACATTTTATGTACGAAGTTGAAAAACACAAAACACAATTACTCTAATGTGAAGCAGTAACATTTACCCCGTGGTTGGAATCGACGTTTTTGACAACGTCCCTCAACTCTGAATGATGGAGATGCATATTTTTCTTCGCATCGTATCTTACAAACATCATCATCATTGCAATATTTTATCTCATCAAGCACATGAATTATTATCTCGGATTCTGTGTTTCAGGAACAACATTTGAACAAAGTAAGAATCGCCGACTTCGTATATATGTGTGTGTGTGTGTATAGCTAATTTAAATTTGTAATTTCGTTATTACTTTTAGGATAATGGCTTCTGCCGTCAATTCATACCATCAATGTCGTTTATATGAAAATTATAAAATAATTAAAAGATTAAAGACTCATTATTTTGATAGTTTTATTAATTTCGTATTCGAAGATGTTTGACATATGTGAAAAGGGTCAAAGTTGATAAGTTGGAATCACATACTGAATGGTAAATAAGGTTGCGTCTAAAACCATACATAGGCCTCTCGTAGAAATTTGGGTGGGACATTGACATAGTTTACATAATATTCTAATCTGCGGATGTCCGACACCTGTAAAAAAAGTCAAGATTTATAAGTTAAAGTCACATAATGAAGCATTTCATATTTTAGGTAAAAGTGATTATCATTTTTTTTTTTTTTTTACATTATAAGAGGGCAAAAATCTTAAAGTCATTATAGAAGGGCAACATACTAGAAATGTGCTTTCTTTGGGGCATTTCTCAAAAAATCTCTAAAATAATTGACAATGAGAGGGTAAATCTATCTCTATTGCTTAAGTTGTATGTGATTAGAAAAATAGAAAGAGTGCTTCTCTCTAAGAGATAGGCAAATGGTGTAAGCTAGGGCTTAGGATATAGAGAGGTCGAAAGAACCCAATGAGTGTATAATTCTAACATTGCTAGTGATTATATTCTCATACTCTTGTAAACATACATATTTCCACCGAAACATGTTAATTTTTATCTTTTACGTGTTTATGTTAATTTTCGTCCTTCAGTTCGTTTTTCTGTTTTTCTGTTATGTTTGGAAGTTGGGGTTTTTTGCTTTCAATTTTGGTCTTTTTCCGGGGGTTTAATAAATGGATGCCAAGACCATATAATTATATATATATATATATATATATACATATATTAAATTTAAAAAAAAGCGCGGCACAAACACACATTTTGAAGTTTGGGTAATGCAAAAATTAAGGGCAAATTTTAAAGTCTTTGATTGACAAAGAAAATGAGAATAGATTCTAAAGTTATAAGACTGACCTAACATCTGATATATTCTTTTCAAGCGCTATAAACTTGTATTTAATTAACTGTTTATAATTTAAATATGGAAAAATTAATAGTTTGCATACAAAGCAAATGCCTGAATTTTTTAAGACTATGGAAAGATAGAGAAGAAGACCAAGAAATATATCAAATGAAAACTATTTGCCATTTTTTCTTGTTGAGCTCCTTACCGCGAAATACAAAACAAAACATTTCTAAAAGTTTACATAACTTGGAAAATGAAAATTTCCTTTTTCTCAGAAAAAAAAAAAAAAAAGAAAATTTCATACTCAGAAAGAAAATAAAAGCAATTAACAATTTTATAAGTATGCAATCGATCTCTCCTGAGATGGGCAGTTGGTTGTATTAAAAGTACGAACAATAAGAAAGCTACCTTTGAAGATGACTAGTTCCTTATAAAATGAAATAATAAACAAACAGTGGCAAGATGTAAATATTATCTCAGAGCAAAAAAATTATTATAACTATTTTTTATTTGAACTGTGTGGAACTCTTACGAATTTCGAACTACCACATATATATAAATTAAACAAATAAAAATAATAGTAATAAGAGGGAAGAAAATGATTTAACGTGAAGAAAGTGATCCACAAACTAGGAACAAAGAGAATAATTCACTACTAAAAAAGGGAAATTATAGCAAATAACATATTTTTTAGGCACCTTTGAAGTTTATAGCATGTTTTTTAAAAGAAAATAAATTATAGCATATATTTCTAGTAAATCTTTAGATTTCTTGGATTTTCTAAAAAATTTAGGATTTACGATTAATTTTTAACAATAAATTTATGTGCATAATTTAATATTAGAAAGAGTGAAAAGAGGAAGGAGAGGCTTTTTTTTTTTTTTTTAAATATTATTTATTACTATGTTTAAAATTTTATACTATAACATATTATTACTCTCTTTAAAAATACTATTTTGCTATTTCTCTCACTAAAAAAGGGACTCTATACAAATACAAATTATAATGTATAAAATTGAATAAATTGTCTACTTGTAATAAATCACTTAAACAAAGAGATCTCCAAAATCAAAATTAAAAAAAATATATATATATATATATATATATACTTAAAAGAAATAACTTGCTTTAATTTGAAATAGCAAGTTTTCCCAATACCAAAAGACTATTATTATTAGTTTTTAAGTAAACAAGTATAAAAATTATTGATTTAAAAAAAAATCACATGTATATATGTATACAAATAGTGAAATTCATGCGCCTTTATATGCGTCATCAAATTCCATGCTTTCAATGAAGTTTTTGCTTGGCCTTTCAATCCCTCAATAAATGTATTTGCAATTAACTATTTGATTTGCTCAGTGAATAATAGTTAGATGCATGGTTATTTTAATTAACTAGACTATAAAAAAAAAAAAAAAAAATAAAAAAAGTCTTCAAACATTCCAAAAAAAAAAAATAAAAGCCTTGAAAATAATTTGGACTTTTCACAAGTTCATTTTGCTGCCTCATATATATATATATATGAGACAGCAAATACGAAATATATATATATATATATTATATATATATATTTCCTATTTGTTTCTTTTTCCGACGATTAATGTAGAATCTGCAACTTTATTTGCGTTTAAATTGAAATTTTATTTGTGAAACAAAAAAAAAAAAAACCTGAAATTTATTTTGGATTTACTTGTTATCCCAAACAAATAAAAAAGGACATATGATGCAAGACATCAAATTTTTTTTTTTTTTTTTTAACCACATCGATCTGCTGTGGAATGGGTGAAGAAAAAACCAGCAAGCCCTTTTCCTTTGACAGTAAGGGCCTCTTGACGTTTGAGCGGACATGGCAACCCGTCATTTCTTTTAAACGGCATAGTCTATAGATAATTATTATGCAATAGTTATTTATTTTAATTCTTCAAAGAAATTATTACATTTTTTCTATGTAATAAATACTCACATTTTGTTGGGAATATATAATTACTTCAATGCATCAATTATTTTTAAAGGGAGAAGAAAATTCAGGACCAATCATGAATCGAACAACAGATATATTTTTAGAGAGAAGAAAATTCAAGGACCAATCATGAGTTAAAATTAATTGGATGTATTTTTAGAGGTCAACTTCATCGATCTTCCAGCAACACGCCATTGCCACATCTGCTTGCTCGGCCTCACGAAGCCCCGCCTAAGTGACAAACCCTTCCCTTCCCTTCCTTCCTTCCCTGAACGACCTCAACACAACCAACAGTGCTGGAGTAGTCACCTTCGTCGATGACGTGCCGTCCCCATATATGCTTGCTCGGCCTCATGGAGCCCCACCTCCGCAACCAACCATTCCCATCCTTGAACGAACCTGACACAA
Organism: Ficus microcarpa; assembly: GCA_025413485.1. NCBI lineage: Eukaryota > Viridiplantae > Streptophyta > Magnoliopsida > Rosales > Moraceae > Ficus > Ficus microcarpa. The sequence goes on along the minus strand of CM046382.1, from coordinate 3,446,745 downwards.
CCAACGATGCTGGAGTAGTCGCCTTTGTCGCCGGTGACGCACCACTGTTGCATTCACTCTGCCACCTACTCTTCTATTCCTCGTTTCAACCAAAAAAAAAAAAAAACCTTTTGTATTTAAGAAGCTTTTATTTAGTACACTAGTGTGCACTGGAAGTTGTGTACTCCTTTGAATATTTGAACATTGAAATTCGTCGAACAGCCTATATTCAATGGCCTATAAGATCGATCTCTACAGTTGGGATTATAAAAGGACTCTACCACAACTATTCCCAATAAAAATAGCTGAAATCAGGAATCAAAATTGTTTTTTTTTTTTTTTTTCCTTATTAAATGTTTCCTATAAGTAAGATTGCATTACAATTCTCATAGGAATAATATTTACGCCTCCCATACTCCCCATCTGTATCTTGTTTGTTCCCATGTTTGTTGTTGTTGTTGTTGTTGTATTATCATTATTATTTTTTTTTAAGAGACAAAAAAACTTTTATTGAAGACGAGTGTTAGAGATCATGTCAGTCGTCAGAGGACAAGAAGCCCACCAAAGCCTCCTACTATTATTGGTCCTTCCTTCCAACCAATAAATCACCTGTTGAAAAGATCCACAAGTCTTGTTGGAATCACCCAGGAAATCCCAGACTCCCCCAGCACTCAACGGTCGATACTAAATCCTCTCAAAGAAGGAATGGTGAAGGAAAAGATGGTCCAGCGTCTCGTCATGTATCCTACAAAGAACACAAGCCATAAGAATGATAAAGATTAGGCTTCCTCCTTTGCAACATATCCTGAGTGTCAAGTTCACTCAATGCACGCAGTCAGTTAAAACACTTGAACTGTAGTAGGAACCGAGGGTAAAGGAAGGAAAACCAATCATGAATTCGATAAACAATTTACAGTAAAATCAGAAAATGAATTAAGAACATAGAATAGTCCTACCTCTGTCGTATTTAGAGACCAAATTCTCAGCCAGTTGGCCCCAACAACCACATATCTTGATTTGCAAGAAACTCCCCAAGAGTTTGTGTGTCCAAGCAAGTCATGTCTGCAGTCGCTTTCCACATTTAAATCAATGATCCTTGATTAAATATACACGAACTAAGTTGCATTCCTCGAGTCAATTTCTTATCTTCGAGTTTGGCCCATTTGTCACGAGTTCTTTCTCTTGTAGAGTTCTTTCAATAGCTTCTCAGCATCAATTTTCTTTCCCGGTCTAGCAAAAGTAGAACTTATACAAAGCTGTGTACTTTCACAAGGAACATACCCTTTTTCATGCATTTCTACCAACAATCTTTTGGCCTCACCCACATAAGACTTCCTTTGTGCCCTGTCCAATGCTGGATTTTTTGACAGCTTACACCAGCCGCAGATTAGTATGTCATAGGTTGAAGAGTTGGGTGATCTTCCTCTTAACAGCATTTCGTTCATAAGCTCCCTTGCTTGGCTCATCTTTCCCACCTTAGCAAAATCACCAATTAGCACGTTGTATGTGCCGGCGCTAGGGACAAAGCCATTTCCTATCATTTCACAATAAAGTCTCATATATTCCCTTCTATTCCCGACTCTACCATGGCCAAAAACCAAAGTGTTGTATGTAGAAACATTAGGAACAAAGCCTCTTTCTTTTACTTCGTCCAAAAATCTCTCTGCCTCTCTCATAAAACCAGCACCACAAAGGCCCCTTAAAAGAAGGTTGTAAGTTCCATTATCTGGAGAAACTCCCTCGGCTAACATCTGTGAGTATGAATTAAAAGCCTTCTGTAGATGGCTACTTGAGCAATATCCATGTATAAAGGCGTTGTACGTTGGCGTATCAGCTGAAAATCCTGCTTCTATCATTTCTTTCAACACTGAAGTGGCCTTTTTAGTCATTCCTACGCTGCATAACACTGTAATGAGATTATCATAAACCTCCCGATCAAGTTTAAGACCAAAACCTATGACTTTCCCATGCATTTGGAAAATTTCATCAGCCCGTCGACTCTTAGAAGACGCGTCAAGAAGCACTTTATGAGTATCTGAGGTGAGAACAGACCGATTGACCGATATTTTCTTCAAGAAATCCATTGCCTTTTCAATCTCACCAGTATCACAAAGGCCTTTTATAAGACGACTAGAAGCATTTGAATTTGGCATAAAACCTCGACTTCTCATCTCATTCAATAGCTTATAAGCATTTTGAACATTCCCCTGTCTACAATATGCACTAATCATGGTGTTGTATGTTGCATTGTCAGGAGCTAAACCAAACTCTCTCATTCCATTATAGATGGATTCTGCTTCATACTTGCCAAGTCTTGATAGACCATTTATCAAGACATTATATGCAACCACATCAAATCCTAGATTTTTATCTGTCATTTCTTGAGCCAAGCTAAGAGCTGCAGACTCGTTTTGCATTCTAAAGAAACCATCGATCAAAGACGTGTAATTAACAATGTCGAGCAACAAGCCCCTGGAAGTCATATCTTTGACTAATCCCTCGACTTTATCCATACTCCTGGTGTTTTTCAAGTTTTTCACAAATGCATCAAGTATAAATCGGTTTTCCTCCAATCCTGCTGATTTCATCTCATTGTACAGGTCAAAAGCAAATTCATGCTTACCCGCCTTCAAAGATCCATCAATTAATGCCACAAAAATAAATGCATTTGGGAAAATATTTTTCTGCCTCATCTTCGTCACTAAGTTAATAGCTTCATCGAGCATGCCTTTCTTCACATAACCATTTATAATCGAGGAATAAGTGATGCAATTTGGGTTAATATGCTTTTCTTCCATTTCTTGAAGGATGGACAACGCGTTGTTCATGTCTCCCAGTTTGCAATGTCTGTTTATCAATATAGAATACGTGATCTGATTCGGAAGAAGATTAAGCCTTAAAAGAGTTTTGTACATCTCCTCTGCCTCCTTGGCTTTACCAACCTTAAAAAGTCCATCTATGAAAACACTCAACACAACTACATCAAAAGTAAGACCTCGCACTACCATCTGGCTTTGAAGCATAAAAGCTTCCTCCACGGATCTCGACTTAAGCAAGGAATCAATAAAAGTAGTGTACGATACATGATTAGGATCCACACCCATCTGCTCCATCTCCCTCATAAGCATTTTGGCTTCGTAGAATCTCCCGTGCTTACAAAGGCCATACAAGATGGAGCTACACACAACCACATCAGGGAAAAACCCATTTGTAACCATCTCTTCATACAAAGCAAAAGCCTCGTCAAGTCCTTGCTGCTTACAATATGCTCCAATAATAGTGGAGTACGTAACAAGATTGGGTTGAAGATACACCCCTCTGTCATGACTCCGAACCTCGTCAACTTCCGAACCAGCACAAGCACCACCACGACTTTGAGATCTCAAAATCTCATTGATAAGACTCTTGGCCTTGTCAAAATCACCCATTTTACAAAACCCATTTATCAAAGCATTGTAGCTAACAATATCCAGAAAATAACCCTCCCTCTCCCAACTCTCCTTCAACTCGACAGCCTTACTCATCTCTCCGAGTCTGCAATATCCATCAATCAATGTGTCCAAACCTACAACATCCTTAGCAATCCCACCCTTCACTAAACTATCAAAAACCCACTCGCCATAATCGACCAACCCAATTCGGCAAAACCCCATGACCAACGTATTGCACGTGTAAGAATCAATTAGAACACTCCTCTTCACCATTTCAGACAAAACCCCGAAAGCCTGAAAAGCCAATCCTTGCTTACAGAAACCCCAAATGACAGTATTATAAGTGACAGAATCAATTTCTTCATGGCCTCTAAGCAAATCCAAAGCCGCAGACAAATCTCCCAACTTGCACAAAGAATGAACCAATATGTTGCGAGTGAAAACATTGGGGACAACCCCAGATGAGAGCATGTCGGAGTAAAGAATCCGTACCTGAGAGACCAAACCAGAGGCGTTGAAATCGTACAGAAGGCGATTCCAGAGAGGCAAAGCGGGAACGAGACCGTGACTTCTCATGAGAGAGAAAGCGTCGGAGGCGTTGAAAAATCTCCCGCAGGCTAAGTAAAGGTGTATCAGAGTACAGAAAAATGAGGTGTAGAGGTGAGTCTTTGATGGAGGAATGGTGGTGACATTGAGAAGAGAGGGGTTTTGATGATGAATTGCTGGGATTGAGGGATGGGAGCTGCAGAAATGGTGTTTAGTTGATGGGAAAGTGAGCGGAATCAGGAATCGGAGAGGCTTTGAGTGCTTGTTCAAAGCCACAACAAACATTTTGTGCCTTCAAAGCTTAAGAAAAAAGATTATGGAACTTGGCAATATAAAGAGAGAGTGAGATGCCGTTCACTCTTTCTCTCTCGCGCGCGTTGCTGTTCGACCGAACCGAAGGATGCCGCGCTGCTGAGAGACCGTTGCGATCTCCGGCGGATCGTGCGAGAGACTGTGGTGACGGCGCGACGGATCTGTTCTCTGGGTTTGTTGGTTTTTCGTTGCAGGTCTGGTCGGATTGCGACTGTCTCCGGCGCCCAGCTCTGTTAACTCCGGCAAGGTTTAGGCTTCTAACAACGACGCGACGGTGTCGCGTTCTTCCACACGACGGTGTCGCAATCTCCGGCGCCGAGCTTTGTTATCTCCGGCGTGGTCTAGTGTATCTGTTTTGGGCATTGGGGGTTGACCCCTGGTCGGATCGTTTGCATATATAAGGTAAAAGGAACCTCCGTTGCAAATAAGACCTCCCTTCTGATTGCTTTTTTATTTTTATTTTTTTTATTTCAATTTTTAAGCAAAAAGACCAAAAGCTCCCTTAAGTTATCTTCAATAAAAAAAAAATTAAAAAAAACAAGATGATGGTTTTCCGGACCAGCCTGACCGGTCCCGGTCCGGCCGGTCTGGAAAATCAGTGTGTGCGACTTACTCGCTAGTTTTTCGGACCAGCCTGACCGGGACAGGTCAAGCCGGTCTGGAAAACCAGCTAGCACCCTTGTATTTGTTTTGGTATAGTGATCGGAAAAAAAAAAAAAAAAAAGGAGGAACATTCCGGATCGGTCCGGAGAAAATTTTTCCGGACCGGCATGACGGTTAGGCCGGTCATGCCGGTCTGAAAAACCTGAAAGGTGTTGTAATCAAAAAAAAAAATGAGAAAACCCCAGTCCAGAGAAAATTTTTCCGGACCGGCATGTCCGGTTAGGCCAGTCATGCCAGTCCGGAAAACCATGAAGGTTTTGTGATTAAAAAAAAAAAAAACAAAGCATAACACCACGGAACGGAGAAAATTTTTCGGAACCAGCATGTCCGGTATGGCCGGTCATGCCGGTCCAGAAAACCAGAAGTTGTTGTGATAAAAAAAAAAAAACAAACAAACAAAGGAAAACACCTCAGTCCGGAGAAAATTTTTTCGGACCGGCATGTCCGGTTAGGCTGGTCATGCCGGTCAGGAAATCCAGGAAGGTTTTGTGATTAAAAAAAACACAAAAAACAAAAAAAAACAAAGGAGAACACCACGGTTCGGAGAAAATTTTTCCGGACCGGGATGTCCAGTATGTCTAGAAATTCCAGACCGGCATATCCGATATGTCCGGACCGGCCGGTCATGCCGGTCTGAAAAACTAGAAGTTGTTGTGATTAAAAAAAACAAAGGAGAACACCCGGTCCAGAGAAAATTTTTCCGAACCGGCATGTCCGGTTAAGTCGATCGTGCCGATGCGAAAAACCATAAGGTTTTGTGATTAAAAAAAAAAAAACAAAGGAGAACACCACGGTCCGGAGAAAATTTTTCCAGACCGGCATGTCCGGTATGGTCGGTCATGCCGGTTCGGAAAACCAGAAGTTATTGTGATTAAAAAAAACAATGGAGAACACCCCGGTCTAGAGAAAATTTTTCTGGACCGGCATGTTTGGTATGGCCGGTCATGTCGGTTCGGAAAACCAGAAGTTGTTGTGATTAAAAAAAAAAAAAAAAGAGAACAGATTGGTCTGGAGAAAATTTTTCCTGACCGGCATGTCCGGTATGGCTGGTCATGTCGGTCTGGAAAACCAGAAGTTGTTGTGATTAAAAAAAAAATTAAAAGAAAACAGCTCGGTCCGGAGAAAATTTTTCCGGATCGGCATGTCCGGTATGGCCGGTCATGCTTGTCAGGAAAACCAAAAGTTGTTGTGATTAAAAAAAATAAAGGAGAACAACCCGGTCCAGAGAAAATTTTTCGACCGGCATGTTCGGTATGGCCGGTCATGTCGGTCCGGAAAACCAGAAGTTGTTGTGATTAAAAAAAAAACAAAAGAGAACAGCTCGGTCCGGAGAAAATTTTTCCTAACCGGCATGTCCGGTATGGCTGGTCATGCCGGTCCGAAAAACCAGAAGTTGTTGGGATAAAAAAAAAAACAAAGGAAAATACCCCGCTCCGAAGAAATTTTTCCGAACTGGCATGTCCGGTTAGGCCGGTCATGCCGGTCCGGAAAACCAGGAAGGTTTTGTGATTAAACAAAAAATAAAAAACAAAAAACAAAAAAACAAAGGAGAACACCACGATTCGGAGAAAATTTTTCCGGACCGGCATGTCCGGTATGGCCGGTCATGCCGGTCCAATAAAAAATAAAATAAAATAAATAAATAAATAAACAAAGTTGAACACCCCGGTTCAGAGAAAATTTTTCCAGACCGCCGTGACCAGTTAGGCCGGTCATGCCGGTCCGGAAAACTCGAAAGGTATTGTGATCAAAAAAACAAATAAGACAACCCCGGTCCAAAGAAAATTTTTCCAGACCGGCGTGACTAGTTAGGCTGGTCATGCCAGTCCGGAAAACCTGAAACGTGTTGTGATCAAAAAAAGAAATGAGAATATCCCGATTCGGAGAAATTTTTTTCGGACCGGCATGTCCGGTTAGGCCGGTCATATCGGTCGGGAAAACCAGGGCGGTTTTGTGATAAAAAAAACAAAGGATAACACCACGGTTCGAAGAAAATTTTTCCGAACCGGCATGTCCGGTATGGTCGGTCATGCCGGTCCGAAAAACCAGAAATTGTTGTGATAAAAAAAAACAAAGGAGAACACCCCGGTCCGGAGAAAATATTTCTGGACCGACATGTCCGGTTAGGCCAGTCCGAAAAACCAGGAACTTGTTGTGATAAAAAAAAAATAAAACAAAAAAAACAAAGTTGAAGACCTCGGTCCGGAGAAAATTTTTCCGGACCGGCGTGATTAGTTAGGCCAGTCATGTAGGTCCGGAAAACCCGAAAAGTGTTGTGATAAAAAAAACAAATGAGACAACCCAAGTCCGGAGAAAATTTTTCCAGACCGGCGTGATCGGTTAGGCCGGTCATGCCGATCTGGAAAACCCGTAACGTGTTATGATCAAAAAAAGAAATGAGAACATCCCGATCCAGAGAAAATTTTTCCAGACCGGCATGTCCAGTTAGGCCGGTCATGTCGGTCTGGAAAACTAGGACAATTTTGTGATAAGAAAAAATAAAGGAGAATAACCCGGTCCGAAGAAAATTTTTCCGGACTGGCATGTCTGGTATGGCCAGTCATGCTAGTCCGAAAAATCAGAAATTGTTGTGATAAAAAAAAAAAAAAAAAAACAAAGGAGAACACCCCGGTTTGGAGAAAATATTTCCGGACCGGCATGTCCGGTTAGGCCGGTCCGAAAAACCAGGAACTTGTTGTGATAAAAAAAAAAAAACAACAAAGTTGAACACCCCGGTCCGGAGAAAATTTTTCCAGACCGGTGTGACCAGTTAGGCCGGTCATGTAGGTCCGAAAAACCCGAAAAGTGTTGTGATAAAAAAAAAAATAGACAACCCCAGTTCGAAGAGAATTTTTCCGGACCGGCGTGACCGGTTAGGCCGATCATGCCGGTCTGGAAAACCCGAAACGTGTTGTGATCAAGAAAAGAAATGAGAACATCCCGATCCGGAGAAAATTTTTCCAAACCGGCATGTCCAGTTTGGCCGGTCATGTCGGTTCGGAAAACTAGGACAGTTTTGTGATAAGAAAAAACAAAGGAGAACACCTCAGTCTGAAGAAAATTTTTCCGGACTAGCATGTCTGGTATGGCCGGTCATGCCGGTCCGAAAAACCAGAAGTTGTTGTGATTAAAAAAAAAAAACAAAGTTAAATATTCCAGTCCGGAGAAAAGTTTTCTGGACCAGCGTAACCGGTTAAGCTGGTTATGCTGGTTCGGAAAACCAGGAACTTGTTGTGATAAAAAAAAATAAAGTTGAACACTCCGATCTGCAGAAAAATTTTCCGAACCGACATGACTGGTTAGGCCAGTTATGCCGGTCCAGAAAACCCGAACGGTGTTGTGATCAAAAAAACAAATGAGAACACCCCGGTCCGGAAAACCATGAAGGTTTTGTGATTAAAAAAAAAAAAAAAAAAAAAAAAAGAAAAACACCCTGGTCTGAAGAAAATTTTTCCGGACCGACATATCCGGTATGGCCGGTCATGCCGATCCGGAAAACTAGAAGTTTTTGTGATTAAAAAAACAAAACAAAAGAGAACACCCCGATCTGGAGAAAATTTTTTCGGACTGGCGTGACCGGTTTAACCGGTCATGCCGGTCCAGAAAACCCGAAAGGTGTTGTGATAATAAAAACAGTGGAAAACACCCCGGTCCGGAGAAAAATTTTCCTGATTGGTCATGCCGGTCAGGAAAAAAAAAAAAAAAAAGAGCAAAGTAATAATTTAGTGTGGTGAGCGAAATGCAAAGAATATCACACCGGTCCGGATAAAAATTTGCCTGACCGGTATGACCAATAAGATCGCTTGTCGTTACGTTAAATTAATCAGTGATTGATAGTAAGTCAATTGTACTTATTAACCATTTAGATAAATGATTAACCATTTTAGGAAACAAATGACATTTTAATTAATTTTTTAGAATTTCGGTCATTTATTAAAAAACTTGTTAAATGGTCGTAATTTTTTCTTTATGAAAAATGGTTGTTTGTTTTGTTTTATTATTGATTGACTAATAATCAATCAGTAATTGACTTTCAAATTAGTGATTGGTACCATTTAATATTATTATAATTTTGTGAAGTGATATCAAAAAGTCATGAAGTTATAAGTAATATTTTTAATTTATACTACGTTATATTAAGTAAGCGAGAAGATTGGTCTGTTCTTACACTAAATATAATACATGAGTTACGAACATACAACCGATATTTTGATCGTGATAACTTTCATTAATTAACCATACAACCAAGCTGTTTGGCTCTATAATAGTGACTGGACCGAGAAGAACGGTTAAGCCGGCCAAGTTTTTTTTTTGTTTGTCTAATTGGCTATCTATCTTTGCAATATTAAAAACCTTAACGGGCCATACCGGCCTGAGCGTCAGGTGGGTCCGGTATTTATTTATATGGAATGTTGTCAGTCGTTCAGGTCATGACACTAAAGTATTTTTGCATTTTTTATCATAGTTTTCCTAGTTATCCAGACCGGGTAGTTCTTTTTTCCTAATCAGTTGTCGGTTTTGCCAGTCATGATACCCAAGTGATATAACGAATATTCAAACGGGTCATACCGGCCTGGGCGGTCAGGTGGGACCGGTATTTATTTATATGGAATGTTTGTCGATCCTTCAGGTCATGACACCAAAGTATTTTTTGCATTCTTTATCATAGTTTTCCCAGCTATCCAGACCGGGTAGTTTTTTTCCCCGGACCAGTTGTCGGTTTTGCCAGTCATGATACGGAAGTGATATAAGGAATATTCAAACAGGCCATACCGGCCTGAGTGGTCAAACAACTTTGTGCCCTGGTGCAGAAGCAACATGACCGGAAGCACAAAAAAAAAAAAAAAAAAAAAAGACAAAGTGTTTACTTTTGGTATGGTGATTGAAAAAACAAAGAAGATCACCCCAATCCGGAAAAAAATATGCCTAATCGGCATGACCTGTCAGGCCAGTCAGCTAGTCAAGAAAACTAAAAAAAAAGCAAAGTGTTTACTTTGGTGTGGTGATCGAGAAACCAAAAAAGAACACCCCGGATCGGAGAAAACTTTTCCGGGCCGGCATGACCGACATGTCGGTCCAAAAAACTAGAAAAGTATTTCTTTGGTGTGGTGAACCAAAAAACAAAAAAGATAACTCCGGTCCGGAGAAAAATTTTCCAGATCGGCATGATCGACAAAAAACATGTTGACTTATTTTAATCAAACACCAACACTAAGGATCCTGTAAAAAACAATTAAAATGATTTCAACCACTATAATATTCAAAATACAGTTTATCACTACAAACATAATTCAACTACTAATATAAGAGATGTAATCCAAAATCTTTAGTAAAAGTTAAAAATAAAATCACGATCATACAACATGAAAATCTACTTCGATCAAATATATTCAAAAGGGGGTTGTAAATTCTGAGCTCTCATGAGAAGTTGCTTGACATAATCGCTTGTTTTTGCCTTTCCGATATTCTCCAATAGAAGGAAATCTGATTTGTCGAAGCCTCCCACATTTTTTTGTGAAATTAGGAGGTAATACCTTCTCACTCCTTATGTCATCCGGGATAACCCACTCTGATGAGCTCGGGACGGGATAAATGGTTTGGACATAAGCCAATGCCCATACCTCCTTTAAATAGTATTTTGAGCATAAATCATGCATTTTATCTGTACCCCCTGACCGGCCAACAATGTGTAACAAACAAACAAACAAACAAAAGAACACCCTGGTCAGGAAAACTAACAAAGTGAAAAAAAAAAAAAAAAAAAAAGTGGCAAGTGTACATTGTTGGTTTTCCTGACCGGCATGACCGGCCTGACTGGACGGTCATGCCGGTCAGGAAAACCAACAATGTGTAACATACAAATAAACAAGAAAAAAAAGAACAATTCGGTTAGGAAAAAAAATTCATGACCGGCCTGACCGGTCAGGTCGGTCCGGCCGTTCAGGTAACTGTACCGTATTTATGACAGGATTTGCAAATTTACAGATTTTACAAGCCAA
>CM046382.1:3415715-3435715 GCA_025413485.1 Ficus microcarpa | reverse complement strand
TTTCTGGCAGCAGGGAGGGGAGCCATGAGTGAGTTCTTCAAAAAAACCAAAAAAAACAAAAAAACAAAAATCCATTCTGGCAGCAGGGAGCCGTGAGTGAGTTCTTCTTCTTCGTCCATATCTACTGATTCTTCTTCTTCTTTGGAGGTCTGCAACCGAACCCCCACCAGCAGAGAAGAATTAAAGAAGCAAAAAATCAAACCCTTGTTCTGTACTCCCATTTCCACTCTGCTAAACCCCAAACCCAACCACCAGAGAAGAAGCTTTCTCCCAGCCTCCTTCGGCCAGGAGTAACTAATTTCGTTAATTTTCCTTTTCGTTTAAGGGAAAAAATAAAAAATAATTAAAAAAAAAAGTCAAAGTTTGGAAGGAACAACCAAAATTTTAGTGGTCATTCCTTAATTTTTATGGTCGTTCCGTGAGTTTTGAGGCAAATCATACATGAAGTAAGGTGATGGTATGGTTATTTTTGCTTTTCGTTTAAGAGAAAAAAATGAAGTCCCGGTTTGGAAAGGAACGACCGTATGGTCGTTCCGGAAAATTGAGTGGTCGTCCCTTCACTTTTGTGGTCGCTCCATGGGTTTTAAGGTAAATAATACATGATGTAAGGTGATAGTATGGTTGTTTTTGCTTTTCGATTAAGGGAAAAAATAAAAAAAGTTAAGAAGTCACTAACCATGGACATGTAGTTTGATGAATGATATTCATTAAGTGTGTGTGAGAGAGTCATTGATTTGATTTTTGGGATTTTATTTTGTTTTGCTTTGCTTTCTTTTCTTTTCTTTTTTTTTTTTTGGTATTTTTTAGGCAAATCATACATGACAAAAGTAACTAATTTAGTTAATTTTCCTTTTCGTTTAAGGGGAAAAAAAAGTCAAAGTTTGAGTGGTCGTTCCTTAACTTTTGTGGTCGTGCTGTGGGTTTTGAGGCAAATCATACATGAAGTAAAGTGATGGTATGGTTATTTTTGCTTTTCGTTTAAGAGAAAAAAATGAAGCCACGGTTTGGAAGGAACGACCGCATGGTCGTTCCAGAAAATTGAGTGGTCATTCCTTCACTTTTGTGGTCGTTCTATGGGTTTTGAGGTAAATAATACATGATGTAAGATGATGGTATGGTTATTTTGCTTTTCGATTGAAGGAAAAAAAATAAAAAAAAGTCAATAAGTCACTGACCATGGACCACAAAAGTTAAGGAACGACCACTAAAATTTCCTTCCAAACTTTGACTTTTTTTTTATTTTTTCCCTTAAATGAAAAGGAAAATTAACCAAATTAGTTACTCTTGGCCGAAGGAGGCTGGGAGAAAGCTTTTTCTCTGATGGTTAGGTTTGGGGTTTGGCAGAGTGGAAATGGGAGCACAGAACAAGGGTTTGATTTTTTGCTTCTTTAATTTTTCTCTACTGGTGGGGTTCGGTTGCAGACCTCCAAAGAAGAAAAAGAATCAGCAGATATGGACGAAGAAGAAGAACTCACTCATGGCTCCCTGCTGCCAGAAAGGATTTTTTGTTTTTTTGTTTTTTTGTTTAACCTTATATTAATGAATCGGTTGCAGACCTCCAAAGAAGAAGAAGAACATGAGATATGGACGAAGAGGAAGAACTCTCACAGCTCCCCAACACCCTACTGCCAGAAGACTCCTGCTGCCAAGTTTTTTTGTTGTTTTTGTTTTTTTGTTTAACCTTATATTAATGAAATCTTTATTTTTTCTATTATTTTTTTTAAAAGTCATTTTGCTAATTAAATTTTTTTAAAAGTTATTTTGCAAATTTAAGAAAGTTATAAAGTCATTTTACTAAAACACTCGCCAGCAATTCTTCTTCTTCCTCTTGACACTTCACTTACGTGTTTCGCTTCGCTTTCTTCTACGAGGATTTTTTTTTTAAAAAACATTTTTTGTTTTCATAAATTACTAGATCGGTTCTTAGACTTTTAATTTTATGTAACTTTAATTCTTAAATTTTTTTAATAGCTGAAATAGCCATCAATTTTTAAAATATTACTGTAATAATCTTTTACATTAATTTTTAGACGAAATCCATTAGTTAACATTATTTTTTGATCAAATTATTCAAATTCAGTGAAAAATTAATAAAAATAACTATTGTCACAACATTTTTATAATTTAGATGTAATCCCTTTCATAACTGCAATGATAATAAAATATTAAAAATATTGCTATTGTAGTCTTTTTCATTAATTTGTTGATAGAATATAAAATTAATGTCACTTTTGATCAAATTTCTAACAGATTTCTTTAAAAAATGAACATAAAAAACTATTATGATAACATTTTAAAAGTCGAAGAATATTCCAACTATAAAAAATTCAAATATCAAAATTACGTAATATCAAGAGTTTAAGAATTAAATAAACAATTTATCCTTTTTGTTTTCAGTAAATATTTGTTTTTCTTTTGCTTTGGACTGATGGAAATGTGTTGGGCTAATAGTGAAAGAATTCTGGCGTGTATTAGGCCATGATGGCAGCCCAAACAAGAAGAAAAAGTTCTAACAACTAATTAAATAGACAAATTAACGTTTTCTTGTCGTCTCTGAATATTTGTTTGAATTTTTAACTCTTCAAATTTATGCACGAAGTTACTGTAACTGGTGAAATCATTCATATATGTGTTTTTTGATTGGGCAATCCTACAAATCACTTAAAATTAATCATATGTGTTTATTTTCTTAAAAAAAAAATAGTGTTTTTACTATATATATTGGCTTTATATTGATTTTTCCCCTAAAAAAAAAGTAGAATGGGTAGATTGGTATAAAAAAAAGGTGGGAAAAATAGCTAGAGGATAGTCCCTCAAAAGATACAGAAGAAAGAGAAAAAGAAAGACGATATATTTCTTTGAGAAAAAGGGAGAGATCCCAAATTAAAAAGCGAATCTCATGGTTTTTTTTTTTTTTTTTTTCTCTTCCTGTGAGTAAAAAGCCTAATCAAAGAGCTTTCCGATATTTTTAAGGTTGTTTTTGGATTCATAAAGAATCTAAGAGGTTAGAGGTGCTTAATAAACTTATTTTTGTTTATTAGATTCTAAAAATTGTTGTCACATTGCAAAATTTGAGAAGTAAGCGGGAGTTATTTTTATACAGCTGCTACTGCTCCCATTGCATAAATTTATGAAAGTTTTCTTAACCATGAAATATACTTTTCAATATGACCAGTTTATTCATTTACATAGCAAATAAACAAATTATTTTTAAATTTTCGTTTAAAAATTACAAAATCTTTCCGTTCGGAGAATAATTGCTGATTCTTTTGTAAATGTAGTAAATTATAAGTTTATTATCTATTTTATTATCGTCTCTTTTCAATTTTATTATTATAATTTTAAAAATGATGTGTATGAAAAAGAATTTTAAGTATCTTTTTTAAATTTGAGATGAGATATTCAAATTCTACACTTTTAAAGTCAGATATAAAATCACTGTTAAATTATGCTTGCGACCACAATAAGTAAAATTTTAATTGAATTCTTTGGATCATAGAAAACAACATGCATTAAAACACTTCTTCTTCCCCCTTTTTTTTTTAATTTTATTTTATTTTATTTTTAGAAAGTGCAATTAAAACACTTCCCCCTAGGAATAGCACTTCTGTTTTAAGGGACATCTGGATATGATATTTTAAAAATTAGGTTAGAAATGTATGTTTGGGAAAAAAAAAAAACTTTTAAAAAAGCTATATGACATAAAAAAAATAGTGCAAAAATTTAAAAAGTGTTCAGGAAAAATATGGAAAATGGATCTTGTTTTATTCATCTTGTTGTTAACAGCATTTGGACATTAAAATAATTTTATTTTATTTCGATTTAAAATGAGAAATTTATGGATTTTTCAAGTTTAAGTCTTTTGAAAATAGAAGAGAGAGATAGTTTATTTTAGCCTCTATAGATGCTGGGAATCTGCCGTCAAATATTTAACAGAAATTAGTGAATAAGGAATGAAACAGGCATTCAATTGGGCTCTTGGAAATCGTTGGTAAAATTCATAAAGCACTATAATATCAAAATAATCAAGTAAGAAAAATGAAAAGAGAATCGACAACACTGAAATTTAGAGAGGTTCGCTCCTCTGTGAGTGTGGTTTCTTTACTATATATGAATGTTTTTGAATACAATGAGTTACAACTTTCTGGGTGAATTTTGACAGCGTGAGACTAATGTAAGAATCATATAAAAAGCCATTCTGTCTGAAGAGGGGTCTTCCTCTATTTATAGAGAAAGAATAGTGGATCTGAACCCGTAAATCTAGGTGAACGGTTCTCATCCAATGTCTTCTAAGACACATGTCACGAAGTGGACTTAGTAGTTATTGGGATAAATTACATATAGTGGGCTTATTAAGGATGTGACGTCATTGTCAATTATGGACTTGTCAGTTATCATGAAGGATCTGACATGTCATTGTCGAATGTGAGCTTGATGGTTATGAGGAGTATCCCTTGTAAGTTTTCGCTAAGCTCGAACGGCAAACAATGGTTAGAAAACAAGGCTTTGTTCTTGCCAAAGCACCATTCGTGGCTTATATTAGATGCGGTGTCCGTCCGATCATGTTTGAGCTGATTGATTTGACATTCAAACGTGAACGATCACAATTCATGATAGAATGAACTTAAGATTGTAAATTGGGTCCGACTTAATTATACGAACGATCATTGTTCATAATTGAATGAAATAATTCCATAATTTAGGTCTAGCGGCCCAAATATATGAAAATATTATAGATTTAACTCGGGAGTTATTGTTCGTTTGATAAACGATTGAAGGCTAACGATGTAATGGGATGACGAAGTCTAACCCCAACATAGTCTGTCGTCGACTCTTTAGGAAAATAAAATCAACCTCCAAATGGATCCGTAAATTAATCTTTTTTTTTTTTTTTTTTTTCTGATTCTCTGGTGAATTGCCGGAGTTCGAATATCAATGACGTCTTTGTCATGAAGAGCAGGAGTGTCGATTTGCCCTTCAAGGATGACAACACCAATGACATGATCGTTTACGGTGCTTTCCGTGATGCCGCAATGTGACCAAATCAAGTGAAGTTTTTTAGAAAGGGAAAACGCACTATTACTGGCTGTCCTGGTGCTATGGGTGTCCTGGTGCAACATAATATGATAATATTTTATTCGTAGTCTTATGCAATACCATACCCTACATATCATGTCCTAATTATAATATGCCATGTAATATTAATATGCACGCATGTAACATATATAGATACAGACATAATTTTTTTTCACTCCAATCCCATTATAGTATATAAAATCAACAAAATTTTCAATAATGTTATAAATAAAAAATAGGTCAAATTCAAAATATATTCAATAATTTGCAAAAGCGAGGAAAAAAAACTGAATGAAATAGGTATATAGAGATCAATATCAAAGAAAGATTAATATTAAAATAATAGAATTAAAAAGAAATAAATGTATAACAAATTCTTAAAATATCAGGGAGGGGACAAGATGAGGAGTATTTCACGATGCTGACTTCAATCTGAAGATAAGAACTTGTTTTGTACGCTTTTGACAATCTCCCATTCTCATTATATAAAGGACCGATACTCGCAATTGACTTTTTTTTTTTTTTTTTTTTCGGGTTTGGGAGGGGGGGGGGATTGTTTGACCAAGTTTTTAAAATTTTCCAGGCATTGCTTTAATTGTTTGACTAAAGGAGAAAAATTATTACCGTTAGATTCGAATTTTATAGGTTTTAATTTATGTTTTATTTTTATCTTTTAGTTTTGAGTTGATGAAATGAGTTTTTTTTTTCTTTTTGAAATAAACTTTTAGTATCTTCTTTTTTTCAATGGTACAAAAGGAAGAACAAAAAAGGGTAAAAGAGACGTTGTTTTTCCTCGACAACGCACGAAGAAATGACATGTGATTTAGTAAAGTTTAAAATTAAAAGGGATTTATAACTAAATAGTTTTTTTTAAAGTAGTTTTTTAATAAATGGCCGAAGTTTTTGAAGATTAATTAAAGGCCCCCCCCTTTTTTTTTTTCTAAAATGATTAATCAATTGTCTTAAATAGTCAATTAGTAATTAACCACATAATACGTCAATTAATGATTTTATTAACTATAATATAAATTACTAAATTTATAGTCAATCACCATTTTTTATATTTAATCACTGTTGACTAATCAATGATTGACTGACCAATCTGAAAAATGACAAGCAACAATTTTTTCTAAAAGAAAAAAATTTAGGTCATTTATTAGATTAGATGATTAAAAAAGACCACCCATCCTTTTTTTTTTTTTTTTTGAAGAACAAAATCTGGATCGAAAACTGACAAAAAAAAAAAATAGTAGTTTAGACATTTAATTGCAGGTTCTCTAACAAACAAAAATAAAAATTTCACTTATTTAATGGATAATTTAAGAAATGATGTTACTAATAAACGGAAGGTTGGCAATAAAATCTCCTTTTACGTAAATAACGTTCAAGTAACTGGTTACTTATAAGTATACTTCATTGATATTAAACTAAAGTAATATTAATGTGCATGTGTGAGTTTATTTTTATTTTTATTTTTATTCCAGGGAAGGGTTGTGGTAGAGACCCTTTGAGGGTCACTACCGGTAGAGTCCTTTTTTGGGCCGTTAAGATTCAATCGAACGGTTGAAAAATTATTGGTGTATTATAGTTATCATACACCTTACCTCATACAAACTTTCTCACCTTTATTTTCTCCGTCGCCGGCGACCGTTCCGCCGTCGGCCAAGACGCCGGCGACCCATCTCCGGCCGGCCGCCGCCGATTTTTTCTCTCTCTTCCCCTTTCTCTCTCTTCTCTTCTCCCTCTCTTCTCTCCCTCCTCCGGCCAACCCCCTGCCCCACCGCCGGCCGCCTCCACGGCCGCCCCAGCTCCGGCCACCCTCCCCCCCCGGCAGCCCCTCCCTCTCTTCTCCTCTCTCTCTTCCCTTTCTCTCTCTTCTCTCCTCTCTCTCTCTTCCCCCGCGCTGGTATCAGCACCGGATCTCTCGCCTCCTGCGCCGGTTTCTCCGGTCGCCAACCCAGACGATAATCACGAGCAGATCCTTCTCCGGCGACGAAACCACTGCAGCCGATGGTGGTTGTCAAGATCTGGTTTTCATATGTTCAGGTATCGCGGAGAGAGAGAGAGGAGAAGAGAGAGAAAGGGGAGAGGGGGTGCCAGCAGGGTGGGGCGGCCGGGGCTGAGGCCGGCGGTGGGGGGGCGGGGGGTGGGGGGGTGCCTGCGGGGGAAGAGAGAGAGAGAGGAGAAGAGAGAGAAAGGGAAGAGAGAGAGGAGAAGAGAAAGGGAAGAGAGAGAGGGGAAGAGAGGGAGGGGCTGAGGGGAAGAGAGAGAGGGGTGCCGGCGGGGAGGGGGTGGCCGGGGCTGGGGCCGGCGGTGGGGGGCGGGCGGGTGGGGCAGGCCGGGTGGGGGGGCGCTGGCGGGGGAAGAGAGAGAGAGGAGAAGAGAGAGAAAGGGAAGAGAGAGAGAGGAGAAGAGAGGGAAGAGAGGGAGGGGCTACCGGCGGGGGAGGGGTGGCCGGAGCTGGGGCGGCCGTGGAGGCGGCCGGCGGTGGGGGCAGGGGGTTGCCGAGGAGGGAGAGAAGAGAGGGAGAAGAGAAGAGAGAGAAAGGGGAAGAGAGAGAAAAAATCGGTGGCGGCCGGCCGGAGATGGGTCGCCGGCGGCGGAACGATCGCCGGTGACGGAGAAAATAAGGGTGAGAAAGTTTGTATGAGGTAAGGTGTATGATAACTATAATACACCAATAATTTTTCAACCGTTCGATTGAATCTTAACGGCCCAAAAAAGGACTCTACCGGTAGTGACCCTCAAAGGGTCTCTACCACAACCCTTCCAATGACCTTTCCCTTTCCTTTCTCTCTCAAACTTGCATTTTCCATCTCCAATCTTTCGGTGCTTTCCCCTTCTTTTTCCTCTTTTCGTTTCTCTCCAATCTCTATAGTTTATCATCATCGAGTCTCTGAGAGATTTATCTTGCTTGCTGGGGAAATTTTGGTGTCTCCCTCGTCGTTTGTTGATTTTGGGGGAGTCGAAGCTCCTCCCGACGAGAATTTGGTGGATTCTTGATTCTGGTAAGGCTCGTCTCTCTCTCTCTCTCTCTTCCTCTTGCCGTTACTGATGACTCCCTACCGGCTGTGGGTTCTCGGCTACCAAGCAATTTTGTCCTGTTTTCTGAATTGTTTTTTGGATTTTTTTTTTTCCGTATACGTTTCAATAGTGCTTTCTTCTTCTTCTTCTTTTTCGATTATATATTAATTTTTCCCTTCACCCTTGTACGTTCTACCTCTTCCTCTTCCCCATTTCTCATTTCTTGCTCCTCCTCCATTTTTGCTTCGACCCTCTTCTCTGCTTCCCCACCCCCCCCCCCCCTTTTTTTTTTTTTTCATTTTCATTGCTCTCTCTCGATCATCTTCTTTCTTCTTCGTTCTTAATCTTTCTCTTCCGTCTTCCTTCCCTCTATCTCTCTCTCTCTCTTCCTTTTCTTTCTTGCTCTTTCTCCCGGTAGTCTTTTTTTTGGGGGGGGGGGGGGTGGGGGAAGGGGGGTGTGCTCTCCTTTCTTTGTTGCTCTCTCTATTGATCTGTTTATATATATATATATTTGTTCTAGAGGAGTGCTCACAGGGATTTGAGAACCAAGAAAAGTAAATATTACTTATAGAGCATCATCCCAAGGATCTTTGAGATGGAAAATATGTCCAAACTATAATCGGACATGTCTTTCATCATTGTCTGCCATTTCTCTTTGAAATCTTCAGCGATCAGGTAGTCTCCTTTTTATCTAATATATTTTCTCCCATTTTCCGTGTACTGCTAATGCTATTTATTTATTTTCATTCATATTTACTTTTTGGGGTTCCTTGGTTGGTTTTTCTGTAATGAGTATGTCATTTTCCACTAAATTCTTGTACTACCAAACAATAAAGAAAAAGGGTTCTTTTCTGTTGTTAGGTTCTATGTGGTTTACAGACTCAAAATAGGAAATCAACAAAGTTAAAATTTTTACCATGCAACATTCTATCAGATTTGGGGTTTTTTGTACTTCTGTTACTGGAGCAATATTGGCCATTGTTTGTATAGTATTTTCAATTGTTATACTTGTATGGGGGAAAGAAAGAAAATTTCTGGCTTGATCATGCCAACTAAGCTAACTACCGTATCTTCGTAAAGAAGTGAAGTAATTGGTTGATTTTCTTCTATTATTCTCTTTAGATATATACCCTTTATCAATATGGTTCTTGTTAACATGTCTGTTTAGATTTTATGCCACTCAAAACAATAATTATCTATATGTGGATCCAAGCCTGCTTGGACAAGAACTACAAGACATCAGAAGTATTTTTAAAATCCTAATTTTGCATAAGTTCATAAAAAACAATGTGTTCTTTAATGTCAAGTTCTTGTTCATCATGATTGTTGTCTTGTTACTTAACATAACAAACTTAATAGAAGCATCTGAGTAATCATAATCTCATTGCTTCAATTGTATGTTCACATGAAGGATATTGAGTTCCAAGAAAACCACATTTGCAGGAATATGGTTCAAGCCCTTCCAGATTCGTCAACCCGTTTCGTCTTGTTTAGTTCCTGTTTTTCCTGGTGCTCTTTTTATATTTTGTATCCTGAAAATCCCATTTCTCACATGTTATTTCACCAAAATTGTGTTTGCTACAGTTGATTGAGAATGGCGAAAAGGAGTGATTAATGGAGCTTCTAATGGAAAGGCTCATCAAGTGTAGGTGGAAGGACGATATGAAAACACTTTTCTGATGCTTCCATGTTTTAGCTTTCTATAAAATTATAATGTTTTTTAAGCCTTCTTTGTAAAAAGGCTATCATAGTTTTTCGGATGTTGATTCCTTCACATCTAATCACAATTAGGTGGAATCAAGAATTGTTTGTGATTTAACCTATTGTTTAATTGGGACCATCAGATGAGGATTATTTGCAATGGCTTCCCTTTTCCCTTGGTTTTCGTTGGTCATAATGAGAATTAAGAATAACTAATTTTTACTCTCATCATGCTCGGTAGGAGATGATAAACCCAAGTTTTCCGCTAAATTTGCAAATGTCATCTTGGGTTTGAGGATTGGTGACTCGTACTATCTAGGTATGGAATTTCTGAAGAAAATTGATAAGTTTTCTTTTGAGGTTCTTTACATATATCTTGTTTTTACTTGCGTCTATCACAATGTCTTTTATTAATGGAACATCAAAAATGGAATTAAATTGTCAAGTGAATATTATATTGCATTTTCTTTCATATCTTTTCTTACAAATATAAAAGTCACAATGTTGCAGCTACATTGCATTAAAGTCTCAATGTTGCAGCTCCTTGGCATTCTTCTTCGTTCTGCACATCACTTTGTATAGTTTCATTCGCCTCTGATTAAAGCCCTATATCGGTCTATCCTTTTTTTTCCAATTTCTTTCTTGCTTCCTCTGTCTATTTTGTCTTCCAGGTTTGGAAGAAAAAAACATCCATGAATCCAAAAACAAAAATGATATGGAATTTCAAAGGGAATAGCCAAAATGGATTCAACATGGAATCCACAATTTCAAATTATTACTACACCCAATATTTATCAAATTCTGCTTAAGATGAGGGTGGAGTGTTTTATAGATTGGGGGAGGAAGGATTTGCACTACGATCTGTTTGTAAGCCAAGTTGCTATGGTTGAAGGTGGAAACCTAAGTTGTGACAGCAAGAGCTCCCGGTAATCCTTCTCTATTTTTTTCTCTTTCGCATTTACATACCCCATTTTTGTTATCTCCTCGTACCTTACTTTTGTTCGATTGGTTAAAGCATTTTATGAATTGACAAAATTTAGGCTAGACGATGTTATGTTTATTTCTTTTTTGGCTGAAATAGACAATGCTATCTAAACTTTGGACTTTTATTAGATGATTCAAAGAAGACCCATATTTTTTTTTTCTTTAAAATTAATCATTCCATTCTTGTTTCTATGATATTCTTGAATGAACTTCTTCAATATTCGTTTTTATCGGTCCATTGATAATCCCCAATAGAAACTCTACTACAAAAGGAAGGGGAAAAAAATAAAAGAAAGAAGAAGACACATAGGGCTTTGCTTTTCGACACACACCCTTCAGTTGAGTTGTTCATTAAATTTACTTGTTAATGAAATACTTGACCTTCTTTGTATATGATTGTTAGTAATAATAGGCTTCGATTTTGAACATACATCTATCCGTTGAGATAGGTATCTATGTTTTATGATTGTTAATTTTCCGTCTTAATTTTTTTTTTTTTCATTTATGATGTTAGCAGTTTGAAGCTTTTCCTTTTCTTTTAGTAGGTAAATATACCCAGATTTTTAAAGCCATTTCATTTATACGGTGGTGCTTACATTTTGGCCCGTGGTTATTCAATAGTTTGATCAAAATCTGATGGCAATATATTCATAATAAAAACTAAATAGTTATGTAAATACCTATTATTTAAAAGCAATAGACTCGTAGGGAATAAGATTTCATTATTTTGATTTTTAACTTGGACATGTTATAAAGCTTTCTATGAACCACGACATCTACAAGGCTAGATCATAGTAGTTGGTCTTCATAATGCTTTTTCTACCAAAATGCTTTGTCCCTTGTATTTTTCCTCTGTAAATTTGTATTTTGCAAGTCTTACATAAATAATGGTTTGGATTTACTTTTGACAGTATTGATTTGAAGTTTCTTCAACAATTATCTTGAAAGATTCATATCTTTCCATACTTAGTATTATACAGTTCTTATGAGCAATATGTTGACTTATGCTAGATGGTCCTAACTAACTGACATTGCTTTAGCTCTTGGTTGGTATTTAAACAGTTATACCATTAAGATAAATTGTTCATTTGGTCAATCTCTAATCTTTCTATGAAGCTGCGATTTGGTCCCAAACTTTTTTTTTGTTTTTGGGGCTAAAAGCTCCCTAAACTCTTTAAGAGGTGCAATTAACAAATAGAGATTACAAGGCAATCCGCAGACAGATTACTAGGCAATCCGTGTATCATTGTTACGTAGGTTGGATACCAATGGTGATATACGAAAGATCTATGTTTAAATCTTATTTGAGAGACTTGATGTCCTCGTTTCTTAATGACATTATTCTTCAAAAGTCATTTTATTTTCGTAGTTCTAAAAGTACTGTTCTTCTTTTGATGCGTGCAGTAGGTTAGATTTTTCTTTGACACCTTGTCTTTTATTTATGCTTACCAAATATACTACAATTAATGAAAGTTTGATTCTTCTTTTTGCAGCAAACAAGCAATTAGCTCAAGCCATCAACGTCGGTCAAATTCTGGAACAAACATTCAAGGCAAAGAGTACAAGATATGTATTCTCTACGAATATCGCTGGAGTTGGATTTAAAATGATACTTAATCATTCCCTTACAACTTGTACATTCAAGGGAATTTATTTGAATTTTTTATCACCTTGTTTCTGGATGCTTCTTGTGGATGTAGCTCAGCCCTTTACTTTTTCTTCCCTAACTCTTCTTTTATGTCGTATTTCGTTGATGATTTTTTAAATTACAAATTGCTTAATATACTAAAGGAATGCAACCTTTCACTGTTCACTGAACAATAATCTACAGTGATTTTTGGGTTTTTTTTTCCTTTCCGTTTCAGCTACAATGACATATAGTAATCTAGAGTACCCAAACAGTAAAATGTACAGTAAATGATGATTTTGCCCTTTAATTCCACTGTTTTTTACCGGCTGTATAGTGATTTATCGGTTTTCCCCTTGCTACAATGATTTGTAGTAATCTACAGTTCCCAAACAGTAAAATGTATAGTAAATGATGATTTTGCCCTTCAATTCCCTTGTTTTTTCTTGGTTTTGCCCTTTTGGCATTGTCCGGTCATGAGAGAGAGAGAGAGAGAGAGAGAGAGAGAGAGATAGAGATAGAGAGAGAGAAAGTAAAAGATATCTACATTAAAATAAATTTAAAAAAATAAAGATAGAAAAAAGCCATAAGATAAAAAATTATTTTTAATTAAATTATTTTTAATGATAAAAATAAAACTATATATGTTAAATAATATTTGAAAATTTT
Organism: Ficus microcarpa; assembly: GCA_025413485.1. Taxonomy (NCBI): domain Eukaryota; kingdom Viridiplantae; phylum Streptophyta; class Magnoliopsida; order Rosales; family Moraceae; genus Ficus; species Ficus microcarpa. Next base: position 3,422,634 of record CM046382.1, on the reverse strand, counting down.
AAATTATTGAATTAATAAAAATTTAAGGAAAAAAAAAATAATACATTTAAAAAATAAATTAATACAATTAAATTATAATATTCAAAATAAACAAACAAACTAAAAAATTTAAAATTAAATAATAATTTATAGAAATTCCAAAATATAAAAATTCTATAAAATTACAATAAAATTAAAAACCAATAAATAATTTTTCTACTGTAATGAAACGTAATTATCAAAAATGTATATTTATAATTATTATAGCTAAATTATTATTTATGTCATATATTAATATTATTATTTAAAATTAAATTTTTAAAAAATATTTAATCCATTTCTAGGTTTATTTATTGATTTATTTAATTTTGTTCAAATTTAATTGATTTACTTAAGTTATTAAAATTTTTTTGACTATTTAAGTTTAAAATTTTTTAATTTTATTTATTCTTTCTGATTTTTTAATAACAATATATTATTATATTTTATTATATTAACAATAATTCTTACACTTAATATTTTATTCTAATATTTGATATTATTAATTTTTTATTCTTTGACTTATTTTACTTTTTTCTTTTTTTTTTTTTTTTAACAAAATGTTCAATAATGTTCCTTTATATTTATATCTATAATCTTTAGAAATAAATTTTTTAAAATTTCTATTCATTTTTACGTTAATTTATTGATTTAATTGTTTTTATTTTATTATATTTACCCCGCAACTTTGGTATCCCTTTGATTTTTTAACTTTTTTAACTTTATTTATTATTTGAACTTTTTTATTTCAAGAAAAATTACGCTTATAAATATGAATGTATGTACTTTAATATTATAATAGTAAATACTAAAAAAAATATACTTACTGTAATTATAATCTATATTTTAATTAACTGCTTTTATTATATAATACTCAATTTTTTTTCATTTTTGTTTTTTCTTCCTTCCCTGTATAATTTATAGCTTAATTAACTATTTTTATTATATAATACTCAATTTTTTCATTTTTGTTTTTTCTTCCTTCCCCATGCAACGCACGGGTATTAAACTCGTATATATTTTAACAATGCCCATGATTAGCCGACATAAGATCTTGCACATACATAGTATGTGCTTCCAACTAGTAGATATAAATAAGGAATGCTAACTTGATACAATCCAGGAAAATAGCGAATAAAAAAAAGAGAGAAAATCAATCCTCAAAATTATTATCTAGCAAGTGATTAATCAATCAGGGGTTTTTATTTGTATTTTTATATTCATTTGTTTATTATTATTATTATTATTATTATTATTATTTTCATTTGTTTACGATTATTATCTATCACCAAGCAATATAAGATCGTACAGCTTATTCTTTTTTTACAGGGACTGATGACCGTCATAGTTTGGAACATTATTGCAAACAAAATTTTACAACTCAATTCCAAAACTCTCAGTTTTACATCTGATGTTCTTTCTTTTCCACTTTCAAAGTATTCAAATTTATTTAAAAGTCTATAACTATTTTATTTCAAATCGAAATGAATTTTTTTAATCGCATAAAATGACAAGAGAACTAAAACAAAGTTCATATTACATTTTTTTCCAAACACATTTTAATTGTTATACTATTTTTTTATATTATAGTACATTTATAATTCATACTTCAATCAAACACGTTTTTCAATCACAACGTACAAACTCCAACTCTAATAATTGTTCTAAATAAGTATCTCATTAAAAAAAAAAAGATTATCACACGGGTACTATACTTTTTGTTTCATTTAAATAAACTACAAAATTACTATTATAACCTTATTATAATGTCACCAACAACAATACTTTTGTGCTTAATTTTTTTAAATCTTAAATTAATTTAAATTAATATACATTAAGATGAAAATTAGGTTTTATTTTTAAAAAAAATAAAAAATGGATATGTGGTTTCCTTACTCTACTGTCCCTAGCAGACTCTAGGCTTCAAAAATAAATGACAATGGCCCCAGTAGTGGTAAAAAAAAATTAGGTTTTTTCCATTTCCAATTTCACTTAAAAAAAAAAAAAAAGAGTCAATAACTCTTGATTAGTGACTTTGTTGGAAAAATCGGATCCGGTATCAGAGTTACGGCGCAGTGGAAGTTTTAAAATTTTTATGCCGTTTTCAGAAAAGAAGCTCATGATGCATAAAACAATAAATAAATTCATGATCAAGCATACCTTATTTCTTGGATTCCGGAATTGCTAGGGCGTTTGACCAACGTGTCTTCTCTACTATTCTCGAGTTCCACGTTTCAGAGTGTGTGTGGGCACACGTTCTATGAATCCAAGCGACCGGTATTTCTTTCCGAAGTCTAGATTCCTCCTTCTCAATTCCGATGATTCTCTTTGAGAATTTGATCCAACTTCTTTCTTCAAAACTACAAAACAAGAACCGGTTAACTTCCTATAAAAAATTATCACCCGGTTTAACCTTCCTCGCAGTTTTGATTCAATAGAATTTTCTTTCTTTTTCTCTCTCACAAGAAAGCCGAATTTTTTTGATGTGGAAGAAACCTAAAATATTTTTTTTCTTCTCAATAAAAAACGTTTTCCTCTATTAAAGAAAACCAAAAAAATTAGTTTTTCAAGAACTCCTAGCCTTTATATAGTATTCCAATCCTTTTCAAAATTTATCTCCTTTTTGAAAAATAATTAATAATTATTTTTCCGGATAAATCTTGAACCAAAAGATCATACAACTTTAGGGCTAGATTCATTGAATATGAAAACAATTTTTCAAGAGGAAATCCCCTTTAAAAATTCGGCCACAAGTGAGTGAAATCTTGATTGGTGGTTTAAATTTTAAATCAAGAATCTAGACTAGTCAAAAAATCCTAGTCCTATCTAGATTCAAACCTCTTTTAAACTTTTTTGAATTTAAATAGGATTCTCTTGTTTGAATTAAATATTTTCCTCAAACATCAACCATATCTATTAATTTAAATAAATGGAATATTTGAAAATTTTCTTCCTCAAAAAAACCGACCATCATATTTAAAAGGAAAGAAAAAATCCATCAAATAATCTCCATTATTTAAATCAATTAATAATTTAATGTTTGAAATATATTTAAACAATTTTGAAACAAAATTTTCTTCCTCCACCTATCTAAAAACCGTGCATCACAATTAGATTAGGAGAAAAATTTTGTTTTGTAAAATTAAATAATTCAAACACAATCTTATTTCAAAATTCAATTAACCAATCACATGTTAACAAAAATCATTTGTCTACAAATTTCACATGTCCAATCCTACCATGTCTTAATAGACATTACAAAATTCCATTTACAATTTACCGATCTCATTAGGAATAAATTTCGAGACGCTTCATGGAACTATATGAGCTAATAGAGGGACCTGATGGAAATATGTAAAGAGGCTCCTATAATTGTGAAAAATTAATCCCATATTAATTATCCATCAATTATCAACTTCAAAACTATTCCACTAAAAGTTTGAAGCTGAACTCCTGTTTACATACCTTATTACGAAAGCTCTCTCACGTAGTGCTTCTTCCATGATTTATTCATCGCTTGCTTAATCCCCATATGTTATCCATGATTGAATTAAGGACTTTTTCCGTTTTACCTTTTCAATCATTTTAACTTAAAGTTCTATTATTCTCCATTGAAAGAATCACCAATTGTAAAACCATACAATTAGTAAACCATCAGAGAACACAAAATAAACCGATGGCCAAGATCTTGTTATACTAACTTTCATCCCCGAATAATGCCTTTAAGTAGATAACATTTACTATCGTTAAGATAGCTATGGATTCCGTATCTATGAATCTTGATTTCTCCATCCATAAGTCATGCACCCAAAACACAAGTATGTTGACCATGAATTAACAGTGTCTCACCTTTAGTGCATCAAAGTACATAAGTCATGGATGCGAACTCAAGTAATCATTTCAGGATTAAGATTAATGCAGGATGATAATCAAAGCATCATTGATTCTTATAAACGGAATTATTAAACCGAATCAATTAACACTTTAGGTCCAGTCCAATGTCATACCTCAATACTGGTATACATTAAAGTTTCTACTCAGAACCTATCCGATGGTCAAGACAAACCATCCCTCCAAGGAAGTAGACAACCTTTACAATCTTATCATGAATAAGATCCCCAAATCTTATTCCGTTGATTGCGGACTATTTATTTAGACTTATCAAATTACCATGTCTTCTATGCATACCCCGTATACATATGGTAATTCGATATATTACCAACAGCCTAGGAGTATTTTATGTTTGCTCAAAATAATTATACAATCAACAAATGGAAGTAAATAGGACACAACTTATTAAACATAAATAACATCCTCTTATTAATATCAAAATGTCATATTTACATAAAATCCCTAATATTGATTTTCTATCCTTATGGCACATATAGATCCCAACAGACTTTTGGTCACTCTTCTAAGGCTATCACATAACAAATGTGTTACAAATCCCATGACGATCCAGTCACTGTCACGTACATTTTTTTTATTTTTTTTATTTTAGCCTAGATTCTCCTAAATATCTAAAACTTTTAACAACTTTTACATCAATTTCAATTATCATAAAAAACCATTTCCTCATCATTATATGTTGATCTAGATCATATCCCGATGAATCTATTGTTTACAATTGTTTTGTCCTTTTTAATTATTAATTATATTGTAAGCAAGTACAAACATACATTAAATTTTAGAATAAAAATATTTAATTTTAGATGGTGAGATAAACAAGAGCTTATTTAAGTAAACAGTGACATTAAAAAGCATCATAGCCACATTCAAATCCGAGCATGGAGACTAATCAAGTTTGGAGTGTCTATCTTGATCAATGATCATCATGAATCCATATGTGCTCAAAAATTCAATGGTAATTAAATGCTTGTTTAGAACATCGATTAGAATTAAAAAAAATTTTGAATTTAGACTTAAAAAAATAATAGTAAAAGAAAATCAAAATCATACTTATTTTTCTAACACCTATTATATCTAGATTGATGAGGACATGGCTAGCACAAGATCATGGAATGCGGATCCTATCAAGTTCTAGAAAAATCAAGCAAAGGCAAAATTTAATTTTATCAAGTTAAATTGAGTTGTAAGGCTTGCATGCCAATACATTTATTTTACTATATTTGTTTAGGCCTTTTTGACTTTTCATAGGCATTTTAAAAACTTTCAACTTTCCTTTTCTAGTGAAAGTGTGAATCAGCCAATTAAAGGGCATATTGTTTCCTTTTTCTCTTTTAGGCAAGTGAGAATTTTAATTACCAGATTTTAGCCTTAATTAGTATAGCTATTTTAGGAACCTTTTTTTATAACGTCAGCCTATAAATAGGCATCTTTGTAACCGTGAAAAGAGAAGCAATTTTTAGAAATGTGAGAGAAATTTTCTCTTTGGGTTCATTGACAAACCATTCGAACTTATCGGAATTTTCCGTGGCGTTCACTATTGACTTATCAAACAGATTTCCACCACAGTTTGTGATAGGAACCTCGCCAATATACTGACGAAACTCATTATCAATAAAGAAGGCACCAAGACCGTTTCTACTTCATATTTGGATAAAAATCACCGCGACCTGTTGCTTATATCGAAGCAAGAACCTTGGTATATCGAAGACGCCACAATCAAGGATGGAAGGCTTGATTGATAAGTCGGTTTCGAACGCCACGGAAAAATTCCGATAAGTTCGAATAGTTCATCAAAGAACCAAAGAAAGAATTCACCTTTTAGAAATAAAATTTCATCCAAAAAAAATCCTCTCCTTAATCATGAAAATGCCTATTTATAGGCCAAATTACAATCAGAAAATCCTAAGGAAATTCGTCCAAAAAACAGAGGGAAATTGCCTAAAGCTAGAAAAGGGAAAGTTGACAAATTCAAATGTAGTAACTAACCCTAATTTACCCTAAAATAAAACCCAACTAAAAGGAATGTTTTAATGGCTGATTATCAGCCAATTACATGCCCAAAATTTAAGGGAAAGTGCAATAAATTTGTTTTGGCAACTTGAACATATAGATCAGCCACATGTGCCAACAATGGGAAAGTTTCCGAAATTCTTCATTAGCCTAGATCATGCCAAATTCGTGGACTCTTCTAAAATCTGGATCAAATTGATGCATCTTTGAGGTTGACGTGGGCCTTGGTCAATGGGCTTGCATAAATAGACTTGATTCCAAATTTCATGAATCAGTCCATTTAATGCTTCCGTGAATTTCTTAGTACAGGCTCTTGTAATTGGACCAACAGGAACTTGAATTGGGTCAGCCACCTTCCATGCATTTGAGCTCTCCATGTTTCCATCATTCCCCTCCTCTTGAAAAGGATTTGTCCTCAAATCATCTCCTTGCTTGTATCGGATGACGTAGGGAAATGTCTCGATGAATTCAACCCAGCGGGCATGCCTCTTGTTCAACTTTTGTTGCCCCTTCAAATGTTTTAATGACTCGTGATCAGTGTGAATCACGAATTCCTTGGGACATAAGTAATTGATTACGCCCAAATGTGTACAGAAACAAGCGGTCGATTGCAGTACAATTAGGACGGTCGATCCCACGAGGAGGTAATAAAAACAAACAAGAAAAGATTAGCGGAACAAAAGCGTGCGAGAAATAAGTAATCAAAGAAAGAAAAATAATAATTATTTTTGTGATTTTTTAAAATAAATTTAAAAACCGTAATTTAAAATGGAGAAAAAATTCAATAATCAAAAGGTGGTAAAGCATCAAGAATCCCTCATTTTTATTATTTTTCAATTTTAGTTTTGATTCAACAAAAGTATTCAAATGAATTAGACTTCTCACATTAGGACCAAAAAGATTATTATTATAAATTATCTAAAATCGACAATATATCAAATTGACAATATTGCAGTAAAAGACTAATTTATAAAATAATTTT
>CM046382.1:3328384-3415615 GCA_025413485.1 Ficus microcarpa | reverse complement strand
TATCTAATAAATAATATGGACCGGGTTTTGACAAATCTAGGAAAAGAAGAAGAGGATAACAGAAAATTTGACTCAATCTTTAAAAGAAGCTCTTTGAAAAAAAAAAAAAAAATTTTTCTAGGCAAAATACTCTATATAATGAAAAAATTCGTTTGAAGAGGCCTCTTTAAAAATTTTGCTTAAGGCCTCAAATTTATTGAGCCAACCCTGCTCGTGACAATGTCAACTACTTTGGTTGAGGCGAGAAAAGGATTCCTCGTCGGAGACGCCGGTAGAGTGTTAAAGCCTCATCATGCTAACTCGGCTATTGCAGTTATCATGCTACATGGCCAAAGAATTATTGATGAAGTGTAAGAAATCTGCATTCAGGCAGATTGCCTCGGCAATGTAGAAGCTCAAATTGCGCCTTCCATAAGGACAAAAGGTAAGACTCCGTTTGTAACACGAGTTTGACATGAAATTTTTATGTTAAAATTAGTTGATTTTTCAAAAACTAGTTATAATTTTTATTGACTTTTCATGAAAAGATAAAAAATAAGATTAAAAACCTAAGTTTGAACATAAGAGGCAAACACGCAAGTTTGTGAACGATCTCGATGTTGGTAAGTTAAAAATTGACGAAGCCATTGGGGTTTTGGGACTTAGTTAATTAAATAGGTTAGTTAATTAAATAAAATTTGATGTTATTTATATATTAAAAAAAGGGTTAAAATTTGATGTCCAAAAAAAAAAAAAGTCAAAATTTGATGTTCAATCGAATGACACAACAGTCAGTGCTTTTCATGAGAGAGCCACAAATTAGACACCTGTTAGCAATTTTTGTTCCTTTTACAATGGTTTTAGCAGTACAAATGGCTTTTTTTTTTTTTTTTTTTTTGTTCGGGGTTCATGTAAACTAAGTACCCTTTTTTTTTCCCCATCCAATTACCCTTAGGAAAAAATTCATACATTAAAAAATTAGAGAAATTAGGTAGATTAACGGTTTTGATCCCTTATTTAAAAAAATAATTGAATTTCATTTTAAAGAAATTAACTTGTGGCTATTTAAACATTGCTAATCAATGATAAAAACATGTATTGATATCGGTTAATCATTAATTGACCATTTATCATTTATAAAAAGACAAAATGACCATTTATCAAGTGATATTATTGATTGATCATTTCTAAAAAAAACCCTTGTTTGTTTAGAGCCCGTTTGGCACCCCAGTTCAAACTGGGATTTTTTAGTTCAATCCAAACTGAACCCGTTTGGGGCATCAGTCCAAACAGTAGCTCCATTGAACCGTTGCACAGTAAACCCAACTTGGTTTACTATGCACCTTGCAGTTTAGCCCCACCCTCGGCATCTGCTGCTTCACAACGCCTGGGTTCATAGTGGAAGAATCCGCCGGTGACATTCTCCCACGCCGCGACGGAGTTTGGTCCCTGAGTCAGCCATTTCTACTCGAGCTCATCGAAGGAGTCCGTCGTCATCACGGCAAAGAATCCTCTCGCTGGAGACGCCGAACAAGGTGACGATCGTACGGTCGGGATTCGTCCCGTACTTGATCGACGTCCTGAAATCGGGATGCTAAGGCGGCAGGAGTTGGACTCGGAGGCGACTCTGGAGAACTATGTGGCGGCGCTGTACGCACTGAGCCATGGGAGCATGGGGTTCAGAGGGCTGGTGAGGGAAGCGAGGGCAGTGGAGGTGCTGAGGGAGATCGAGGAGAGAGGAAACGACAGTGAAGACGACGAAGGCGACTAGGAATCGGTTCTACGTCCCGCCGCCGCTGCCGGCGATAGGTCCCGTACCGGTTTGGTGTTGGGAGGAACTTGCCGGAGTGTGAGGAGAGAGAGAGAGAGGGAAGAGAGAGAAAGATAGAACGAAAGAGGGAGGGCTTGGGGCTGCAGTGCGAAAGAAAGAGAGAGAAGGGGGAGGGACTGATGTGGGCGAAGAGAGAGAGAGGGAAGAGAGAGAAAGAGATAAAGAGAGTGCTTGGGGTTGCTGCAGTGCAAAACACGTGGGGAAGGAGAGAGAGAGGAAGAGAGAAAGAGAGAAAGAGAGTGAGTGGGGCTGCTACAGTGCAAAAGAAAGAGAGAGAAGGGGGAGGCACTCACGTGGGGGAGGAGAGAGAGAGGGAAGAGAGAGAAAGAAATTTTATCAATTTTTATTGATCAATTATATATTTTTTGTTGGTATACTTTATGACTATGTAAGAAATTTTATAAGATATTTTGATGACCGAAATTGATTGGTGTTATTAATTGAACGTTTTTTTTTTTTTTTTCTAATTTTCTTCATTAAAACTTACGATAGAATGTTAAATTTAAAAAAAAAAAATTTAACTCAATTTGATAATATCCAAACAAGACCCTTGTTTTTTTTTTTTTTTTTTAACTTTTCAACTTAAACTTTTTTACCAAACACTCAACTCAACTTAAACTTTTCAACCTAAACTTCTTCACCAAACACTCAACTCAACTTAAACTTTTCAACTCAAACTTTTTACCAAACACCCAACTTTTAAACTAAACTAAACTTAACTCAATCTAAACTTAAAAATATCATCTTAAACTATTACACCAAACACCCCCTTAATTTACAAAATTTTAGTTAAAAAAAAACTTAAAAGATTTATTTTCTCACACATCCCTAAATTATTTTAGGATAGAACTAACAAATTTCCTAATAAAAAATGAAAAAAAAAAAAATCTTGTACACAATAATTCACCTAGAGAAAAGACATCCCTTTTATATATAGAGTTAATTTCATAAATAGCACATGTGAGAAAAATATTATTAAAACTAGTATTATTTTTGTTTATTTTTAATACTAGTACAGTCATGTTATTTTTTTTATCTGATTTATGGGACCAAGAAGCTTGTAAGTGAGGCAAAATTGTAACGACCCGCCTAGCATAGGCCGTTACCGTACTTATATACTTATCGACTTAGCAAAATTTAGCGGAATTTTTTTTTTTACAAGCATATGAACATACATACTTTAACTGACTTAAGATGTTTTGCGTACGTATATGCAATAATTATGTAATACCTAGAAATTTCATGTTACCATTTTCTTTTCAAAGGAATTATGTATATACGTTGAGATGTTTACGGAAAAAAACTCAGTTAAGAGTTTTTCATACGTTTTACGAGGTCTTATAGCTCAATAAGACTCAGAATAGGTTTTTAAGGTTAGAAAACGCCCTTTCAAGTCGAAAAGGACGAAAAAGGACGTATTTTCGGAAAAGTCAAAGTTTGACCGAAAAAGTCAAATTTGACCAGGAAAGTCAAAGTTTGACCAAGAGTGGTCAACGGTTGACTTGACAGTGTTAAATGATGCAGTATGAGAAAATACTGTAAAATAGATCAGTATGGGCGAGATAGCTCAAATAGGCTTTAGAACCACCCTAGAAAATCAAGCACACCTAGTTAAGGTCAAGGGCAAAAGGACATGAAAATATAGAAAACTTGGTCACCAAGTCACCCAAAAGGACCGGTCAAAGTCAGGGGCAAAAATGTCAAAATTTTCACTTTTGAGACAAAAGTGTAAATTTTAGAAAATATGTGAAATAAGCTTAATGATGTCATTAGATGATGTCACAATAAGGCAATGACTTGCCTTGCAAGCAAAGATAAGGACCGGCTACTTTTGGGGGTAAAATTGCAAGGATTTTGTCTTTCGGGGCAAAAATATAATTTTAAAAAATATGTGATTTAGGTATGAGAAAATCATAATATCATGAAGAGAATGTCAATTGCTTGAAAAGCAAGCAAAATGACCGGTTATGACATTTTAGGGGCATAAATGCAAGAATTTTCACTTTTGGGGTCAAAGTGTAAATTTTGGAAAATTGATGATGTAAGCACATGATGTCATCAAGATGATGTCATCATGATGAGATAAGCTTGGCTTATTCACCAAGGAACCAACCGGCCATCTAGAGGGCATTTTTGCAAGAATTTTCACTTTTGGGGGCAAAAGTGTAATTTTAGAAAATTGTGAGGTAAGCGATGATGTAAGCAGGTGATGTAAGCCATGATGTCACTCCTTACTTGCTGATCAAGAAACAGCCGGCCACCTTGTGGAACAAGGTTTAATATTTTTAAACTGTTGGGGTCAAATTCTAATTTTCACAAAGTTTGCATATGCCTATAAATAGCCACCATTATGGGCTGATTTGGTGCTGGAAAATTCCAGAAAATCAGCCAAAACTCTAGCCAATCTTCATCAGAAAAATCCGAGAGGTTGGGTGGAGAGAAAGAACCAAGAAAAAAATTGAAAATCCAGGGAGATTGGATCTAGTGTTGTTCGGGTTTCAAGCTAGAAAACCAAGAGAAAAATTTGGAAAATAGAGACCCATTTTTGGGGGCTGTGGCCGAGAGTGGAGAGGAAGAAAGTGAGAGAAAATTTTTGAGGAAAAAAATTTGGTTAGTGGCCAAGAGTGAAGAGAAATCACCAACTAAGAAACCAAATGAATTTTTGGTGCTCTAGGTGTGTGCGTTTCGGCCATGAGTGAGCAAGAGAAAGAAAAGGTAAGAATCCTTCAAACTTTGGTATTTTTCCATGCAAGTTGATGGAATATTTATGGGTATGTTTGTATGTGCATGGCTGAAAAATTGGAACCCATTTGGAGGGGAAATCCGGCTTTAAAGGCAGCCAAGGAAAGCAAGGGAGTTTGGCTCCAAAGGTGTGAACCAACTTCCGAAAATTGAGAGGTAAATTCCCTAAACCCTAAGCTTTTGATTCAAGTTTAATTTGGGAAATTTATAATGTATTTCAATCATGGATTGTAAGAGCTTAAGCTCAAGAATTTATGTTGATGCCCTATACTTAGTATGGTGCTTGATTAGGGTGTGTTGCATGTGGTTTAGCTATGCATGGTTTATGCTTGTGTGCTATGAGTTTATGCTTGCATGAATGCTTGGTTTGCATGGATTTTTGGTTGGTATGCTCCCTACCTTAGGTGCAGCTGTGTATGGCTTGCTTGCTAGGGTGTTAGACCTAGCTTCGGTGTTGCATGAATGGTTCAATTTTATGTGATGCAAACTCTAGATGCATGCAAATCTAGGCTTTAGTAGTTCCGGTTTGGTTTGCATGGCTGTGATGGGATGACATGTTGGTACATGTGGGACATTAGTTAACATTGCATGTTGTTTATTTAGGTTCCGAGTGATCGGTTGAGTTAGTTCCGCGAAGTAGGACACGTAAAAGCAAGTAAGCACGAAAACTGGCAGGTTCGGATTAAATCTGTCCAGTTTTCGGAAAAGAAAAATAACAGGCCTTTAGAGGCCGAATATGGGAAAACGTAAAACATAAAAGTTGTTCAGAACGACTTTTTCTAGGGGGCAACGCGGACCGTTTTCCAAAATAAGGCTCCAATGACCTCCGTTTTCACCAAAACCCGTGGCTAATCTTTTTAATCCTCCAGACCCAGTTTTCAGGGGTCATCCGGTTTCAACTAAAAACTGGTACGAATCTAGGCCGAATTGGAATTTTTGTAAAACACAAAAGTTTTAGCATTTTTCAAGAGCTAGAATTTTGTGAAGAAAACTTTTTCAGATTACGAACCAATTTTTAAATTGGGATTATTTTACGAAGGGTGCGCAAGGAATCCGAAAATTCCTGCACCACTAGTTTTACAAATGTTTCTAGAAAATTGTTTTTCTACATCAAACGATTGTTTTGACTACGGAAAACTGTTCCAAGGGCGGTTTTCCACCTCAAATGATTTTACAAAGCATTAATCTAAGAGTGTGGATTTTATGATTCAAGTAAAGAAATTTTTTTAAGTAAAGAATTTTCATGATTAATTTTCCTAAGTTTTCCAAGTAAGGAAAATGGATTTTTCAAGTAAGATTTTAGCAAGCGATTAGATTACGATAGGTAACCGGGAGTTACACCCGAGTTACCGGGTCAAGCCCGAGGCCCAAAGGTTGACCCATAGGGGGGTTGACCATAGTTGACCGTAGTTGACCGAAGTTGACCATGGTTAATTTTGGTTGACTAATGGCATTGATTTAGTTTAACCTTAAGGGTTATCCAATGTAACCCTAAAGGATACCGTTTAAGCTCAACTAAAGGGTTATCAGATATGACCCGATAGTCACGGATTAAGATAAGTAACCCTTAGGGGTTTAGTAAGGCTTAGTACGCAAGATTACCAAGTGTAACCCAGTTAGACGTTTTGCGCCAAAGGGACATACAACCAAGACCATGTAGGATAAGCATGTTGGTTAGTCACCAGCATTTCATGAGTTTAAATTAGAGCATGTCTTTTATCGAGCAGGCAGAACCTACAGCTGTACCAGGAGAAGAACAGCATTAGTTGGGACAGTTAAGCAAGAACGTAGGACGGAAGTAAGTACAACTCCGCCTACAGCATGAACACATGTTTGTTTGCATAAGTTGTTTTCAAGAAATCATGAATGGGATTTCATGATTTATGATGTGATGTTATGAAGTAGTATGTTATGTGTTATGTTAAGAAGTAGTATGTCTATGTGATATGTTATGATGCTATGTTAAGATGCAGTATGTCATGTTCATGTTAAGGTGTAGCATGTTATGTAGTATGTCATGAAGTATGTTATGCTATGTATAATGTTATGTTATGATGCAAGTATGTCATGCATGTTAAGTATGAGATAGTATGTTATGCAGAAGCATGTTATGTTTTATGTTAGATAACGTGGCATCATGAAGCATGTCCACTAATAATGAAATACATGGTAAGCAAGAGTTAAGTTAAGTAGGGTTTGTTGTGTTGTACTTGTGACGCCCCCTTACTACGTAGGGCCGTCACTCTTTACTTACTTACTTACTTAAAAATTAGGGATATTTTTTTTTTTGAAACTTACTTATAAAACATTTGTCTTTAGTAATACATCATTACTACTTAAGTAAACATTTACTTAAGGTATTTAGTTCCAAAATACCATAAAGCATAATTTGTCTTTATCATACATGCTTATATACAAAAACTTCTTTACATTAAAAGATTTGCGGAAACTATGCGTAGTGGTATCCATACCGCCTTCGTCTGCCGCCACACCGCTCCAACAATGCCCAGCATTAAGCTGCGGATTTCTTACCTACAGTATGAAATATAACTGAATGAGCTTTCGCCCAGTAAGCACAAACATAATCTCACAAAACATTTAAAACATCATGAAAAACATACATCATCATATGCATATGCATGAACCATTTATGTTCCATTTATGCATTTCTTTTAACTTACTTATCTTTCTTATGGGCCCCATAATGTACGTACCCTTAACATATAGCGCGCCGCCAGATTACAGTTAGATGGGGTTGCAAGTCCCTAACTGCTCCAGGAAACAGAAGTGATTACATCCTCTTACAACAACGAGAGGGCGAATCCATACTTCATCATAAAAATTGTCCACCTTGGTGGAGGTTGGTACGACACTTTACTTGTGACTTCTTACCATGTTATTTATCTTTAGTGAACATTCCCTATGATGTCACTACATGATAACATACTTTTTATCTCATTAATAACATGGCATGGCATTCTTTTCATTCATGGCATTTGCAAACATGACATTTTCATAGACATGACATTTTGCAAATATAGCACCTTTATAATCTTTTGCAAAAATAGCACTTTTTATAACATGGCATTTTACGAAAATAGCACCTTTTATAAACATGACATTTCGCAAAAATAGCACTTTTCATAAAACATGGCATTTCATAGATATAGCACACAACATATTGCAGCATATTTGAAAACCACATACTTGAACATAATTTACTAGTTTTCATACTGCAGGTGAGGTTTGTACTTACCTCTAGTGCCGTATCCTTAGAATCGCGTTCCTTAAATCGTCGGCAACGGCAATTCACTTTCCTGATATACCAAAAATATAGGATCAGGATCCTTTCGTAAGGTGTTGGTGACCTACCAACACTCACATTTACTTTTGGTTGTATGTCCCCAATACATAAAATCCATCTTGGCCACTTTAATCCCATTCTTTATTGAACTTCGATTAAATCCTTGAGAGGTTACATTAGGTAACCTTTTGGTTTAGAGCCTTGTTCTATTAGTGGGCTTTGCTCATACATCCTTGTTATTGGGTTATTTCCATTGACCCCTTAATTCTTAGCCCAATATACATGTGGGTATCCCTTAGGGTTATGTTGGGTAACCCTTAAGGTTAACCTTAATTAACCTTGGGTCAACCTTTTGTCAACCCTTGGTTATCCTTGGGTTTGTAACTCGGATATAATATCCGGTTACCGTTTGTAATCGGCTTGCTTACTAATTTTACTTTAAAATTCCTCTTCCTTAATTTTTGGAAAAATCTTGTGCAATTAACTTCTAAAAATCCTTCATTCTTCTTATAAAAATCTTAACTCTTTTAATTTAGAACATACCCTGGTTAAATCTCATTATTTTCTTTAACTTGGAATGTTTGGTATGAAACCCTCTTTTTCTTTTCTTTGTGGAAAAATGTGAGATTTCAAACCCGAGCCCTTCAAATTCATGGTTTTCGAAATAAATATTTTATAAAATCATTTGGGGTCGGAAACCATATTTGGAACGGTTTTCGAAGCTAAAATGATCATTTAAGAACACTTCATGATTTTTCTAGAAAAGATTTTCGTGAAACTCATTTGCAATATTTCGGGCTCTCTGCGCGTCTCTCACAAAACGCGCCCAGTTTAAAAATCGGCTTGGAATCTGAAAAAATTATCTTTACGAAAGTTATAGCTATCGAAAAATGCTAAAACTTTTGTGTTTTGCACAAAATCTAGTTCAGCCTAGATCAGTACTAGTTTTTATTTGAAAACGGGTTAACTCTGAAAAACTGTGTGGAGAACGTCCCAGGGTTTAGCCACGGGTTTTGGGTAAAACGAAGGCCTTTGGAGGCTTATTTCGAGATTCTGTCCGCGTCATGTTTTGAGTTTTACCTCATTCGGCCTCTAAGGGCCTTGAAATTACCCTTTCCCGAAACTGGCCAGATTCGAATCCGAATTGGCAGTTTCGGTTCCTCTCTTCGGTTTACGTCCTATTCGCGGAATCTATCTCGACCGATCACATCGGGAGCTTAGACAACATCAAGCAGCGCTTCTAACGTCCCATTACAACCCGTAAATCCATCTCATCTACTCATGCAACCCCAAATCCGAAAATTAAAGAGATTAGGGTTACATGGTTCTAACTTATGCATCATCACATACCATCACACAAAATCCATCCCTAAGTCTAGCAAGCTCTCTTGGCTGCCAAGGGCAGATCTTTGGCCTAAACTTATGGGACATACAACCTATTTTCTAGCATGAAAAATCCATCATTTTCAAGCACAAATTTGAAAGCAATCAAGCATTAAAATCAGCCAACCAACCCTAACCTATCAAGCACATACACACCATCAAAGATGGCAGAAAATTAAGGTGGACTTATATCCTTACAAACCACTTGAATCAACCTTAAAAACACTTAAATAAAACTTAGATTCAAGGTGGTTTAAGAGATTTTACCTCAACCCAAGTTAGGGTTTTGAAAATCCAAAGATTTCCTTCCTTCCTTGGCTTGCTCTTAGCCCACGGTTTCTTCATGAAAAATGCATCCAAAAATTTTTGTTGTTAGCTCTTCTTGCTTCTAACCAAAAACCGAAAATCATATAAAAAAAACAAGTTTTTCTTACCTTTTTCTTCTCTTCCTTGTTCGGCCAAGTCTTGGAGAAATCCACTAAATTTTCTCAAACTTTTCTTGCTCTTGGTTGCTCTTGGTTGCTCACGGTTTTGGTACCAAAAGATGCACCAAAATTTTTTCTTCTTGGTTCCTTGCTAGACCACTCCAATCCGAACCTCTTGAACCAAAAATTCTCCAAGTTTCACTCACCCCTTGTTCCTCTTCCTCTTGCTCGGCCAACACTCCAAAAGCTCACAAGAAAATTTTCCAATCTCTCTCTCTCTTGCTCAAAACCGTGCACCCTTTGGAATGGAAACCCAAAACTTTTTTGAATCTCTCTCTCTCTCTCTTCCTCTTGCTGCTGAGTACCACAAGGAAGAATGAGAGTTTTTGGCTCTCTTTTTCCCACAAAAGGCACAAGGAAAGGGAGGACTTGTGATGTGACTTGGTGGTTGGTTTCTTGCCCTTAATTCAAGGCTTTGTGTCAAGTCTTGTTTCCATTTTTTTTTTTCTTTTTCCTTGTGCAGCAACCGGATTTGTGGAGAGGAAAAGCATGGGTTTGACCCATTTTTGTTCAACAAAAATGACTAGTGAGTGAGGGGACTTGATGGACAAGAGTTGGTGCACTTTTCCTTGATTTAAGGCTTTAAATCTTGTCTCTTTTCCTTCCTTCATTGAAGCCGAATCCAAGGGGGATATTGGGGGGTTGAGTGGCCGGATTTGGTGGAGAGAAAATGGATAGGTGGCAGCCATGGTTGGCTCTAGAAAGCTTCTAGAAAAATCTAATACTTAACCCACCTTTTGGGTCCTTATTTTATGGCTTTATGCCATACCTTCTTGTCCCCTTTGATTTTCTTTTCTTTCTTTCTTTCATGAGGCAGCCGAATATGGGGAGAGGGAGGACAAGCTCAAACTTTGGTTAGTGGAGAATGAGGTCACAAGCATGGGCATGTGTCCTTGACTTGGTTGGCTTTCAAGTCCCTATTGGTTTCTAACTAACCAATTTCTTTTTCTTTCTTTTCTTCTAGTTGCCGAATTTTTTTATAAGAAAATGGGGGAGTCCACATGTGTAGTCTTGGGTTGGTGGAGGGTGATGTCAAGAGGTTGATGTCACCTTCCACTAGCTCTCTTAATGCCTTGTTTGGCCGTCTCGTTCTTTCACGGCTCTTTTTGCGCTCTACAGTTATTTCCAACACTGTGATGAGTATTCTTATTTTATATTTTTGTCCAAAAATTATTCCATGTAAATTTGGACCGAAACTCTCTTTCTCCAATTTTTCGGAGACCTTTTTGCCCTTAATTCTTTTTCGGTGTGCTTGATTTTTCTAGGGTGGATTTACGGCTTATAAAACTCCATTTTCGGGGATTCTTTTCATATTCCTTCATCATACTTGTAAAGTCGACGTTGTGACCCGTTCCGGTCAAACTTTGACTTTTTGGTCAACCCTTTGACTTTTGGTCAACCCTTTGACTTTTTGGTCAAACCTTTGACTTTTTCGGTCAAAGTTGACTTTTGTAAAGTTTCGTCCTTTTTCATTCTTTTTCCTTTAAAAACTTCATTCTTGGCTCATAAAACATTAATTGAGTCTCAAAATCATTAAATGAGGACTCGAACATCGTTTAGATAAAATTATGAATTTCTCATTATTATTCATAATTTTCATATAACACATCATGGATACATAAATTAGACTCTAATTCCTTATGAATAAGGAGATTACAAGTCTACAAAATTTCGGGTCTTACAGTACTGGCTTGCCTCCATGGTAAGTTCAAACGGTATGTTCCATAGTTTGACTTGAATTGAACGGACTGTCTTCACTACTCCATGTTAAACGTTTTGTTTCATGGTTTGAGTTGGATTTGATGGACCACCTTCAACCACTCCATGGTTATATACCTCAGTACATGCACACATGGTATAGAGATAAGATTAGTAGAGAAACCATAATTGATTTAATAATAAATCATAATTGGTTCATGTATTCTTGCATTTCATTTGCATGCGGATTGAATGTTGTGCTTACTGAGCTTTTTAGCTCACTACTTACGTTCATGTTGTAGGTAAGCTACCTACTGGCAATACCTGATGCAAAGCTGTGGAGAGATGGTGCTGCGGACTGTGAAACGTGGGAATGGACACCACTACGGGTTTCCAAAATATGTTTGAAATGTAAAATGTGTTTACATTATGTTTTAAGTATGTATGGTATAGTTTCAGTTTCAGTATATATGGCAATGAGTTGCCTCTTCTTGTACCGATCCGCATTAGGTCGGTCTGGTCCACGTTTTTATATTATGTTTCAGTGTAGTAGCTTCCCTAAGGGGTAAAACTCGGTACTCAAGTGAGTACATATTAAGAGGTTAAGTTTTATGAATGAGAATTAGTTTTAAGTTTATGTTTAAGATTAAGTTTAAGGTTTTATGTTTTATGCACGAGCAGTTTTCAAGTCATGATTTTTAAAAATGAAGTTAAGTCTTTTGAAGTTTTAAAAGAAAAGAAAAAAAAAATTTCCGCAATTTTCTTCAAGTTTTAAGTTAAGCAAGTAAAGTAGCGACCCAAGCTCGCGTAATTAGCCCTACGTGGATTTAGGGGCGTTACAAATTACACAACTTAGTTCTGTTTGAAATAAAATACTTATAAAGACAAAATGCATAGCGGTCACATTCCCACTTTTCCACAGTCACTCCGCCACGCTCCTCCATCATTGCATCAGCCGTTGCTCATAGGTTGCTTACCTACAGTATAGACGTAAGACGTGAGCTTTCGCTCAGCAAGTACAACTTGTTAATCCGCGACACAACAAAATAACACATAATAGAACTTGACACTTCTTAACATGTCATAACATAACAGCATAACATACTTAAACATGCATGAGCCATTTATGCTTCATTATGCTTCCTTATACTTTCATAGCATACTTCCTATCTTATCTTGTCTTATCTTGCTTATGGGCCCCTTACATCAGTGTACGTACCCGGCGCGCAACTATGGAATGGTTGGGGCGGCTAGTCCATTTCCAACTCAAACCATAGTCCAACCCAACCTCAGACGGGTGGTACGACACAGGCAAGCTTGCTTGCCATCTTACTTGTTTTTCGTGATCTCTTTCTAGATCTTACTCTTATCTTAATCATTGGTGAACATGCTTCATGATGACACACCTATATATTCATATTCTAACATGCCTCGTATCATATCCATGATCTTAACATTTCATCGTAACATAGCTATGATCTTAACATTTCATGTGACCTAGCATAAGCATACATCATGTTAAACATTAACCACACGCTTGGCATAAACAACATAAATAATATCACACATCAACATGCTTGGGTAAGCATCACAACAATTGCCTATGCTGTAGGCGGAGTTGTACTTACCTTGGTTACTATGTCCGAGATATGGCTACTTCCGTCTAGGGTGCAAATGCAGGTTATCCCCTGCTATATTAAAGGACATAAGTAAGAGACTTTGATATTGTAGGATGTTGGTAACCTAACCAACATTCACACGTCAACCTAGTTATATGTCCCCTCCATAACTTATAATAGCTTGTGGGGTTACTACAAGTAACCCTCGTGATTAGCATTACCAACCTTAGATCATACCTTATTAGTTTATCTAGAGTAATCTTGTAGGCTAAGTCCATCCATATATACTTAGGACTAGATCATTATTCAATTCTTAAACTTATTATAACCCATAACCTATACGGTTATTATTAGTCACCTTAGGTATTACTATCTTGATATAATATTGGGTTACATTGGGTAACCCTTAGTTTATTAATTTGATACCATGTTGGGTTACATTGGATAACCCTTTATCTTACTAACCTTGGTATCATGTTGGGTTACATTGGGTAACCCTTGGTATGACCTATCCTAGGTTAACTTCTATTGGGCTTTTGAAGTCCAATTATGTGATAACCTATTAGGTGACTATTGGTAACCCTGGGCTTTGGACCCAGTGCTATAGTTCGAGTGTACTACTTGGTTATTGGTGGTAATCTATATGCTTACCCCAATTTTAAGAAAACCAAAGCCTATAGTTCCACTTGTTTTCTTTAGAAAATGTAGGTGTTTTAACCACCTTTTTACAAAAATCCTTTTTATTTTCCTTATAAAAATTTTGGTTCTCTTGTCAAAATATTTGAAAATGTTATTAAGGGTTGGAACTGCCTTTGGAACAGTTCCTGCAGTCCAATTATCAGTTTTAGTTCAAAAATATCACATCCTTACATTTTTTTTGGAAAATCTTGTACAGGAATCTACTATTTCCTGCACAGTCTTTATAAACTCAGTTATACTTTAAAAGCTAGGCATAATTTGAAAAAATTATCTTCATAAAACTTTTAGATCTTGAAAAATTCTAGAACTTTCATGTTTCATAAAAAACCCAGTTCTGACTCTAACCCTTCCATTTTCTCATTGAAGCACAACTAGACGTGCATAGAGGTCTGGGCACTTCACCCTCCAGTTTTCATAAAAATGGAGGCCATTGGAGCCTCATTTGGAAAAACTGTCCCAATTGCCCCCTAGGAAAAACTGTTTTGAACAACTTTCATGTTTTGAATTTTTCCAAATTCGGCCTCTAAAGGCCTCAAAATTTACTTTTTCGAAAACTGGTCAGGATTGACCCGAACCTGGCAGTTTTTCGGTTTAGAGTTTGTTTTACGTCCTAATCGTGAAACCTAGCTCAACCAGCCACCGCGGGAGCTCTAATACATACATGCAGTGGTTTTCTAACGTAAATTTTGTTTAAACACATTTTCTAACTTTGCCATGCAAGCCTAATCATCATTAGATAATTTTTAGTTGCATGATTTAAGTCATAGCAAGCATATCAAGCATTGTCATGAAATTCTAACAACCTAGTATAAAATTTTCATCCACAACCATCCTAGGGCAGATTAGGGGACATACCATAGACCATCATTTTGCATGAAATTCACAAATTTAAAGCAAGCATGCAAAGATAAAATCAAACCACCCTTAATCTAGCTCAAGCACACCCTAGGTCTCTAACTTTGGGCTCAAAAATAAATTGAGCTTATGCTCTTACAATTTTAACTTGAAATACATGTAAACTTCAAATTGAAAATTTAATTGAAAGAGATAAGGGTCTAGGAGGGTTTACCTTGATTAAAAACACAAGTGGAGCTAAGGTTGGTTCACTCAAAATTTCTCCCCCTTGAACCTCCCTATGGCCGATTCTTTGTGTCCACTTTGCACCAAGTTTGTGGCTGATTTTGGGTGGCTGCTAGCACTCAATACTAAGCACTCCTAAACCCAAATTTTGGTCACTTTTTCACCCACCTACAGCCGGTTCTAGGGCTCCAAAATCTGGGCACAAAACTGTCCAAAAAACTGATTTGCTTCATAAGTAGAAACCTCACACTCCAAGCACCAAAACCCCTATGTTTATTGAAATTTTTCTTCACTCAAACCTGCCCTATGATTTTCGGATTTATGGAGGGAAGAATTGGCAAGAGTTTGGCTGCTTTTTCTTAATTTTTTCAGCCCAAAATCTGATCACCAAGGGGGGCTATTTATAGGCAAGTTTTGGGGCACTTTTTGAAATATTTTTAGTTCTCCTTTTTAAAACAACCCCATGAGTTTTCTTAATTGGATTTTTGCCCCAAAGTGGCCGGCCAACCAAGTGTGAGCTGTCAAGATTATCCAAATTTTTTAATCATTTTTCTTTAATTAAAAAGCCTAATGAGGTCATAATTCCAAAAGTGATGTCACCCATGATGTAATTAAGGCTTGTTTGGCTTTTTCTCTTAAAAGCAGTCTACTTTAAAGTCCACACAGATATTTTTGGTACTGAGCTCACTAATACACAATATTGTGGCATAGTATAGCAATCCAAAATTTATCTGTGTAAAAATGGACAGTACGCAAAAATTTTCTTTTTACTTAAAACTTTTTGGCCCAAAAATACCTGTTTATTGTGCTTGATTTTTCTATGGTGGTTTCAATTCTCATCTACATTCTTATGTCCATAATTTTGGTTTTTGCAGTATATTTTCCACACTGCTCATCATATATCTGTGTGGTCAACTCTTTGACCACCTTTGGTCAACCTTTGACTTCCTTGACCAAACTTAACCTCCTTGGTCAACTTTAACTCATTTGGTCAAATTTTGACTTTTTTTGACTTTCTTGGTCAAAGTTTGACTTTCTTGACCAACTTTGACCAAACATAAAATCATGGATTTTCTTTCCTTTTTTACCTAAAAAGTCATTTGCTTAACTAAATCATTCATAATTGAGTCTTATAAAGCTAATAAGAACTCATAAAATAACTCAAAAACCCTAATCAGGATTTTGCATAAATACTTTAATGGTTCAGCTTGAACTTCTCTACAAGAAATTGTATTGACGAAAAATTTAGTTATTACAAAAATCCCGAAAGTACCCCCATCTTCCCACCTGCCCAGTTTGTGCCTCAGATGACCCAAGTGCATTTTCAAGTTTTAGAGAGAGAAACACAACGCATAGAGAGAGAGAGAGAGAGAGAGACCGCTCGAATGAGGAAAAATCAGAAAGTGATCTTCAATTTAGTTTGAAAAGCATGTTCATGATGCAAAGCCGAGTGGTGGAAAGATCGGCCGTGGACAGAAGGGTAAACTCAAGAAGATGAAAGAGAAGTACGCGGATCAAGACGAGGAAAGAAGTATCCGTATGGCTTTACTTGCTGTAAGTACCATGAAGTGCCCTGTGGGGTCATTACCTTTTAGTTGTGACCTAAATTATTGTTGACTTCTATTAATCCAGTTGGTTAAGTGAAGTCACATGTTTATTTTCAAATTTTCGAGTCTGCAGGAAAAGCACACAAGAAAGACACCGAGTTACAAAATGCAAATCCAGCTCCAACCGAAAGGAAAGAAACCTGATGGGCCTATGTCGTCCAAGTTTCGACTTAAAAAAAAATATTGCCAATCATTACTTGCTAGAGATCATCCTTTTTCGGGAAAAATTTTGAAAAGATAAAAAAGTTTACAATTTAAATTGATTTTTTTAAAAGTTTGTATTTTTAATGAACATTACGTAAGAAAGTGCATTTTTAATGAAAAAATTTTGTATTTTTAATTGATTATATTAAAAAAAATGTTTGCATTTTTATATGTGTTTTTAATGCAATTATGTATTTATTATTAATTTGTTGAAAAAAGTTTGCATCAAAAACCTAAAGTTTGGATTTTTATTTAATGTTGTGATATAAACTAAAAGTTTGTTCGTTTGGTATTTGGATATTGAGTTCGAGAAAACGTTAGGAAAATTGAGTGTATTGGTTAAATATTTTTTTGGTTGCCGAAGGTGTTTGGGTTTGTGTTGATGTTTGGTTAATTATTGTTGATATTGATAATGCAGTTATATGGTTATTTATTTGAAGTATGTTGTAATTTTATCTATAGGTCATTTTTATGATGACTTTCTAGTTATCAATTTAATTACTCAGAGTTCTGATATTACCTATTAGTTATTTTTATTATGATTTGTTGGTCATTTTGCTCAAAGTTCTTTTACTATTACCACAGGTTCAGTTTATGCGTCATGTCCCGGATACAAAAATTATCTGTGAGAAGACAAATACTTCCGCCGACGTTGGGTAGACTTCAAAAAATTTGAAAAAGTGATTGTCAACCAAACAATACAAGACATTAATTCGGCAACCATGTACAAAAAAAAAAAAAAATTATGAAGTTGAAGATGCTAGGTTGGTCTGGGCAAGTCTTGCACAACATAGTTATGCATCTGATGGATCACTCAAAAAATGGGTGATGTGCGGTGGTCATAATATAATTGACCAATTGGTCATTATAAAAATGACATTTTTAATTAAAAATTACTTCTACATGTCAACTGTTATGGAACATTATTTATGAACTTATAACTAACGTATGACAACTCCAATTTGTACGTTTCAAATCTCCATTTTTTATATCAACACATGGAACAAATAATAGAGGTCATTAGGGAAATGACCTAATGGTCACTATAATAATTACCTCTTGGTCAACTTTAAAGTTGACACTATATGTCGGTCGAATGTCAAACTTTTTTTTCCGACAATTATTTTGACATTATAGATGATTCATGTTGTCTCGCTATTATGTGTTTGATAACTATTTTTCACACCATGAAATAGAAAGGGCTTACTGAGAAAGTCATAATGTAATTGACCTACTGGTCACTAAAAAAATGACCCATATGAGTTAAAAATGACCCTAAAGAGTTTGAGTTATACAACATTAATTTTGACATGAAACATTAAATAGGATAACTTCAATTTGTGCATTCGAAATATCCTTTTGTTACAACAACACATTTAACAAATAATAGAGGTCATTATGAATATAACTCACTGGTCATTATAATTAGTCCCTATTGGTCGACGTTAATGTATATAAATACAAGAATAAGTAGTAACGCATATGCTAAATTCAAATTCAATAACAATTATTTAAGATAATCATTTAACAAATAACAGAGTTCATTATATGTAGTCCCTATTGGTCAACTTTAATGTATTTAAATACAAGAATAAGTAGTAACACATATACTAAATTCAAATCCAATAACAATGATTTTAGAAAATCATCATACAAATACAGATAATGTAATACATACAGTTATAACATCTAAATAACAAGCCCACAAAAGTAGTACTTAAAAGCACTAACATAAAGTTATAGCAAAACATAGTACTTTAACGTCAGAATGTATTCTTATATGAAGCATTCTAGGTTCAACGGTGTATTTCATGACTACAGCCTTCTTTTGACCCCTCAATCCAATAACGCTTCTCACCAACTCAATGAGAGCAACATAAGTTGCAGTAAGAGACACCATTATTCCTTTCATTTCACCACCAACATATCTCGATACACTGTCTCACTGACCATTATACTTGATAAAAATACAAACAGCAACCCTTCCTAAACGAATCAACAAGATGGTAGTCAATATAATAATTACTGTTAGATCAAAAAATTATTAACTAAAGAGGTCATCTAATAATGACTAAAAGGTCATTATGTTGTTTATCATTACTACTATCAAAAATTTTCTAGAATGGGAAATCTAACAGTAAGGTACCAAAAAATACAGGAAATCTATCTTATTATCACAAGAGCTACAAGAGAAAACATCTATTACAAGAACTTACTCTCAAAAGTTTAACATGGTCATTTTTTAGATTATATTATAAAACACAAACCCATTTAAACCATATAAAAATAAATAAAATAAAAGAACAAACCACATTACCTCAGATCTGGATCTGAATTAAGCTAGAACAAGGTTGTTGTAGAATGTGAGGAGCTACAAGTGGACCAGGAAAGGAGTTGCCATCTTCTTCAATTATGGTGAAGAGAGAGAGCGTGAGGTGAATAGAGAGAACAAGGATGAGGAGAGAGAGTTAGTTTGAAATTGTTGGGTGTTTTTGTTCGTGTGTGCTCGCAAGTGAACGAATCGCTAAAATTAATAAAGTGATAAAATGTCAAGTATCGTCCCACAGAGATTGAAATTAAGAAAAATTAACTAAGTACTACAATTAAAATGACTCAATTTTATCTAAGCTAACAAAATTAAAGGGAGTTGAAACAAGCAACTAAATTAGGCAATTATATTAAACTAAGATTAAGCAAAATAAAAGCAATCAAAAATGTGGATTGAGTGGAACTCGATGGTGTGTAAGGCGAGGGGATTTTGAATTCACTTAACTTAACTTTGCCTCTCTAATTCAATGCTTGTTAATCGAATTCATTTAAATCATTAATCGTAGGTGACAAATTTTAATTTCACTCCCTCTCCCGAGTGCCGAGTAAATAATATGCAAAAATTAATCAAATTAATATTCCTATTAACTCAACCAATTAAGCACTCATACTCTAGTGATTACCCAAGTTATATTAGCCTCCTGAACTCAATATTACTATGGGTTGTGCTTCCTAAGTCCCAACATATCAAAGTAACTCTCCTGAGCACAATTTCACACATCTAATAACTCTAATTTAATGGTAAATAAAATTAGGAAAAAGCATAGAGAAACACAAACAATTTGGAATGGGATTTAATCAACAAGCATTAAATTTAACATAACAAAGTCATCATCAAGCTACATCATACCCCCCTAGCTTAGAAAATTAGCTAGACATCAAAATTCTCAAATCCATAACAAAATCTGAAACAAACATCAAACCCATATTCAAACACGAATTAAAGAGTAAATGCAAGTTCAAGAGCTACAAAGAGGCAGAAGAGTAGAAAGAAGAAGAACTAGTTGAAGAATAAGCTCCCAAGTCTTCAATCTCCTTGAATCTCCAAGAAAAGCCCTTAAACCCTAGAAGTCTTCTCTCTTTTTTTCGTCTCAGGTTCTGGGTCTCCCCAAAAGCTCCTTTTTTTTTTTTTTTTTTTTGCACCCTTTCCTTTTATATCCCCCCAAAAAATCAGTTCATTTTTGCCTTAAAATCAATCATTCACGAGTGTGAGCACTGCAGCGGACGAAATGGGGCTTGTAGCGTGCATCTGGTGGCTAGGGCTTCAAAAGGCTCACTGCAGCAGGCTTTTTGTGTGCTACAGCACACCTGATACAGGGGAAGGGAGAGCTGCAGTGGGCTTTTTGTGTGCTGCAGCCTGCAATGTCTAACTCGACATTTTAGCACACTACAACAGATATGTAGTGCGCTGTAGCCCACTTCAAGCTTCTTAGATTCCTCTTTCGGTGCCTTTATGCTCATTCTTGCAATATACCTTCAAAACAACATGAGCATAATAAAAAAAAAAAAGAAACTAAAAAAGGTGCTTTAAAACCAACAAAATGCCTAAGAATAAAGATCAATAAAAACACTACATCATTGAGCTGTAGATCTTTAACACCCCAATGATGCAGAGAGAGAGCATGCGGTGAGGTTGAGAGAAAACAAGGAAAAAAAAAAGAGATATAATATATATATATATATATATATATATGTGTGTGTGTGTGTGTGTGCTGGGAGTAGGGGGAATGGGCGGGCTTCCTGGGTGTGGGTAGGAAAGTGGGGAATTTTAGAGTTTAGGCTTGGTTGAATATGTGAGGGCATTTTTGACATTTTAAGTTAGTTTAATTGCTGTAGATGACATGACTATGCTAGTATTGAAAAGAAACAAAAGTGGTGTTAGTTTTAATAATATTTTTCCTACAAGTGCAATTTATGAAATTAACCCATATACATATACTAGTTATATTATACGCTCTTTGTATAGGTGGAATAGACATACAAAAGAAAAAAAAAAAGATAAGAAAACAAAATTTAAAATTAATTTTTAAAATTTTTAAAGTTAATCTTTTTATTTGAAATTACATGCAGCAGCATAGGACCCGCCACATGGCGGGTTGGGAAGGGAAAAAAAGACATCATTGCAAAACAATAAAATAGCTTAACCAAATTTTTGAATAGTGTTTTAGGGACACACTCTTTTAATATAGTTATAATTATATTTTATAGATTCTTAATTTATTTATTGTCTCTTAAAATATTTAACATAATCAATCAAGTAACCAATGATTAAAAAGGAACATATGAATTTGAAAATTTGTATGAAAAAATTTGTTGAGACACATTTGAAAAAAGTTATTTTATATTGGAACAAATGGAATAAAACAAAATTATTTTAAATGAGTCAACTATAAATATATAAAACTTGGTAAACAACTTGGACACAAAAAGATAATATAGAAAGACCAAATTTTTAAATAATGTAAAAAAACAACTCTCACTTATAAGCAAAAGTCTCAAATCTGGCACCAGAGGGGAAACGGTATCGATGGGGTCTCTTTTTTCTATCAGGTAGTGAACAAATGTTGGGAGGAGGGAAGTTGGCACTACAAAAGGCTGCTAGGAAGTCAAATATGTATAATATAAATTAATTGAATGACGGGCAGAATGGTAAATGAATACAGGTTTATAGATGGAAGTAAAATAAGTAAATTAAAAAAAATATGTGAATTGTGGAAGCACAAAGGAAATAATGTATATTTGGGAGAAAGGAAATGCAAAACTATGATATAAGCAATGTGAACTACAAAAGTGTATGTCGTAGGAAATGGGAAAAAGTTTTTGTAGGTTGTTGTCTGTATGGTAGGGTAACCAAAAATGAAACAATATTGTAAATACAATGCGAAATGAAGCAGGGTTGTAGTTGGCATGGGAACAGTGGCAAGTAGGAGAAGAACATTCGGGAATGGAAGTTGTAACTTGTGGTGCCAATGATAGATTTGAATAGATAGGATAAAAGGGGGGAAAAAGTTGGGAGATTAAGAGATAAGATGAAAAAGCAACAAGCATGTAGATGGGACAGGGAATTGCAAGTATTGGAACAAGTTTTTGGAAAGGAGTATGAAATTAGGACTTGTACAAAAGTGTTGTTAAGCAAAAAAAGAGAAAAAACACTAAAGCGAATATAAAACGAGCACAATAACTATGAGATAAAATTTATTTGTGTTTGGTGCATGGGATACGAAGGCAGAGATTGGATTTGAATTGACATTATTGAAGGTTGAACTATTGGATTTGATTGAGTATAAAAGTGAAAAAAAAAATGTAAAATGCGATTAGGAAAAGCTCTATAACAATATAGAGCTTGGTTCGTTTGTTTCACAAGTTGTAAGAAAAAATAAATTTAGCAAAATTTCACAGGAGCACGCAAATGGAAAGTAAGGGAATATTAATATTGTGTTTCAAAACTAATCTAAATGAAGGACCAAAATTAGCCAAGTTACAAGTTTATGTAAATTACCAAATTAATATACGATTAATTTATAATTGGCAATAGCACATGTGTAGATGGACTAAAATTAGGTCAAATAAATTGAGGTGATCTAAGTACATTAGATTCTACATGTGCGAAGAACACAAAGTGAATCATGACGTAATGTATGAGAAAAATGCAATAAATCGGTTAACCAATGAAACAGAGATCCCAGAGCATAAGAAATGAATATAAGAACGAAAACATAAACTTAATGATGAAAGTGCATAAGAAAAAAGCATAGTTCTATGTTTCATACACATGGAAGTTGGATAGTTAAGACATAGAAAGAGTAAAGTGAAGTCGACTTATATGATGTAACAGCTATATGACAGAGCGATTAAGATAGAAAGAATTTATTAGTCAAATGAAGATAGTTTGGAAAAAACCAATTATAAGTTATACAACAATCAATAAAGTATATTTAAGAAATGAACAATTACATATCGAAGCTAGCCGCGTAACGATCTTCCATAGGAAACGAAGATCAAACCTACAAAAAATCGATAAGTGAATTAATTAACTTGCATAAATATAAATAATTGATTGGTTGAGTAAAGAAAACAACAGCTCAATAATGAACAATAGTTTAACTAGATGACTAATTCAAGACTAGGCAATCAACTGAAAGGTAGAAATTAGCTAATTTGATGAAAAGATGAATAGTAAGTCAATAGTTAGTAATTGGGGAAATAAAGTCCTTTGAATGTATATGTAGCGGTAGTTAATAAAAAAAGAAAAGAAAAGAAAAAACGAATGTGTATGTAAGAGTAAATGTGTTGTAAACTTGTATGGACAAAAATGTATATTGCATGGTTAGTCTGTGTGTAATTCAGGCGATAACAATCATCAAAAGGCATAAAATCTGCAAGCATGGGACGAGACAAGTTGGATATCTAGTTAGCTTCATGTGAGGTACCAGGGACTTTCTTTCCTTTAGACTTAGTCAAAGGGCATGTCTGTTTCACTAGTAAAAATTGAGGATAACATGACGGTTTTTAACCATCATGTAAAGTTTACACGACGGTTAGCCAACGGTCGTGTAATCCAACTTCGTGGAAGGTATCACAACGGTTATATAACCATCATGGTATCTCAATATTACATGATGGTTAACACCCTCGTCGAATCAAGAAATACATAGCAAGACAACGCAAAATGTGAACTTTACACGATGGTTTCGAGCCAAAACCGTCGTGTAATATGCAACATTACACGATGGTTTTGTATTACACGACGGTTTTGAGCCAAAACCGTAGTGTAATGTCCATTTTACATGACGGTTTTGGCTCGAAACCGTCGTGTAATGTGTGCAATCAACTAAAAAATCCAAAATTTTCTTTTAATAAAGCCAAATTACATGATGGTTTTCACTGAAAACTATCGTGTAATGTGCTCCATTACACGACGGTTTTGACTCAAAACCGTCGTGTAATGTGCATCATTACACGACGGTTTTGAAAAAAAAATTTAGGCATTTTTTGGTGATTTCCCATGGGTGGTCTAACCTGTGTGTTATCCAATACACGATCCAAGACATTTTCTTCAACATTGTATCAAAGTAAAAAATACGTATCATATATTACATTATAAGTTTACATATCATAATTAATAAATTGCATTACATAGCTAGCCCATTCTTCCCTAATCAAATCCCAATCATGAGAAGTAAAAAATTCTTTACTTTCAAGTACGTCAATTCCATTCAACACTATATCCCTCATAAAACCTAAAACTAAATAACTACATTCAATACTTCCCTCTTGGAGAGGGCAAGGATGGTCCAAGATTTTCGTTTTACAGTCTCATCTCTTTGTAATCCATTCTCCAATCATAAGCTTTCAATCCGTTAGGGCCCTAGCAAGTTCGTAAAATTCAAACTAATTAAGATGTATATAAATAAGATTAAATCAAAAATTAACGTATGAAAACTGACTTACATTTTCATTAGATTAGTAAAATCATCTCGTTTCTTCTCTCGAAGATGATCAAAATAAAGGACGAGGTCCTCCCATGGGTTAATGACTCCCAAAACCCAATGTCTCCCTCTGTTATGTGGCACAAGATCAAGTCGGCCTTTGGTGCGTCACACAAAAAGCTGACAAGAACATCGGTTCTCTCTCTCATGCCAGCATCTGTAGTATTTGTTCTAACCAGTGAGATCAAGGTTGGAGACACAAACACAAACTTATCAAGTCGCCTATTAATCCTACATAGTTCCTCCAAATATCTGCATAAGTGGATCAAAATTATTATTCTGCCTGACATATAGAAGAATTTCCACTTAAAAAAAATTTAGAGATAGAATCACGTATCTGATGTATACTAATATACAATTCACACTGATTTCTTTTAAATTAATGAACTCATAAATATCATCAAAGCTCAGAAAGACAGGCATGTTAAACCCCATGATCGTGTATGGTTTGGAACCTCTATCTGATTATCTTGACGCATAGAACTATGTGCGTAATAAGCCAAAGGCCCCATCTCCATGTTTATTTTATTAAAGTCGAACAAAGCTTGGTGTTATTGCACATCCTATTGTACCTCAGTTCGAAAGATGATCGTTTTTTTTCCAAGCTTTTTTTGGCATTTGTGTCCCTCAGCTGCTTGGTCAGGAACGTGAGTAGGCCCTCGACTCGTCTTGTTCATACTCATGTCGAACTCAACTAATGTTTTAGGCCAAGCAACAAACCCATTAACAACCTCCTCCATAGTTGTTGCCTCGTACGTCAGAATAGGTAATGCTGCTTTTTTTAATTTTGGCACATTGATTGACACTTGCACGTTCCCTTCACCCAGCGATATCCCATGGACTGTATCAGTGGAAAGGCTCTCCAACCATGCTCTTCCAAACGCAACAAGCAACTGTCCACCATGAAGTTCATCGAAAATATAGAGCTTACACTCCTAACTGTCGACCGGCATGGTTGGCGGATCAGATACTCCATGTTGTTTTTCTTGAACAGAGCAACTAGCTTTAAAGCTATTGTGTTGGTCTACGGTTGGCACATTCTCTTGGACAAACGATGGATCCACATCTTTCTGTGCACATAGACCATACACCAACGCCTTTAATTCTTTTATTTCACGTCTCATTGATAGTACCTCATTATCTTTATTCAAACTTTGATTTAGGTTCAAGTACTGAGACTGCTTAATGAACTTTGATTGCCCATGGATATGTCCTGGGTATTCGGGTCTAGATAATGCTTGCGTCAATACATCACTAGTGCCAACTAATTCGAAAGTGCCTTGGCTCTCCTGTGTGTTATACTCCATCTACAAGATAATAAAGAGAACTCATTTAAGCTTAAGTGTTATAAGTATTTATAGTGATGAATAATTTATTGTTAGTTAGTAAACTTACTATCAACTCGCTAACTTTTTTACATGTTAGATCTTTCCACTCTCCATTTGAGCCTATCCGTGAATCTAGCCACAACCCATCTCTTTTTTCCCATTTCCCAGACTTCTTAAACTGTAATTTAACATCGTTAGTATACATGAGGACATTAAATAAATTATTTGCCTATGATTTATTACAACAAAAATTTATTGACATACCTTTTCTTGGTCAAGCTTTCTATATCCGTCTCGGCCTGCTCTCGATAAGTTCGTTATTGGTCCTTATTTCGCTTTCACGATCCGAAAGTTGTTGGAATTGTGAGGATGTTCTCTACTGAACGAATTTCACCAATTCTCTTCTTCTATATTGGGGTAGTTGTGAATGACTTTTTAAGGCCGTGTCCACACACTATCTTCTGATACAAAGTCCTCAACAAACGTCTTGTAAAGATCATGTCGAAAATTCCTGGCAGCTTCACCACATGATTTTAAACAAGTACTTCGAAAGCAATTATCCACAGTGAAAGAAGTAACAATTTCTTTTCAAATTATTTCTTTCAATCCATCTAAATCACGGGATCTCCAATCTTGTATCCATATTGAAACGTGCTCTCGAGCGAGCATACCAATCCAGCTCATCAATTCATCACCGTGCTTCCCTTCTGATTACCCTTTCTCGTCAAAGGTGACTTCAATTCGTTCACCCCTTTTCCTTGCCATATGGACGCGTTTCATTATAGTTGCCCTTCGCTTGCCATCGGCATTAAGATTAAATGGGTTTTTCCATCGTACTCGTCCCTTTTGGAATCTTTTATTGTATTTTGGCTAATATTTTATTCCAACACTTACCTATATTTATTGCAACACAAATAAATAAATAAATAAATAAAAACAAGTATGGCAGACCAATATAATCAAATCAAATTAACATTCACTACCAATAATCTTAACAAAACCAAGCACACATTATATGAATTTTTTAAAATGACAAATAATTGCACAAACTTATTGTGTACTAATTTCACCAATAAACAACCTAAAACCATGATATTATCCAAAATAAAAGTCCATTTTGACATTTCATCGAGTATGTGATGTGCAAAAAAAACCGTGTAGCAAATTATGTGTAAAGTGCCAAAATCGTGAACAAAACATTTGAAAATATAGAGCAACAACTAAAAAACCAAGCACACTACACTAGCATCAAATTTCATATGATTATCCAAAATAAAAATCCATTTTGACATTTCATCGAGCATGTGGTGGGCGGGAAAATCCGTGCACCACATGCACCAAAACTTAGAGCAACAACTAAAAAACCAAGCACACTACACTAACATCAAATTCCATATGATTATCCAAAACAAAAATCTATTTTGGCATTTCATCGAGCGTGTGGTGAGCGGAAAAAAAACCGTGCACCACATGCACCAAAACTTAGAGCAACAACTAAAAAACCAAGCACACTACACTAGCATCAAATTCCAAATGATTATCCAAAACAAAAATCCATTTTGGCATTTCATTGAGCATGTGGTGGGCGGAAAAAAACCATGTTAAGCAATGTGTGTAAAGTGCCAAAACCGTGAACAAAACATTCATCTCCAAAGCGCAACAACAAAAAAAACATTCAAACAACACTACAAATTACACTTCAAGTAAGTTATTAAAGTATTGTGTGTTTGTTGTTTTGTTAGAAAAGAAGAAATTAAGCAATATGGGAGTCACCTTGCTTTTCTTTAAAGAAAAATAGTCACAGCCACACCGAGAGAGCGAGGGGGTAGGCGGCTTGACCGGCAGTGGCGGCGGCGGCGACTTGACCGGATTTTAAGAGAGAGGTGACGGTGGGTGGGCGAAGGAGGTGGGTACGTAGGAGAAAACTTTGAGTTGTCTAGAGGGTGAGGGCCGAAAATGAAGAGAAATGAAGAGGAAAGTGTATTTAAGTAATGGGTTTTCGCACGGATTTGAAAGCATGAAATTTAAAAATTTTGAAAATTTTTGGAGGATTACACGACGGTTTTATTTTGAAAATTTTCGGAGGATTACACGACGGTTTTGTCCAAACA
The DNA here is from genome assembly GCA_025413485.1 of Ficus microcarpa. Lineage (NCBI taxonomy): Eukaryota > Viridiplantae > Streptophyta > Magnoliopsida > Rosales > Moraceae > Ficus > Ficus microcarpa. Next base: position 3,387,728 of record CM046382.1, on the reverse strand, counting down.
CCGTTGTGTAAATGTAGTCTCCGAAATATGTGAATTTTAAACTATTTTTGTAACCTACACCTTCAATATTGTACACTTGTCAACCATGTTTTTGGCCTATCTATAATAACCGACCTTTCTGCAAATTCACGATTTCCTTTTCAGGGAATCAAAGTTTGTAATATGTATGTTTATGTAAAATGCTCGTTCTGATTTATCAGAGCATTATTGAGTTCTTGTGATATTTTAAGACTGGATGATAAGTTATTTATGTAAGTATGAAGCCTTTAGTGGAAAAATGTGCAATTTGGATTTACGATTCTATGTCAGTCATTGTTGACTGAAATAGCCTATGGTAAGGTTAAGACGGTACTACAGTATAATTAGCAGCATGGAAATTATACTGTGAGAAAGTTTATCGTTAAACATGAATAAGTAAGAATAAAGTATGAGATCACTGTAGAAAAATCAAGCATAATATTTAAGGCAATAAGAATAAAGCAGTTTTAGGTTTTAAAGAAATGGCCAAACGGTGCCTAATGGGAGGACACCTCGTTTTTTAATACAAATGGATGATCATTTGAGGAATCTTTGGCCACTAAACATTCCTTATGAATGGCTACCTCATAGGGACCAAAATGCAAATATTTTATTTTTAGAGGCCAATATGCAATTTTAAGAAAATTGAGTAAGTATGGATTTTTAGAAAATTAAGAAAGCATTAATAGGATGACTAAGCAAGAATTTGGAAGCTAAATGCCTCCTTTATAGCCGGCCACCTCATAAGGACTTACGTGCAAAATATTTTATCTTTATAGACTAAAGTGCAAATATTTTTGTCTTTAGGGGTCAAAGTGTAATTTTGAGAAAATTATGTGATTATAGATAAATATGGAAATTTTTGGAGTTATAGATTTTTCTAACTAGAGTTTCAAATCCAACTAAGCCAATGACCAATTGCAAGCTTAGTTAACTTGGTTAGAAACCAAAGAAACGAGTTAGGGTTTGGTGAATCAAAATTTACCTAACCATGTTCTTCCATATGGACTTACTAGAACCGGCCATCTCATGGTTTTATGACTAAATATTTTATTTTTAAGGATCATTATGCAAATTATGAAAATTTGAAGTTCATTAGAACTTGACACCTCACATTTTTAGCCTTGCTAAGTAAGCATTGTAGCTTTGCTTACTTGGCTATGTGTTGTGTTTCAATGTCCCTTTACTTAAAATATCATGATCCGCAACCTCTTGTGGTACACAAGCAAAGATTGTGTTTAGGGACTCATAGGCAAATAAGGAAATAAGCGGTTTATGGAAAGTTTGATACCACATGCTACTAGCTTTGATGAGCAAGTTCCTAGCCTTGCTCACTTGGCTAGCTAAGACATACATAACATGGCCGGCCACCACAAGGAGAGGACACCTCATGCTACTGGCTTTGATGAGCAAGCTCCTAGCCTTGCTCACTTGACTAGCTAAGACATATACAACATGGCCGGCCACCACAAGGAGAGGACACCTAATGCTACTAGCTTTGATGAGCAAGCTCCTAGTCTTGCTCACTTGGCTAGCTAAGACATGCACAACATGGCCGGCCACCATAAGAAGAGGACACCTTATGCTTCTAGCCTTGATGAGCAAGCCTCCTAGCCTTACTTACTTGGCTAGTTTAAGCAAGCTTAGCCGGCCATCACATAAGGGTTCTTGAGCAAATAATTTTACTCTTAGGGATTATTAAGCAATTTAAGAAATAAGTGATTTCACCTATAAATAGGTGGAAGTAAAATCACTTCAAGAACTTTTAGTGAAACTCAGAGTTGTGCAGCTCATCTCCATAACCTTTTCCCCTAAGATCCGAACCAAAAAGAAAAGAAAAAAAGATAAGAAGAGTGAGCAAGAGTTAGAGGCCAGTTTTGGTGCTATGAGTGTGTGAGGAAAAACTTTTCAACCATAGCCTAGATCCACCTTCTTGAAGTTTGAGGTAAACCTTTTACCCTCTAGTTCCTCAATTGAGTTTTGGTTTAAGATTTAAGTGTATTTATGTGTTGGAAATGTTAGAGCATAAGCTCACTCTTTAATTTCATGCACTAGGGTTTTCGGTAAGTGCTTGATTTTGCCTAATTAGGAGTTGGTGGTCTCTAGTTATGATTTGATGCAAGTTTATGATTTTTGAGTTAGAAGTTAGTAGGCTGTGAGGATGCCTATTACCTATTTGCTATGTTTGTTTATGCTCAAAAATAATGTCTTATGAATGAATAAGAAAAAGGATGTGTTATGTAGCAATAAGGGTTTGAGAAAACCCTAAAAACCCTAAATTGGTATGGATCCCCATTTGGGATTGCACAGAGATGATATGGGTAAAAAATGAAAGTATGATCACAAAAATATTATGAAACGCCCTGCATGCTTATTATAGACTCATGGTTTTAACTGTTCGAATTAGTACGTACGTAATTTTACATAAGAACTCGTTTGACTGAAATCTGCCACTTTCGGATTTAAATGGATAGTTTTCTAGAAACAAGATTTTGAAGCTCTTAGAGGCCGAATTTGGAAAAAGTCAAAACTGCAAAGTTGTAGGGAATGAAAAATTCTAGGGGGCAGCATAGATCATTTTTAAAAATAAGGCTCCTAAGGCCTCCGTTTTTATCAAAACCCGAGACAAATCTTTAAGGTTAGTGAAAATGGTCAAAAATTTTCTAAAGAAGAAACAAGCAAGTTCGAGACAGATTCAAAGTTTTGACCAAAAACAAAAGTTTTAGATTTTGATGTTGTCTACAACTTTCATGAAGGAAATTTTATGAAATTCAAAATAGATTTTGAAGAAAACACTAGATTTCCAAAACTGTGTAGGGTATGATCAATTTCCATAAAAGATTTTCAAAATAGGCAAATTCCTACTCGCACACTAACAACCAAGTTTATTGGATTAAGTTAGTTAAATGCAAGTTTGAATCATAAAAGGATAGAATGATTCTTACCTTACGATTCTTCTGGAAACAGGAAGGTAACTTGTTACAGTGTTTTGGCGGAACCCAGGATTAAGGATTTAGCATAAGTGGTAAGTACAACTCCGCCTACAGTATAGATGAAAAATGTTTTCACTGCTCATTTATTTTCAAGCTCATGCATACATGTTGAAGTGCATATGATTATTGTAGCATCATGAAGCATGCTCACTAATGCTAAATCATTTGGTAAGAATGATAACCCAATTTCAAGTAAGAAACTATTTAAAAGCATGAAAAGATTTCAAGTATGAAATGATTTTTCAAGTATGTAAGAACAAGTTTTCAAGAATGAGGTGAAACAAGTTTTCTCATGTCGTACCGACCTGCACTAGGTTAGGTTTGGTCCATGGTTTGAGTTGGACAGGGCTGGCCGCCCTAACTACTCCATAGCTACGCGTCACAATACGTACACTTATGTTATGTAAGGGCCCTAAAAAGAAAATTATGTTAAGATAAGAAAGCACAAGGAAAGCATAAATGGTTCATGCGTTATGATTTATGAAATGTTTTGCGGTTTAATAGTTGTACTTGCTGAGCAAAAGCTCATGACTTGCGTCTATGCTGTAGGTAAGCAACCTATCGGCAATCCTTGATACAAGACGGTGGAGCTTGGCATGGCGAATTATGAAACTTGGGATGGAGTCCGCTACATATTATAATATTTATAATAGTCATGATATTATGTACATACTTATATATGTATGATACTCAAGTACTTCTTCAAAAATAATGTGCAATATGTATATGTAAATAGGTTAACTTCCTAAGTTGTTTTAAAATATATATATATATATATATATATAAGTATTCTGTACTTCCGCTGAGATAAGATAAGCTAAGTAATTATGTAAGATAAGTATGGTAACGGCCTACGTAAGGTGGGACGTTACACTATTCATAATCTAGCAGTTCATTTTTGATCAAATGGTCTTGGTTCACATGCCAGACATATCCAGAATTTTGCCCCTACCGGATGTAAGACAATCCCTATAATATAATTATAGATATATATATATTTTTAGGAAAACTCTTTGGTGCGGTAGCCGAATGTCCAACCATGACAAGTTCGAGAGAGAGAAAGGGAAAAAGAGAGAAATGTGACAAGTTCGAGAGAGAAAGAGGGAGAAAGAGAGAGAAAGGACAAGTCGTCGGCAACTTCCCAATAGTCGGCAGCAAAAAGGCCAAGCTAGAAGTTCCTCAGTAGCTCGTGGTGATAGTAACTGATGAAAAACTTCACCTTCCCTTGCTACTGCTTGTCCTTAGGGTTCAGCTTCCAGAGGTGGCGGCGGCAAAAAGCCAAATCGGATAAGCTCGAGGACTTCACCAAAACTCATGGCGAAGTTGTCTCTTTGATGGCACTGCCTTCGTCGAGTAGCAAGTCGACGAGTCTCTTTCTTTTGGGTTGTATCCCAACCCATGTACGCAAGCTCTCTCTCCCTCTCCCCCTCTCATCACTGCCCTCCATTTTGCATCCAAGGGCTTCGAATGAGCTGTCGTTCGTGTCTGGCAAAAGTTGGGTGTTGGACATAAGAACGTTTGTATATTTTATCTTTATAATAAAAAAGAAAAGAAAAAGAAAAAGAAAAGATATTTAAGGCTCCATTTAGATTACATGTCTATTTTTACAAAGAAAAATTTTCTTATTTTTAATAAGAAAGTCTTTTCTTTTGAGATAATATGGTGTTTGGATATGTAAAAAAAAAAAAAAAATTATTTTTGAAAACAAAAGGTTGATCAGAATGAGAAAAAATGATATTGGGAATGATACATTGTGAGACAAAGTTTGAAATTATATATATATATATTTTTTTTTTTTTTTCAAAAATGAGATAATGATAGTAAAATGTGAGACAATTATTTTTTTACAAATATTTTCTTATTTCAGAAATTTGGTATATCATCCAAAAATAGGGTAAGTCGATTCTAAATTCCAATTTCCGTTCCTTTTTTTTTTTTTTTTTTTTTGGAGGGTCCAATTCCCATTATTGCTCTCAATAGTAGAAACTAGAAACTACAGAAAGCTTGTGAAAGAGAGAAAACAAAGACAGAGAGAAAATGGGATTTGAGTCGCTGGGTGATCTAGCGTATTACACAATCCTCACCAAATTGGGAGCCAAAGACACTGCGAGAGCCTCTTGCGTCAATAAGAAACTGCGATCTTCGGCCTCTGATGACTCTCTCTGGGCCCTCTTCTGCTCGCAAGAGCTTGACCTCTCTCACCCCCTCGATCCTCTCGGCAATCCCCTCGCTTCTTTCAAGGTAAATGCTGCAAAACCCATGTTTTGTTCTTCTTTTTCGGATCTGGATTTTTTGTTCTTGGACAAATTTTTGGCTTAATTACGCGTAAAGGTCTGAACTTTGTTGGATTTTGGATTCTGGGTCGGTCTTATTCTGTCCCAGTTGGTGGGTAATTTAGCAATTTGATTCAACAAATTGAGCTAATTTGCTTCAAGACTTTAAATGGCTTTTCCGCAGATAGTTTTTGATTGCTTTTTAATCTTCTTTCACGCAGTTTTTTATGTAATGTGTTTTTTAAGGCATGACTTGACACTTGAGTGATAATCAATGTTATTTTGTCATCAGTTCTGTCAACTTCACAGTTCTTATCAGAAGTCAGGTAAGATTAATGGAAAATACTATGATTTCTATATTTGTATTCGACTTCCATACTGAGCCATTCCATTTTGTCATATTAGTGGAAGATCATTTCTTGACTTCTTTATCTGTTTCTTTTTTCCCCCCTTATTGGTACCTTCCCAGGAATGTTATCAATTTTGGCGCGAATCATTCAGTATGTATCCTTGGTCGCTTGTTAAGCGAGTTAAAAGGTGTTGGGGAAGACTTAGAAACTGGTTGACGGTAAATTTTCCGGAGGCTGAGGCTACACTTAGAAAGGGCGCATCGGAAGCAGATATTGAAGAATTGGAAAGCATCTTGAATGTGAAATTGCCTCTCCCAACGAGGGTCCTCTATCGATTATATGATGGTCAGGAATTTAAGGATGAAGATTTTGCAAAGAGTCTTTATGGCTGTCCGTTGGGCCTCATAGGTGGTTATACTTTCTATAACCGTTCTGTAAATGTGTATTTGTTGCCTTTGAGTGAAGTTATCTCACAATCGGAGGAGATGAGACGTCATCCAGGTTTATCCAGCAGATCAAAATACATTGTTGTGGCTGCTTCGTCCACGTTCATTAAAAAGTTGTTTTTGCTAAATTGTAACAGTGGTAAACTCTATGTTGGTACCATGAATCTTTCAACTACCGGAGAAATGCTTCCATGTGTACCAAATGAATTGATAAGGTCAGTGCATGATCTTACTGGTGACCAACAGCAGGATGCCATGTTGCTATGGTTGGAAGAACATGCTCGTTGCTTGGAAAATGGCATTATCAAACTTCGCGAACAAAACAATTTCCGTAGTATCTGTTTGTTTCCTGAGGAACCTCCCTTGTGTACTACTGCAATAACCTCCGGCGTAAAAGTAAGTAGTAGCATGAATTAGATACGCACAAGCACACGCGCACGCGTGAACACACACACACACAAATATATATTATCCTTTTCGCTCCTCTCTATTGAGCATAGTAAGGAACACAATTTTATAGGTGGATCATTAGAATGCGAATTCAATTTCTTTTTACACCTGCCTGTGTGATGGGGATCTCATGCCTAATATTGTTTGAAACATGAGTTCGTGTTTCCTGAAAGTGAAACCATGTTTCAAAGAATTTGTCATTTTGTTGATGTTTTAGAAAGATTTTTATATATGCATTTTATGCTTCCAAGGGCTCGAATCAAAACTTCTTTAAGATTGTTTTGTTAGACATGCTTTTAAAACAAACCAATGCAAGTGATTTGACAATTCTCAATTCTCCGGATGCACTATTTTCTAGTGACGGATAAGGGTTCGTTACAATGTCATGTCTAAAATTATACCGTCTGATTGACACCTGCTACTAGGTGTGCAAAGTCTTCTTGACCGTGATAATTTTACAACAATGACCCATCAGCTTCAACAGCATCGGTGACAACTTAGACTAATAGAACAACAATGACAATACCTTTTTAGTTTTATTTATTTTATTTTATTTTTTTGGTTGATTTTTGCATCTTCCAGTTGCCAAAGAATTTGTTTAAAAAATAAACAAATTCTTTCAGGATATATGTACTTAAAAGATTTTATTTGAGAAATAAGAGGAATTAGGAGTTGTGGAGTAACTTCACACTTAGCAAAATAAACATGTTACTTTGGTAGCGGGGTGGTAGCATCTAAAATCTGCAGGTTATGAAGATCGTTTTTGAAATCATTTTGATCAGTTGATTCCTTTTTGTCCTCTTACTATTATTCATTGAGTTGGGTCAAATAATCTTGTAAGAATATAAATTTGTTGCTTTGATGAATGATGAGTTAATTTCGTTGGTTTATGTTGTACAAGAAGCTTTTTTAGTGACATCAGAATTTATATCATGAATATAAGGCTCATTTGCTAAATTGTTGTTGTTGATCTTATTAACACTACATACGATGGCGTGCATAACTATTGTCATCAATTCTATTTTTACATGGAAACTAACAAAAGTTTACTTTTGATCTTAGATTCGTGCTTCTGCTGTGCTTATTCCAGAGTTTTCTGACCTTCAAGATGAGGAGGAAAAGTATTTGTTTACTTATTCAATTCGCATGTCCCTTCTTCCCGAAGGATGCATTATCAATGGAGTGTCATTCAGCTCTTGCCAACTGTATTGGAGACACTGGATCATCCGTGCTGATGATGAGGTAGTATCTGCTGTTAATGGAGAAGCTGTAATTGGAAAGGTATGAAAATGATTAGTGCAGCTTGCTCTGCATTATCTGTCCTTGAATTCTAAGTTAAAGGATTTGAAAACTTAAAGGCTTTTACCTTTTTTCAGTGTCCTCTCTTGAAACCGGGCCATAAGGAATTTGTTTATGAGAGTTGCGCACCTCTACCATCTTCTGAAGGTTCCGTTGAAGGTTATTTTACGTTCTTTCCCGGCAGGTACCCCCGTTAAAGTGTTTTCTTCCCCTTTTTTCTTTTTTTTTTCTTTTTTTTTTTCCTTTTTTTTCCTTTTTTAGATTTAGAACTTATATTGTTTTGGGAAGAGAGAGGGGGAGAGACTGCTGACAGTCTGGCCGTGGGAGTATATTTTTGTATTTAAGCTGTTACGCTTTGGATTTTTTTTGTATTTTTTAGTTTTTGAGAATCTAATTAAGTTCAAGTAGTTAGAGAATCTGCCTTTAGAGAAGTACGAGCCCTAGTATGGAGGGAGAGAAGCTGCCTTCACTTGTTAGTGGTCCGAGTTCGAGTAAGTTCTAGAGAGAGACCAATTTTTATCCCAATTCTGGTGAGGGAGAAACCAAGTTTGTGCCGATTCTAGAGAGGCCGAGAGAGAGAATTCGAGTTTGCCTATTTTGAGAGGGAGTGAGTGAAATAAAGTCAATTGGTTTCTGCAAATGATTTTAGGGGACCGTGTCGGAATCCAGAGACTAAAGGAGAGAGTAACTATTTTTTGCTTTTATCCTGATCTTAGGATCGTTTTACAGTTTATCTTGATAAATAAAGTTGTTATGTTTTGCCTTTTGTTATGTTTTTTGTTGGGAGGGTTCAAGGGGGGTTGGTCTTACCTGAATCTTTATCAGTTCTTTTAGAACATGAATCATTCAATCTGACTCAATTTTTTTGTCAACCTCTTTGTCATCAAGTAATGGAAACTGAATATAGAGAAGAGTGAACCATGATTTCGCATTGTATGGGACAACTCTTGAGTTTGATTATTGCTCCAGCAACGCATTAGTTAGACAGTAGAATCGAGTCTGAAGAAAATTAGAACCAAGATAGAATAGAGATAGAACCACCAAGAATTAGAGAACAGGGAGATCACGGACATATCACAGAATTGAAATTACGAACTCTTATATGTGTGGGCTAACCAAATAATAAACTAGGAAACAAAACCAAAATGAAGTAAGCAAACTGGGTATTGGAAAAAAGAAAAAGAAAAAGAAACATATCCCAAAATAACAAAATCTTAATTAGGTAAAAAAATAATAATAATAAAAAAAATTGATCTCCATCACACAGTCATTAATTTCCTAGCCATTCAATTTTTCGTCTCTATTTTTGTTTGAAAGAGGAAATTTCGTTAAACTCATTAAGGAGATACAAAGACACTAATTGTAACAATTGATTTCGTAGTACATGAGACAAAACTCTTCAATAAGAAAGAAGGTCTAATGATGCTCAAAGGAAAAAACGTATGCTTGAGGCCTGATAACGAGTATAGAACTCAGCAAACTGAAATTGAGCACATAATTTTTTTCATCTCTATTGCTCTAATAGTTTTATACTCCTATTTTGGAGGAATGAACAGAATTGCAGCTAGCTTATTTTCTTGTTGTAGCTTGCATGCCTTTGGCTCTGATGCCAAAAGATTTCAAGGAGCGATTCCTAGATTTCCGGTGAATGCTATTATTTCTATGTTTTCTTGTAATAACCCATCTCAAAACTTAATCAACATCCGTTCAATTTTCCCTTTACAATTATATATCAGCTGTTCTCTTTTTAAAAATGTACTAGTATAGGAATTAAAGGCTGTCTTATTTTATGTCCCGTTTATTTTTTCGGGTTTGGGAGATACAAGACAATTCTAGTGTTTTATTTCACAATATTAAATTGTACTAAATATGGTACTTTCTTTTTCAGGTTGAGCGAACCGAAAGGTGAACCATTTAAAGTAACAGTGGCACCGTTCCCTCTCCAGCGACCAGACTACATTTTCTGAATCCTCAAATTTGCTGAGGTGCTTGTCCCGCCCTGTTTTTCGAAATTTGCATGTTAAAAGTTCTTCGCTTTTAAGCAACCGTACTAGCTTTGGTGGATTGCAAGCTATCAAGTGTTTATATATGTAATATAAATTCCAGGCTTACTTGGCTGTCTAGCTTGGAAGTACAGTTAAACTAATTCCGTCCTGCTGAAGTTTCGCAGATGTTTACAGTCTCCACAAATGGTAAAAGCAAAGTTCCAAAAAATAAAAATAAAAAGAGAGAGAGAGAGAGAGAGATATATATATATATATAAGTCTAGTTGAATGCTTGATGCAGTGGCTCAAATGATGCAGGTCATGGTTACTCCTATAGTTAGTACATTTTATCTAAAGTTTATTGCAGTTTAATTAACAAAATTTAGGGGAAAAAAATCAGGTAAACGGGTAATTTTCAAACTCTTTATTCAAATAAATGACTGAAATTTACCGATGACTGATGCTCCAAGACCAAGAGTTTTCACAGCCAAAGCTATTGAAGCTGTTCCCTCTCATGAATCACCGCTTTCTGCATGCGCTGCCTTCGCACCTCATTAAGAAAAAGGAACATTAATCAATATATATTAACATTCATCAAGTGATCAATCATGGATTAATAATTTTAAAAAAACGATCAGTTTTTAATTTTACTAGATTTCGATCAATTTAGAAAAATAATTTCTGTAAAAAAAAAAAAAAAAAAAAAAAAAAAAAAAGGACTACATATCCACAAATCCCTAAAATTTATGCTAGAGTTTCTCAGTATTCATTGAAATCGGCAAGTTTTGTTTTTATCCCAATTTAAACTTGCCTCTAAAGCTTTATTTTATCTTGTTTTTTTTTTTTTTTTTTTTTTTGAAAAGGGGGAATTATATTCAACTAAACAAGACTTATAAACACCAATGCGAATAACCCATAATACACGCGACAAAACCTTCAACTAAGATGAGATCTATTGGTAATATCTAATGAAACTTAGGGAGAGATATACACCGAGATTTGATAATAGAAAAGTTTCTCGGCACACTAATATTCAAGCACACATAAAACTCATTTTGAAAAGATATTTATAATTGATAGAATCTTCTAATCAATTGAGAGCCAGTAACTTGTAACACTAAAGCCACCACTAACTCTGCATGAGTAAAAGCCCAACGGAACCCAAACACTGCCAGGACATATATCTGGTGGACCACAAACAAACGCGAGAGGTGGGGAGACCACTTCAGATATTACAAACTCAAAATAAAAACAAAACCATGAGTTACAAAAACTATCAAGCAAAATCAATATTGTCATTATTGGCCACAACCAACTACAACAAAATAGAAACAAAACCCTAACAACAAGATAAGAACCATGAAGACAAGCCCACACATCTCACCCAAGAGGTGGGGAAACGCGGAGTCATGAAGTACTAGAACCATAGCAGATGGAGCACCACCCTTACGTGAAAACCATAGGAAAACCACCATCGACGCCATGCACCCACCCGCAAAGGCCACCTGCTCCCAACTCAACCTTGACTAGGGGTTGAGCCCAAAGAGTTGCAAAGCCTATGGAAAAACGATGGGCCTAGAAGAAACTATTGAAATCCGACAACCCTACTCCTCCACCTCGGCAAAAACCCAAACCCTCCAGCCACAAGGCCACATCTATCTTTGGATCCTTCATTGTGGAACTCAAAGTTTCATCTCTGGGGCTAGAAATCTGGGGGACGATTGAATGCCACTGCAAACTCCAGCCCCTAAAGAGGGCACACCCAAAGAAACCCTAGCACAAGGGGAGAGAGAGAGAAAGAGAGACGTTGTCCTATGGCTGTAAAATGTTTGAGCACCTTAGTTTTATTTTTATCTTCATTGATCATTAACAAATTACATAAAAGTTACAAATTATAAAATCAACTAAATTGCTAAAGGCTATCGAATATATCAAAATTAAGAGTTTTCACTTTTAAGGTTTTTTTGAAATGTAATAAATTCCCTTTCTGAACTCTGTCATCAGTGTTAATATGCCCTATGAACTATAAAATGTGCCTACTGTGCCTCTTGAACTTTAACATGTACATCAAGTAGTCCCCTCAGTTAGTTGCTGTTAGTTTTTCCGTTATCTTTAATGTCAAAACGCCTCATAAACTTTGCTTTTGTGTCAAAATGTCCCATGATCTTTTCATTTATGTCAAAATGCCTCTTGATCTTTAATATTTATATCAAACTACCCATGATCTTTAATAATTATGTCAAACTACTCCTGATCTTTAATATTTGTACCAAACTACCCCATTTATATTATTTAATTATCTAATATTGTATAACTACCTAATAATTATTTACTTTTTAGAACATGTAAAAATATATATTTATTATAAAAAGTGATATGCGTATTTTTTTTAACACACCTTTTTTTTATTTTACTCATTTTAATTCAAGTTTATTTGGTTTATGAGTTTACTTATGCATAGTCATAGTTGGTAGGACTCAGATGCAAGATTTGGATTTCAAATTGCTATTTACTAGGTCTACATAATTTGAAATCATAATCATAACGAATTTCATTTATGTATTTGCTTTAAACCCATAATAAGAATAAGTATTATAAGTTTACTCTCATACCCATTCTTAGTTATATATATTTTTTAATTTAAAAAACATTAGTTTGCATAATTTTGGTACAATATTATCATTCATAATTAAAATAAAAATTGTAATATTAGGACAATCAAATAATAAACATAAGTTGTGTAGTTATTTTTGTTTAAGAAAATCAAAATGAATGTAAATTTGAATTAAAATAAAAAAATAAAAAAAAAAAGGTGGGTCAAAAAAAGATACATTTTCTTTTAGCAGAAATTTTTTTTTTTACCTATTCTAAAAAAGTTAATAATTCGTAGATAATTATACAATATTAGATAAACAAAATAAGACAAATGGAGCAGTTTGACATAAATATTAAAGATCAGGAGCATTTTGACACAAATACAAAGATCAGGGGTCATTTTGATACAAAAGCAAAAGATCATGGGGTATTTTGATGCAAAAGCAAAAGATCATGGGGTATTTTGACATTAAAGATAACGAAAAAAGCTAACGAAAACTAATAGAGGGAGAAACTTGACACATACATTACAATTCATAGGACAGAATAGGTACATTTTATAGTTCAAAGGACATATTAACACTGTAGCAAAGTTCAGACGGAGTTTATGACATTTTTCCTTTTTTGAAATTCCTAACATTTATAAGATAAATTGATAGGTTTGTCCTTAAACTTTTAAGTTTATGTAATGTAATATCCTTTTCTTTTTCGGTAACTTAAGTGACCCTAAAATATTAAAAATGTTAATATAATAATAATTTCCGATATTTTTGGACATAAGTTGTTAATGAGCATTGATTCTGATCAAAAAGTAACCATCATATGCATGTAATTATATTTGTAGCATTTTTTTTTTTCATATTCTTCGTTTTTTTTTTTTAGTTCTTTAAATATATAATTACATGTGTATGAGGGTTATTTATCAATCTCCATAGATATTTTCAGATCGCGAGACAGAATATTCTTTGCGGCGGCACTATACTAGATTTCTATCATTTTTGGAAAGTGAACGGACAGCCAACCTTCCCCTTCGCACAATGTTTCTGAACTTGCTCAAGAATCAAAGATTAGCACTTCGAAGTGCCTCTCGTTAGAGTTACACGACGGGCATGTGATGATGCATCGTATAGATGCAAGAGTTGATAACTCAGTGGGTCCATGTATGGACTAATTAAGTTCTCCACTGGGAGAGGTTTAGAGGAAGTAGGCTGGACATCTATATGGGCTTCATGTGATTCGATACCAACCACTATGTATTGCAAGAAACTCCTATGCCTAGCTAAGTATACCTAATGACAGCCTTAAAGAGCCTCTTCACACTTACCTGCCTATTAATTAATCAAATGGCATAACATAAGGGGGCTTTCCTTTGTCATAAATCCATAGACAACATTCTGGAACTTCCAAACCAAAGAAATGCAACATAAGGATTTTTTACGTTTCAATAGAATGAATTCGGTAAGAGTAGAATACACTCTATGATCGATCGAAGGTCCTGTACCACTTGAACTCAAATTTATCTTACCTTCAATCCATTTTTGTCTAGCCAACTTATAACAAAATGTTAGGTTGTAATTTTGATAAAAAATTGATGCTCACTTATGGATTCATTCAAAAGTTAACAAAAAGAACTATTGTAACAATGTTTTTAAAAGTTTAGAGTCATTCAATCTACAAAGAGAGAGAGAGAGAGAGAGAGAGAGAGGGGTAACCAATTCAAAAATTTAGGGACTAAACGAACAAGTAACCTAATTTTGTAAAGTAAATTTCAAAGTAAAAATATATTGTTAGAAATCAAGTTCTTTTTTGAAGTTAGAAATCAATTTTTTGTCAATACAACGTTATAGATATATATATTATAATGACTCAACGAAAATATAGTAAAAACTAAGAAACAACACCATAAATAGCTATTATTTTTACGGAAAAAGAGCAAAATATAGCGTTTTTGAAGAAGAGTAATAGTAAATTATAACATAAACTTTTAAACATAATAATAAATGGCATAATCAAATATATGATTACATAATATCAAAAAAATTAGTCCCCCTTCCTCTTCTCTATCTCTAATTAACATAAAACTAAGCACATAAATTTGTTGTTAAAAAATGACTGTAAATTCGATAATTTTTTTAATAGAAAATTCAAGAGAATCTAAGGATATACCAGAAATATATACTATAACTTATCATCTTTTAAAAAACATTCTATAAACTTCAAAGTTACGTACAAAATAGGTTATTTGCTACAATTTTCCTTCTTTTTTTAAAGACCGTAAATACCAAGTTTATGCATAACAATAATGTTAAAATATTTCTTTTCTTGAAATGAAAATTATCATTCAAAATAAAATGAGATACAAACACCAATACTAAAGAAAAAACAACCTTGTGTTACAAAAGACATAACCCTTGACTAATAACAATTCTTTCAATAAAATCTGATAAAACTAAATGAGGAGGACATAAGCCGAGACCAATTGACTGGAAAATTCATCGAATTCCTCGGCAATCCTCTAATCGAGCATGCACAAAGCTCTTTAAAAAAAACATCTACAATTGATGGAATCTTCTAATCGATTGAGAGACAGTCACTCGCAGTACAGAGATTGCAACACACTCTGTCGAGTCATAACACTAGCGGAACCAATAGACATATACTGCTAGAAAAGAACTCAAGTGGAACACACATAGAAAAACAAATCTGAGGTGGGGAAACTACATCTTTTATTACAAAATTAAAACTAAAACACAAGAACAAACCATTATTATAAAAAAAAAAAAAATCTACAAAATTCTCGCCCTACGTGAAACAACCACTCTGCCGCATGCCACAACTAAAGAAAAATAATCGGCTTGAGATAAGAGATTGCCGCACCCATCATTGGACAACCAAGGTATTGTTGGATCCCAAACCACGGAAGCTTGTCAGCTAGATATGATCGATAAATTCCCATCTAGAACCTTCTGACTCCATTCCTACCAAAATCATCAAACCAACGATGACTCTCGCCAGCCACAGTGATGGAAGTCCCATATGAAAGAAAACCCTAAATGTGAGAAATTTGAGAAAACAAGGAGCAGAGAGAAAGGCCTAAAAGCTCCGAATCAAAGAATGTTGATTTTCGTAAATGAATAACGTAGTTTAGGATATTTAACGTAATAATGTATGAGTAGTACTTTCATAATATGTTGACAGTAAATAGTCAACTTACGCAAGCAATTTATAAAGTAAATTTATCATAAATGAATTGGTTCATATATATATATATAATTTATTTCAAATAATTTAAAATCTGTTAATTACTTTTAAGTTTGGAAAAAATTCTATTGATCGCAGTTCTCCTTAATTAAATTGCCATAAGAATATGATTCCTGTTCGTTTTATTCTTTTCCATGTTTGACCACATTCTCCGTCTTAAATTATAGAAAAATATTAAGGACATCAATTTTAATATCAATTTTTGAATATGAATTTATGTGATAAATGAGTTGTCATTTTTTTTATTGATAAGTGGTTAAAATATTGACGCATCAATTGATTGATGCAACTAATGAAAAGATAGAGTTGTTATTTTTTATATTGATAAATGATTAAAGTATTAAAACATCAATTGATTGATTCTACTAATAAAAAGTTGACAAATGAATTGATATTTAAAAAGTTAAAATTAAAGTTGATATCCTTGACATTACTCTAAATTATATATATATGATATGACAGCCATAGCCCTACCTACTTTCTAGATTTTTTCATTCAAATCATATCATAGAAAATCAATATTGAGGAGATTTTTTTAAACTAAAGAAAAAACAAGAAAAGAGTCAATTGAGTAACTTGTTATTCTCAATGTAAGTGAAGACCTGTCTTGGCCAAAATCCAAAATCTTTTCTTTCACCGCTATGTTTTTGACTTTTGGTATTGAGACCAAACAAGTTTCCGTCAATTAGATCTTACCCTATGTTTTGGATGACGTATCCAATTTCTAAAATTGAAAAACTTTTTTCATTGTTATTTCATTTTAAAAAAGAAAAATTATTTTATTTTCAAACTTATTTTATATAGTATCCTTTTGAAAAAAAAAATAAAAAAATAAAAAGTAATCTTTTTAAAATCTTCTCGCAATGCACAATTTTCAATATAATTTTTTTTCATTCCAAACAAATTTTTTGTTTCAAGAAGAAAATTTTTTACATATCCAAATACCATCTTATTCTCAAAACTAAAAGCCGTTTCATTTAAAACAAGAAAATTTTTGTTTTTAACTTCTCTATTTATTTATTTATTTTTTTTTAAAGTTCAACTTCTTTGATATCACAAAAAAATACGTTAGACCAATCAGGTGATTTTAGTGTAATGTTTTTCAACTAATAACATGTAACAAGATTCACAATATGAAGTTAATATAATACAATATTGTAAATAAAAAGTTACATATAAATTAACTAGTTGTTATAAATTTTCAAACATAAAATCACATGTGCCGTATGGTATATGATACTAGATTCAAGATATTTCTATACATAGTTAGCTTCAATAATGAAAATGTCGATGTGGATAGGGCTATCAGGGTTTTGATTTAAGGATAATGTCGACGAAAATCTTGGGAAAAAAATTGATACTCAAAGAAAAACTTATAATTTTTTGCTAAAACTTTACAAAATGTTAAAAAATAAAAAAAAAATCAAGTTTAATTAATATGAACTAATTTTATAAAATAAAAAAAAAAAAAAACAAGATTTTTTTAATTAAATATGAGAGTTATATTGCATAGTGTAATAGGAAATCACAATAATTATGCACTAATTGTAATTATTATATTTTATAGAAAGTAAATATCAATCATAAGAGAATACATATAAGTTTAGAATATCTTTAATACCAAAAAGAGTTTTTAGTAGGTTGAAAAATATTAGGCAGGTGTCGATTTTGATCTAAACAATATATTTATCAAGATTTGCCCTTAAATAGTTCTAAAAGTAATTGTTAATATGACACATATTTCTTGGTCTCTTCCAATTATTAACCCATAAATTGGATATTGTTGATTTGTTTAACATGATGAGTAATCTAGATGGATATGAAATGACATCTTAAGATTAATTTGTGACGGAAGATATAGCAATAGATCGAAGAAAATGGCCTAGATTTTGTACTTATGACCTAGACAACATTTGAGAACCATAAGGAGGATTATAGCCTATGAACTTTACTCGGTTTCTAAGCTCATATAATCTAAATCAAGGCAATAAAATCCTCATCAGTTTGACTCATTTGAGTCATATCATGTCTTCTTATATGTGGTTTTTTAATTACCAATACCCTCACCTACTGTCCTACCCTCTTGATATTCAACCGTTGAAGAATATTGTCATATTTTATTGGCATTAAAAAAAATGAATTGTTTGTCAAAATTAAAATTTTTGCACCAAAAAAAAAAATTCTCTGAGATTTTGGATATTTTGTGGAAATATCCAAAAATATCCTAGATATTCACAATTATTTATGGACATTGTGGACGTTTTTCAGATACTCTGGGAAGAAATATCCTATCTATGTCGAGATTTCAAAGTACAGATGATGTCATAGAAATATCAATGATGTCTAGGCCATTTTCATCTATGGATCGAGATTTCAAAATACGAATAATGTTGTGGAAATGTCGATGATGTCTTCGACATTTTCATCCATGGTTTGTTTGTTTTTGTTTTTGTTTTTTGTTTCTTGTTTCTTGTTTTGTTTTTTGTTTTTTGTTTTTTGTTTTTTTTTTGTTTTTTGTTTTTTTGTTTTTTTGTTTTGTTTTTTGTTTTTTGTTTTTTTTTAAATCTACGTACAAGTGGTTTACTTTAATTCGAGAAATGGCGCACTTGACAAATTGGGTCGATCATACTTAGAAGCTTGTTAAACCAAACTAACTAGAGGAGAACTATTTCACTTGGATTGTTGGTTTGCAAATTAATTATAAATTGTAACAATTAATTTTTTTGAGAGAAAGCACTGAAGTTGTGATTTAAATTAGGGAAAAGCATCTATATGACATAAATTTAAAGACTATTGTACTAATATGAAACAAAAGTTTGATGCTAGAACAGTATGACACAAATCAAATACTAATAAGATTAAAGTTTGTGTTATACTGGTCAAGAAAGTAAATTTATGTCATATTAGTTAATAAATGAAAAAGAAAAAGATGATAACTTAATAAAGTTGATAAACTAATTAAAAAGTTTGATTAATTATCAAATTCATTGAAGTTTGAAAATATTATAGGTTCATAATTCCCCCACTGTCTTCGTAATGCTATTGAACAAGGGTATTAAATGGATTGAATTTATGCTTACTAATTATGTGATATAAAATATAGAAGAGTGTGTTTATATAATCACAAATCTTTATTTTTACTCAAACAATTAATTATGAATTAGTTGTATTATTTAAATAATGATGATTATTTAAATATTAAAATTGAATATACACTGTCCTATCTGTGCCTACTACTAGGGGTATTATGCAGATTAATATATGTCAATTTCCCTTTTAATATAAACATTTATATTTTAAATAAAATATTTATGAGATACAAATATATATATAGTAAATTATATTGACAGCTTTTGTGTTTTTTCAAAATTACAAAAGACACTTCATTGAACGAAATTGATAATACCAAGACCCCCAAACTTTTAAAAAAAATTACAGAGACACCGCCTTTTATTAATTGACCGTGAGTTTGATTGTTAATTACACTCAAAATACCCCTGCTTGATTAAAAAACATTGTCAACCATATACCTCATTATAAAATGACAACTTTACTTTTTTTTTTTTTTAACATAACAAATTATTTCTAATTGATTTTTAAACAGTTACCATCACAATTTGCAATTTTGTTATTTCTTTTTCGAAAATCCTTATTTTTAAATTATTTTGTTGAACAATTTATAGACTTGTTAAGTAATATATAGTGATAACGCATTCATAACCATGACAAGAATATCCAAAATAAAAGCTGGTTTTTATAAGAAAAATAATAAAAGTTGTTATCCCAAGCAAAATACTACCATAACAAGGGGAAATTTTATTCAAAAACATAACCTAATATCAATTTGATAACTTTTAACTGTGTCCTATCACAGAATTCTCCAAAAACATTATCAAAATGAAAAATTGTTTCCTTCTATAGTTAACGAATTTCATGTTTGTGCTGTGAAAGCTTAAATGAAATTCCTATGTCGATGATAATAGAAATTAACAGATATTAAAGAAAGAGGTTATAAGTGGTGTACCATTAGCATTTGCTGGTCGTTTGTTGCATTTCTGTATCATTTACATTAATTATCTCGGAAGATGTTGGGCCGCATGCTTCGTTCTCTGCTCCTACTATATATCAAACAGAACAGTTTTAGTAATTGATAGCGTCGGACATCTTTTATATTGCAAGAAAAAAAATAATAACAATAATAAAAAGATCTCACAGGTCAAAAACTAGCTATCTATTACAATCATAACACGTTGAAAAATAATCGTGTGTGTACAGGGCCAACCGGTGGATTTGATATATACTTGTATATGAATATATTTGTATCCATGTATATATGTACATATGTACACCATTCTCTCTACGGCCTTGTGAGACTGGTGATGGTGTCGTCAACCTGGGATCTCCGCCATCCATTTGTTCTTCAATTGTCAACTAACATGATTTATCGAAGATACGTGCAATAAGAAAAATATAAATCCATGCTTTTATTCAACATAGTGTAAGACTCAAACTCGTTTTTCTGTACGTACTACTGGATAAAAAGCCCTGCGTCAATGACTATTTTGAACGAGTACGTCAACCAAAGAGGAAATGGGGGAAAAAAAAATTTATTTGACATATTTATTTCCTAATAATATATGTTTATATTCTATATATCAGATTGGAAGATGACGAAGACATTTAAAAAACGACTATTGTCAAAATTTACAACCTCGGCGTACAAGTAAAATCATCAGTGGCTACAGTAATTATAGAACGAAAACGAATTATGAAAAATAAATATTTAAATAGATAAAGATGTAAGTGTGACTCACTAGCTTCGTTACCTGCTAGCTAACTAGACTTGTTGCTTAGAAGATCAAAGCAATCTATTTGAACAGAAAGAAAGGTACACATTCTCTCGAACTTGGCACAGTAATTTATAGTGCCACTAGGTATACCTTTTGGCGCCAGTGGTCTTGTCACGCCGAGAGGAGCTTTCCGAAGAATTATAGGAAACGTGCACATGCACACCACTGGCTCTTCGTGGAAACCATACAAAGTAGGTCTATTAAGTTATTTAAAAAAAAAAAAAAAGGCGTTAAAGTTCTATATTATTTCACACCACTATATAGTTCTTGATCTTTTTTTTTTAATTTTATTTTTTTTTTTAAGAAACAGACATCATGATGCATCAAAGAATCATAAAGTTTTTATTACATTTTGACATAACGTAATATTGCAAATGTATTTTTACTCCATATTCGTAGAAAAAATGTTGGTATATTAGAAGAGCAAATGTTTTCCAAGACGTTGTTCCCAGATTTTCACTATTAAAGGTCTTCTCACGCCAAACCTAAACTCT
This sequence comes from Ficus microcarpa, assembly GCA_025413485.1. Classification (NCBI taxonomy): domain Eukaryota; kingdom Viridiplantae; phylum Streptophyta; class Magnoliopsida; order Rosales; family Moraceae; genus Ficus; species Ficus microcarpa. The sequence continues at coordinate 3,366,714 of CM046382.1, read as the reverse complement.
AAGAGCATGTTTACTTGGCATGAAATGAAATGGAAAAGTGTGTAAGACCCGAAATTTTGTAGACTTGTAATCTCTTTGTTCATAAGGAATTAGAGTCTAATTTATGTGTTTATGATGTGTTATATGAAAAATTATATATAATAATGAGAAATTCATAATTTTATTTAAACAATGTTCGAGTCCTCATTAATGATTATGAGACTCAATTAAGGATTTACGAGCCAAGAATGAGGTTTTTAAAGGAAAAAGAACGGAAAATGATGAAATTTTACAAAAGTCAAAGGGTTGACCAAAAAGTCAAAGGGTTGACCAAAAAGTCAAAGTTTGACCGGGACGGGTCACAACGTTGACTTCACAAGTATGATGAAAGAATATGGAAAGAATCTCCGAAAATGAAGTTTTATAAGCCATAAATCCACCCTAGAAAAATCAAGCACACCGAAAAAGAATTAAGGGCAAAAAGGTCTCCGAAAAATTGGAGAAAGAGAGTTTCGGTCCAAAATTTACATGTCCAAAATTTACATGGAAGAATTTTTGGACCAAAATATAAAATAAGAATGCTCATCACAGTATTGAAAATAACTATAGAGCGCGAAAGGAGCTGTGAAAGAACGAAATAGCCAAACAAAACCTTGGTAGAGCTAGTGGAAGATGACCTCACCTCAATGACATCACCTTCCACTAACTCAAAGTTGCATCATGTGGAGTTCACCATGCATGATGGCCGGCCACACATGGGAGACAAAAGGAAAAGAAAAAAAAATGGGAAAGCCTTAAATTAAGGAGAAAAGGTGCACCAACTTTTGTCCATCACAAGTCTCCCATCTCCTAGTCACTTTTGCTTAAAATAATGAGTCAAACCCATGCCATTTCCCCTTGAAATCCGGCAACCATCAAGCCCCCACTCCATCATGTTCGGCAACTAGAAGGAAAAAGAAAAGAGATTGGTTTGGTTTTAGTAACTAAATGGCAATCCAATCCCAACCAAGCCAAGGACACCTACCCATGCCTATGACTCACCTTTTCACTAGCCAAAGCTAGCTATGAGAGGTTTTCTTTCCACCCCAAAAACCGGCTACAGCCCTCCCTCTTCCCCATCATGTTCGGCTGCAATGAAGGAAAAGCATGACAAGGCATAAAGCCTTAAATTAAGGACAAGCAACCTCCCTACCTTTCATTCCACCAAGGATTGCCACATGTCCCTCTTTTCTCTCAATTTTCAGCAGCCCATGCTCTCTTAAGCCCCCTTGGATTCGGCCAGCTAGAGGAAGGGAAATGACAAGACTAAAGCCATATTTTAAGGCAAGAAAGCAACCACTTTGGTTATTCAAGAAAACCCTTCCATCCCTTGTGCTTTTGTTGGAAAAAGTGAACCAACACTTGCCATTTTTCTTTGAGTATTTTCGGCAGCAAAGAGGGAGAGAAAGGGAGAGTGAGATTCCAGAAGTTTTTGGGTTTTTCCATCCTAGAGAGTTCGGTTTTTGCAAGGGAGAGTGCTAGAGCAAGATTGGAAAATTTCTTGTGGATTTTGAGTGTTGGCCGAGCAAGAGAAAGAGGGAAAAGGGGTGAGTGAAACTTGGAGAATTTTTAGGTCAAGGGTGCTCGGTTTTAGTGGAGCTAGCAAGAAACCAAGAAGAAAAATTTTTGGTGCACCATTTGTACCAAAACCGTGAGCCACCAAGCAAGGAAGGATTTGAGAAAAATCTTGGGGATTTCTCCAAGATTTGGCCGAACAAGGAAGAGAGAAAGAGGTAAGAAAAACTTGGTTTTTCTTCTTGTGATTTTCGGTTTTAGAAGGAGCAACAAGAGCTCACAAAAATTTCTTGGATCTCATCTTTTTCATGAAGAAGCCGTGGGACTAGAAGGCTAGAAGGAAGGAAGGAAGATTTTGGGATTTCAAAACCCTAACTTGGGTTTGAGGTAAATCTCTTAAAACCATCTTGATATTGAGTTTCATTTGAGTATTTTGAGGGTAATTCAAGTGGTTTGTAAGGACATAAGTCCATTTAATTTTCAGCCCCCATTTTGTTGGTGTGTGTGTGCTTGATTAAGGTTAGGGTTTTGGTTGGCTTGTTTTGTTATTTGCTTGCTTGATTTATGCTTGCTTGATGATGGAATTTCATGCTAGAAATTAGGTTGTATGTCCTATAAGATGAGGCCAAAAATCTGCCCTTGGCAGTCATGAGAGCATGCTAGATTTAGGGTTGGTTATGATGATGCTTGTATGAGTTAATGCATGTGCTAGAGCCAAGCAACCCTAGTCTTTTCAATTTTCGGATTTGGGTTACATGGGTTGAATGAGATGGATTTATGGGTCTCAATGGGACGTTAGAAGCGCTGCTTGTTGTGATATAAGCTCCCGATGTGATCGGTCGAGATAGATTCTGCGAAATAGGACGTAAACCGAAATAAGGAACCGAAACTGCCAATTCGGATTCGAATCTGGCCAGTTTCGGGAAAGGGTAATTTCAAGGCCCTTAGAGGCCGAACGGGGAAAAACTCAAAACATGAAAGTTGTTCGGAATAACTTTTTCTAGAAGACAACGCAAACAGAATCTCGAAATAAGGCTCCAACGGCCTCCGTTTTACCCAAAACCCGTGGCTGATCCCTGGGACGTTCTTCACCCAGTTTTTCAGAGTCAGCCCGTTTTCAAATAAAAACTGGTACTGATCTAGGCCGAACTGGATTTTTCTTAAAACACAAAAGTTTTAGAATTTTTCGAGAGCTACAACTTTCGTGAAGACAAGTTTTTCAAATTCTAAGCCGATTTTTAAACTGGGCGCGTTTTGCGGGAGATGCGCAGGGAGCCCGAGATCTTGCACATGAGTTTCACGAAAATATTTTCTAGAAAAATTGTGAAGTGCTCTTAAATGGTTATTTTAGCTTCGGAAACCGTTCCAAAGGCGGTTTCCAGCCCCAAATGATTTTATAAAATATTTATTTCGAAAACCATGAATTTTAAGGGTTCGGGTTTGAAATTTCACATTTTTCCTCCGAAGTAAAGAAAAAGAGGGTTTCAACCAAAAGTTTACAAGTTAAAGAAAATAATGAGATAAAGCCAAAGTATTTTCTAATTAAAGGAGTTAGAATTTTTACAAGCAAAATGAAGAATTTTTGGAAATTAATTACACAAGATTTTCCAAAAATAAGGAAAAGGAATTTTAAAGTAAAATTGGTAAGCAAGCCGATTACGAACGGTAACCGGATATTATATCCGAGTTATAAACCCAAGGATAACCAAGGGTTGACAAAAGGTTGACACAAGGTTAATTAAGGTTAACCTTAAGGGTTACCCAACATAACCCTAAGGGATACCCACATGTATGTCTGAGCTAAGATTTAAAGGGTTAATGGAAATAACCCAATAACAAGGATGTATGAGCAAAGCCCAATAATAGAACAAGGCTCTAACCAAAAAGGTTACCCAACGTAACCTCTTAAGGATTAATCGAAGTTCGATAAAGAATGGGGATTAAAGTGGCCAAGATGGATATCATGTATAAGGGACATACAACCAAAAGAAGATGTGAGTGTTGGTAGGTCACCAACACCTTACGAAAGGATCCTGATCCTATATTTTGGTATATCAGGAAAGTAAATTGCGGTTGCCGGCAAATTTAAGGAACGTAATTTTAAGGATACAGCACTAAAGGTAAGTACAAACCTCACCTGCAGTATGAAAACTAATAAATTATGTTCAAGTATGTGGTTTTCAAATATGCTGCAATATGTTGTGTGCTATATCTATGAAATGCCATGTTTATTAAAAAGTACTATTTTTGCAAAATACCATGTTTATAAAAAGGTGTTATTTTCGCAAAATGCTATGTTTATAAAAAGTGCTATTTTTGCAAAAGATTATAAAAGTGCTATATTTGTAAAATGTCATATTTATAAAAAATATCATGTTTGCAAATGCCATGAATGAAAAGAATGTCATGCCATGCTATGAATGAGATAAAAAGTATGTTATCATATAATGACATCATAAGGTATGTTCACTAAGGATAAATAACATGGTAAGAAATCACAAGTAAAGTGTCGTACCGACCTCCCATACGGTGGAGGATTTTTCATGTTAAAGTAAAGGATTCACCCTCTCGTTGATGCGGGAGGGTGTAATCACCCAATGTTCTCAGAGCAGTTAGGAACCTTACAACCCCTATCTGTATCTAGAGGCGCGCTAAATAAATGATGGTACGTACACTATGGGGCCCATAAGAAAGATAAGTAAATTAAAAGAAATGCATAAATGGAACATAAATGGTTCACGCATATACATATGATGATGTATGTTTTCAATATGTTTTAATTGTTTTGTGAGATTATGTTTGTGCTTATTGGGCGAAAGCTCATTCAGTTATATTTCATACTGTAGGTAAGAAACCTGCAGCGTAATGGTGGGCATTGTGAGGATGATGTGGAGGCGGACGAAGGCGGTGTGGATACCACTACGTATTATTTCCGCAATCTTTTGATAAGTAAAGAAGTTTTGTATATATAAGTATATACATGATGAAGACAAATTATGCTTTATGGTATTTTGGGAACTAAAGACCTTAAATAACGTTACTTAAGTAGTAATGATATATTGCTAAGGACAAATGTTTTTATAAGTATGTTTCAAAAAAAAAAATATTCCTAATTTTCAAGTAAAGTTAAGTAAATAAGGCGTGACGGCCCTACGTAGTAAGGGGGCGTCACAGAGTGAATAGTCATTTTATTTCTCATTCAATCATGCATTTACTTACAAAATAGACAACGAGATTTTAGGGAGTCCTACACAATATAAAAAATGAAGAAATGGAATGGCGATCTTTGCATCTCCTTGGTATTGATTTCTTGCCAGAGGGAGAAAAAAAAAACCAAATTTACTTATATATTCTTAATTACTTCTCGTGTACCAATCCTTGTTTGATTGACTAAAAGGATATATTAGTCATTTCATTGATAAAATTAATATTACTAAATTTAGAAAACATTAGAAAGGGATTGAGATTGTTTTCCATTACACTATCTAATAGGTAAGTGAACATTAGAAAGGAAATCAATGATCATTCTTCATTCCCTTTACTTTCCTTTCCAATCTTATTACCTTTTTGATGCACCGTAGAAAGAGTTGGCCTTTATAGCATGTTGGGACCACCTCAAGGACAAATAAGGTAATTTCCTTGTTTTCATAGGGTCTATTGACGTTGTCGGATTTGGACAAAAAATAGTATTTTTTAGGTGGAAATAGGTGGAAATGAATCAAATAGCAAACTCCTCACTTTGCCACGAAGTACGTAGCTTTTTAGTTAAATTCCATCATTTAGACCTTCAAAAGGCCCCCTTATTTTTATTTATTTTTTCTCCGTTTTTGTAATAAGTTGACGTAGGAATTTATATTCTAATTTCAATTGCATTTCCTTTTTTCTTGAGTGTAATAGTTTTCATTTCCTCTTTTTGTTTGGTACTTTCTATTTGTTGAAAGAATTTTGTATCTTACTATTTTTTTTAATTAGGTTTACTCATTTTTGTTTAGTTTTTTGTCCGTATTTTGTCCTATAAATAAGGATGCCATTTTGTAATGAAAACCAATAGCTGATTAATGAAATTTCTATTCACTATTTTCTTTTCAATTTTCGGTATTGTGTGTGAATCAACAAATTTTGATGCCAATTTCTAGTATTTGTGTAATCAATAGATTTTGAAATGGTTTTCTTGACGTTTTGTGTGAATTAACAGGTTTACTGATCTATGCCATTTACTTTACTATTTTAATTCTTATAACATAGGCTTCTGCTACTTTACCTTTCTCATTATATTCTTTTATGATTTGGTAAAGACGGCCTAATTTTATTTGTCTTCAACCCAAAAGTGACAGAAGGTAATTCTACTGATATGCTTTAACTACTTATCAATGAAGAGATACTAGTAAAATTTTAAGATTAAATTTACTTTGTTTAAAATTATAAATTTCTAATAAGAGCATTGGAAATGCAAAAAGACTAGTTGACACTTAAATTTACCATTTTTTAAATATAATTGTGTGTGTATATATATATATATATGGAAAGTCTTGTATTCGATACTATATAATATTCGATAATGTAAACTTCAATTAATATCGATATTAGAAAAATTTTAAAGATAAAGATACTTTCTTACAAGATTATAAATTTTAACTGAGTATTGGAAATGCAAAAAAGACTAGTTGACACTTAAATTTACCATTTTTTAAATATAATTACGTATATATATACATATAAAGTCTCGTATCCAGTACTACATGGTATCCAACATCATGAATTTCAATTACTATAAATGTGAACTTCAATTATTAAGCATTTGAATTCATACACAATGAAATATAGTTAAAGTGAATGTGAATTTTCCTCATTTTACATTTATTTCTGCGTACATTCACATTACTAGTAACTAAAGTTCACACTTACAGTAATTGAAGTTCATATTGCCAGTTATTATCCGGTAACGGATAAGAGACCAACCCTGTAACGCCCCGACCACCCACGCAGGACCGACCACGCAAATGGGGGTCGTTACATTACTTACTTAACTTAAACTTACCCAATTTCTAGAGTAATTTTTTTTTTTTTAAACTTCATTTTAAAAATCGTAACTTAAAAACGTTTCATATATAAAACCTTAAACTTAAACTTAAACATAAACTTAAACTTATTCTTATACATAAAACTTAACTTCTTCATATGTACTCACCCGAGTACCGAGCTTTCACCTCTTGGGAAAGCTACCATATATAAACATAACATAAACCGTGGACCAAACCCGATCTAATGCGGATCGGTACAACACGAGGCAACTCGCTTGCCATACATACTTAAAACATAATGTAAACACTTTTTTCATTTCAAACATATTTTATAAAACCCGTGATGGTGTCCATCCCACATTTCACAGTCCGGAGCACCATCTCTCCATAGTCTTGCATCAAGTATTGCCGGTAGGTAGCTTACCTACAACATGAACGTAAGTAATGAGCTAATTGCCCAGTAAGTACAATATTCAATCCGCATGCATATGGAAGTGCAAAAATACATGAACCGATTATGATTTCTTATGAATCAATTATGGTTTCGTAAATTAACTTAATTCTGTTTCCTTATATATCATGTATGCACGTACTTGTTAGGATCTATAGGTGCCCTAAGGATAGAAAATCTTAGGGATTTTCTGTAAATATGACATTTTGACATTAATAAGAGGAAATTATTCATGTTTAATAAGTTGTGTCCTATTTACTTTCATTTGTTGATTGTATAATTATTTTGAGCAAACATAAAATACTCCTAGGCTGTTGGTAATATATCGAATTACCATATGTATACGGGGTATGCATGAAGATGTGATAATTTGATAACAGTCTAAATAAATAGTCCGCAATCAACGGAATAAGATTTGGGGATCTTATTCATGATAAGATTGTAAAGGTTGTCTACTTCCTTGGAGGGATGGTTTGTCTTGACCATCGGATAGGTTCCGAGTAGAAACTTTAATATATACCAGTATTGAGGTATGACATTGGATTGGACCTAAAGTGTTAATTGATTCGGTTTAATAATTCCGTTTATAAGAATCAATGATACTTTGATTATCATCCTGCATTAATCTTAATCCTGAAATGATTACTTGAGTTCGCATCCATGACTTATGTACTTTGATGCACTAAAGGTGAGACACTGTTAATTCATGGTCAACATACTTGTGTTTTGGGTGCATGACTTATGGATGGAGAAATCAAGATTCATAGATACGGAATCCATAGCTATCTTAATGATAGTAAATGTTATCTACTTAAAGGTATTATTCGGGGATTGAAAGATAGTATAACAAGATCTTGGCCATCGGTTTACTTTGTGTTCTCTGGTGGTTTTCCAATTGTATGGTTTTACAATTGGTGGTTCTTTCAATAGAGAATAATTGAACTTTAAGTTAAAATGATTGAAAAGGTAAAACGGAAAAAGTCCTTAATTCAATCATGGATAACATATGGGGATTAAGCAAGCGATGAATAAATCATGGAAGAAGCACTACGTGAGAGAGCTTTCGTAATACGGTATGTAAACAGAAGTTCAGCTTCAAACTTTTAGTGGAATAGTTTTGAAGTTGATAATTGATGGATAATTAATCTGGGATTAATTTTTCACAATTATAGGAGCCTCTTTACATATTTCCATCGGGTCCCTCTATTAGCTCATATAGTTCCACGAAGCGTCTCGAGATTTGTTCCTAATGAGATCGGTAAATTGTAAATGGAATTTTGTAATGTCTATTAAGACATGGTACTCTCTAACATGCAATCCAGAAAGGATTAGACATGTGAAATTTGTAGACAAATGATTTGTCAACATGTGATTGGTTAATTTGAATTTTGAAAATAAGATTGTGTTTAAATTTTGGAAAACAAAATTTTTCTCTCCTAATTAAAAGTGGTGCACGTTTTTTAATTGTATGGAGGGAAGAAAATTTTGTTTCAAAATTATTTAAATATATTCCTAACATTTAATTATTAATTGGTTTAAATAATGGAGATTATTTCATGAATTTTTCTTTCCTAATTAAATAGGTGCATGGTTTTTGTGAGGAAAGAAAATTTGAAATATTTCATTAATTTAAACTAATTAATATGGATAATGTTTATGGAAAATATTTATTCAAATATGTGAATCCTATTTAAATTCGAAAAGGTTTAAAAGAAGTTTGAATCTAGATAAGACTAGGATCTTTTGACTAGTCTAGATTCTCGATTTAAAATTTAAACCACCAATCAAGATTTCTCTCACTTTGTGGCCGAATTTTAAAGGGGATTTCCTCTTGAAAATTATTTTTATGTTCAATGAATCTAGCCCTAAAGTTGTATGATTTTTTGGTTCAAGATTTATCCGGAAAATAATTATTAATTATTTTTCAAGTAGGAGATAAATTTTGAAAAGGATTGGAATACTATATAAAGGCTAAGAGTTCTTGAAAAACTAATTTTTGATTTTTTTTTTTTAAGGAGAAAAACGTTTTTTAATAATAAAAAAAAAATTTTCTTCCACATCAAAAATTTGGCTTTCTTGTGAGAGAGAAAAAGAAAGAAAATTCCATTGAATCAAAACTACGAGGAAGGTTAAACCGAGTGATAATTTTTCATAGGAGGTTAACTGGTTCTTGTTTTGTAGTTTTGAAGAAAGAAGTTGGATCAAATTCTCAACGAGGATCATCGGAATTGAGAATGAGGGATCTAGACTTCGGAAAGTATTACCGGTCGCTTGGATTCATAGAACGTGTGCCCACACACACTCTGAGACGTGGAACTCGAGAATAGTAGAGAAGACACGTTGGTCAAACGCTCTAGCAATTCCGGAATCCAAGAAATAAGGTACGCTTGATCATGAATTAATTTATTGTTATATGCATCATGAGCTTCTTTTCCGGAAACGGCATAAAATTTTATCATAAATCATAATTATTACATGTTGGTAACTTAACCAACATTCTTGCATGGCTTTAGTTATATGTCCCCCTAAACCATAAACCATATTTGGTTATACTAAGTAATCTTATCACATTGGGTTACAATAAGTAACCCCATTGAACGTCGATCATTACTTAGTAGGTTACATTGGGTAACCTTATGTGCTAAGCCCTCTCACAAACAAATAAGGTTAGGTTACCTCCTAACCTTGGGCTCATATTTTTGACTCCTTAGTTCATAATCCAATGGGTTATATTGGGTAACCCATTATGTGATTAACTTAATTCAACTAGGTTAACCAAAGTCAACCTCTAAAGTCAACCCTCCAAGGGTCAAACTTGGGCTTTGGACTTGGCCCAGTAACTCAGGTGTCTTTTCCCGTTTACCATCCGTCATTGTTCGGCTTACTGGATTTTAGCTTGAAAATCCATTTTCCATTGTCTTTGGAAAACTTGGTGCTTTAACTTTTAAAAGCCTTTAATTGACTTATAAAAGTTCCTAATTCTTCAAGTGAGGTTTTATAAAATTGTTGAGGACTGAAAACTGCCTTTGGAACAGTTTTCACAGTCAAAATATTGAGTTTGGTGGAGAAATACAATTTCTCTTGAATTGATTTTAGAAAATCTTGTGCAGGAATTTCCATTTTCCTGCACAGTTTTAGAAATCTGATCTTAACTTTAAAATCTGTTTGGAATTTGAAAAATATTTCTTCATGAAAGTTTTAGATCTTGAAAAATGCTACAACTTTTCTTCTTTACACAAAACCCAGTTTTGCTTTTAATTGAGTCAGTTTTTATTTGAAACCCACTGGTCGTGCACACTAGGTCTGGGCAGACCAGTCTTGGTTTTTCTTAAAAACAGAGGCCATTGGAGCCTTATTTTGGAAAACCGTTCACGTAGTCCACTAGGAAAATCCTTTTTCTACAACTTTTTAGTTTTGAGTTTTTCCTAATTCGGCCTCTAAGGGCCTCAAAATCGACTTTCCAGATCACTGCCCAGTCTTGACCCGAGACTGGCAGTTTTTGGTTTAAGTTCGTTTTACATCCTAATTCGCATATTCTAACTCAACCGCCCACTGCGGGAGCCTACTATCAATCATGCAGCGCTTTCTAACATACAACATACATCCATGCATCATTCAAACATTTTCATACAAAGGCAAAACCCTTGGGTGTTCTTGCACCAAACTAGGGTTTGCAAAACATTTAGTTTGCACATCCATGCACCATTCAAGCCTCTAGTCTAGCTCAATCATAAACATGCATAAAACATGCATAACCTATAACTTCTTAGGCATATAGGGGACATATAACATAACCTTATATGCAAGCATGCAACCTTAATTATTATGCAAGCATTTTATCCAAGCATGCACCAAAAATCATAACTTAAAATCTTGCCACCCTAATCAAGCACATAACCAATCACGGGCTTATTGCATGAAAATAAGGGATGAGCTTATCCTCTTACAAACCATTGCTTGGAAATACACTTAAATTTCCAAATTAAAGCTCAAACCAAAAGCTTAGGGTCATAGGGTTTACCTCTAGGATTTGGAAGTTGGTTCTCAAGCTTGGATCCCAAACTTTTTTCTTACTTCCCTTGACTGCCATCACAGCCGGCCTCCCCCTCCAAATGGGGTTCCAATTTTCGGCCATAAACATAAAAACATACACATAAATTTCTTGCTCCAAACTTAAAGAAAACTGAGAGGTTTTAGAGGGTTTTACCTTAATCTATCAAAGGTTTGGCAAGCTTGGTTCAAGCTTTACGCCTTTTTCTTGCCACCCTCCATAGCCGGCATTTCTCCTCAAAATGGGTTCCAAAATTTCAGCCACTAATGGCTGCCTTACACATCTGGTCACAGCCTAGAGGATTCCTTCCCCACTTCTTTTTTTCTTTTTGGTCCTATGGGTTTTCGGTTTCTAGAGAGAAAAAGTCTGTGAAATTATTTTGGCATGGTTTTGGGAAGTTTTCCCAATTTTTGAGCTGAAAACCGACCTCCCCCTTGCCCTATTTATAGCTGAAAATTTAATTTTTTTTTTGGATTTATTTTTATTCCAAAAATTACATTTTGACCCCAAAAGTAAAATATTTGTAAAAACACCCCTACAAGTGTCACTTGGCCGGCCATGGCCTTGCTCTCCAAGCAAATGACATCATCTTGATGACATCATGTGCTTACCTCATGCTTACATCACCTATTTTTCAAAAATTACACTTTTGCCCTTAAAGACAAAATATTTGCATTTATGCCTTCCAAGTGTCATGTGGCCAGCCATTTGCTTGCTTTCCAAGCAAATAACATCATCTTGATGACATCATGTGATTACCTCATGCTTACATCACATATTTTTCAAAAATTACACTTTTGCCCCTAAGGATAAAATCTTTGCATTTTTACCCCCTAGGTGGCCGGCCCTTTACTTGTCTTGCAAGGCAAGTTATTGCATCATTATGACATCATTTTGATGACATCATCTTGCTTACATCACCCATTTTTCTAAAATTACATTTTAGACCCTAAGGATAAAATATTTACAATTTTGCCCCTACATGTGGCCGGTCCTAATGGGTGACTTGGTGACCAAGTTTTTGATTTCTTTCCATATTTTCTTTATCCAAAAATGATGTCATAATTCTTGGTGAGGTGATGTCATCATAAGGCCTTGTTTGGCTTTTCTCTTTATTGCAGTCCGGTTTCAAGCTAACACAGATATTTTCAATACTGTTTTTACTTATAATACAGTATTGTTGCACTAACTACAGTCCAAAATTTATCTGTGTAAAAACGGACTGTAAAAATTTTTCCTTATTTTTTCGAACCCTTTATGCCCTTGACCCTAACTTGGTGTGCTTGATTTTTCTAAGGTGATCTCATAGCTTATTCTTGCTATTTTGTCTATAATGACAGTTTTTCACAGTTTATTTTCCATACTGCTTATCGTATCACTGTACCATCATGCCTTTGACCTCTATGGTCAACATTTAACTTTTTGGTCAAACTTTGACTTTTTCGGTCAAACTTTGGCCAACATAAAATCATGAATTTTTGTGATGTCTTTATCACAAAAAGCCTTATACATGGCTAAGTAACTATTCATTGAGTCTCATAATTAATTAAATGAGAACTCAAATATTTACTGATATTTAACCCAATTCATGAGTTTTATATCGTCATACATATTTCAATCTTAAATTTTCCTTATTTCAAAGGAAATCATGAATCATAGAAATTTCGGGTATTACAAACCCTATAAGTATATAGATATAAGTATTTAATAATGCTATGAAACCTATAATTAACTATCCATATATTCAGGAGACGAGGTAATCATTTTTTTTTTTTTGTGATCTTGTGGTAGTTTACATTACAATACAAACATACAAAGTACATAATTGAATTAAAAAATTCATCTTGAATTTCGCAATAGTGTTTTTTTTTTTAATTATTGCTGCTGTTATTTTTTCTTTTATTTGCAATGTATTGTAAGACAACACACGACCAAATAGTAGAATATATGTTAATTTAAAAAAAAAAAGAATTTTTTTTTCTTCTTTTGTGTGGTTAACAATAAATGTTTAACGGATATGAATATCTGTAGAACTAAGAATGTGTATTCAAATAATTAAATAAATTGTTGATGAAAATAATGGTGATCATTTAAAACATGTCGATATTTCACTCATATTTAGAAAGAAATATCTCGATCACCGTATTCTATTTATATCAAGAGTGACGACTTACATTGACAGAGTAATGAAGGGTTTGAGTGAGAGCCGTCATCCTTGCTGGCTTTTTGAAAATTATGTATGTACTCTTAAAAATTTATAACTCTTCAATTGAGATTAAATATTTTTCAGATATGCTCCCATTGAATTTTACCCTTTTATTTTTATTTTTTTTTCAAATATTATTTACTTTACTCTTTTTAACTCATGATTTATTGCAGTGTTTTTTTTTTAAATTTCTTATTGATATATTCATATATATATATATACATATATATATATTGATGAAAGCTGCTTATGGTAGAATATCCTATGAGTAGTGTACATTTCTGACTATTAGATTTGTTCAAATTAGCATCAAATAAAGAAGCATGTAAAGCGAACAATGATGATTCAATATACAACCCTATTAGTATGCTATTTTTCCAATTCTGTCGTAAAATTCTCAAAATCTGTACGGTAATTTTTTGAAAAACAGTGTAATACAAATATTTTTAAAATTTTTCATGTTATTTATTATTGAAAAAAAAAAAAAGTATTCGTCTAAGTAGAAGGTTGGCTCTGACTGGAGATGTTAAAATGGGCTAGGTTTAGTGGGTCGACGTGAGTATAACACGCTAAAAAATAGGCATAGCACAATTATTACATGGGCCTTATCCGACACGTTTATTTAAATGGGCCGTGCTTGACATGATTTTTAAACACGAAGAACACTAAGGGCACTAGCATGGTAATGGCATGGCACGAGTACCGGCACGAGCACGATAAGGGATACGAAAATGGTACGCTGACATTACTCTTTTTATTTGATATTTTAAATAATTTTCATACAAGACGTAGTGTGTTTTTTTTTTTAATTTTATTAGGAAGATTTTGAGTTTTTACTTGATAAGATTTTTAATATTATAGTTTCTTTTTTACTATTATGCTTTGTTTTTGTTAGAAATCAATTTTTTCTATAATATTCAAAACTTACTTTTCTTATTTATCTAAAGTTTTTGTTGTTAGACACAATTAAGACACAGGCATGTTAAAAGCACGACACATTTATAAATGGGCCGTGGTCGGGTTTGACATTATAACAAGATAATAGGACAACTTGTAAGTATAACCCCGCCTACAGCATGGGCAAAAAATATATACATATTTTTACTGCTTAGCATGTTTTCTAAAATTCATGCATTGATTTATACAATGTACATATGTTTTGTGTTTTATTATTATGGCATCATGAAAGCATGTTCACTAATAATAAATTACATGATAATGACAAGATTAAGTTTTAAAGTAAGAAACAATTAAGATCCAATTTTTCAAGTATGATCAAACCAAGAACAAGTCTTCATGTAATAAGACAAGCAAGTTACTCATGTCAGACTAACCTGTCATGAAAACAAGTTTTAATTTGATCCATGGTTTGAGTTGGACAAGACTGGCCGCCCCAATCACTCCATGACTACACGCCACGGTACATACAGTCATGCTCATGTTATGTATGGGGCCCAAAACTAAGTTAAAATAGGAAAGTATAATTAATTCATGTTAAGTTAACATAAAAATGCATAATCGATTTATAAGAAATCATAATTGATCCATGCATTGTTTTACTAAGATTATTTTGCAGGAAGAAAGTTCTACTTATTGGGCGAAAGCTTATAACTTATATTTATGCTATAGGCAAGCAATCTACTGGTAATGTATGATACAAGACTGTGGAGAACGGTACGGCAAACTATGAAAGCTTGGGTTGGACACTGCCACGTGTTTCGGAAAATATGTTTGTATTATATTATGATAAGTTGATGGTATTGATATTTAGTAATTAGTATGATTTATAAAATGTGTTAAGATGGTTTGAGAACCTAATACTTAAATTAAGCACACACATATATATATATGTGTATGTATGTATGTATGTATGAGGTTAAGTACCGTTTTAAGCTTGAGTTTTTGAAGGAAAAAAAAATTTTTTTTGTGGTATTTTTACAAGATTAAGAGTAAATCTAAGTATGTTTAAGTATGAGTAGCAGCCATGTAAGGTGGTTCACCACAGAATAGACATTAATGGATAAAATAAAGTAATGATTAATCACTTAATTATTTTAATAATAATTAATTAGTTCAAGGAAATTCAAGATAAATTTATTTAATATTATCTCTCAACTAATTAATAATTAATTAATTATGAATCGACTATCTTATAATTATAAATGTTGGTTAATTAACTATTAATTAATAATGTTACTTGATTAATTATTATTCCAGTTAATTAATAACTAATTTAGAAAACAAAGATTGAAATATGAACAAGTTCAGATTTAAAATTCTATCAATCCTCTAGTAAGGGATATAAGGATTAAGTAACTAATTTATGAAAAATTCATTTCCTTAATGATAAAAGTAAATAAAAATGTGTAATTAATAATTAATCTTAAAATTTATTAACTACAAGCGGGAAATTCTAAAAATAATTTAAGAATCCGGTCTAACCAATGGGTGTCGGTTTAAAATATGACACCGAATCGACAAAGAGATTGAGTCAGGCAAGAATCATGAAAAACTTCAACTTCAAGATTTTCTATAAGTACTAGCCCCACCTACAATGTGGATTTTATGTTGTCATGTTTGATGTGTATTCTGTGCTTACATGACTGTTATGCTATACTGTTACGATTCCATATTCAGTAACATGCTTTATGAGATATGTCAAATTTCATATTCATTCTATCAATTAAGGACTTATGATTAAATAATAAGTGAAATATTAAGATGTGTCGTACTAACATCCATTAGAGTGAGGTCTTCATGAATGATCTTAAGTATGACCTTAGGTATGAACTTTCATGTCATTTATTATAATATTATTTGAATTTAATTAATGAAAAGTATTTTATCGTGAAATTTTCTATTCTAACTGTTTTTTTTTTTTTTTTTTGAACTATTTCTTTTATATCACCGTTAATTAAGTCGACTAATCAAATAATGATGTTTCAGAAATTTGATGTAGAGTAGGACTTCTTGTATTTGTGTTATTCTCTCTCTCTCTCTCTCTCTCTCTCAATGGAGTTGTAAGAGGACTACGATTTTAATTTATCGAATATTTTATTTTATCTATATTCAGAATTTCTAGAGTAGTTTTTGATAGAAAAGAAAAACTCCTACATACAGTATTTTAAAAGCCTGCTAATATTTACGAAGGGAATATCTCAAGAAAAATATAAACGAAGGACTTTTGACTCACTTGAAAGAGTTTTGCGGATCGTAATATGTGTTTTCCGATAGAAATGGTGAAAGGATTCCTCGATTGGGTTCCAACTTGGTACGTCGCATGAGTGGTTAGAGAGTGGGTTAGATCAAATTGGGATGTTTTCAAGGCTTACCATTTAACAATTTGAAGTTAAAAATTGACGAAGCCATTGGGGCTTTGGGACTTAGTTAATTAAATAGGTTAGTTAATTAAATAAAATTTGATGTTATATATATATATATATATATATATATATAAAGGGTTAAAATTTGCTGTTACTCACCAAAAAAAAAGGTCAAAATTTGAAGTTCAATCTAATGACACAATAGTCAGTGCTTTTCATGAGAGAGCCACAAATTAGACACCTGTTAGCAATTTTTGTTCCTTTTACAATGGTTTTAGCAGTACAAAGGGACTTTTTTTTTGTTTTTTGTTCGGGGTTCAAGTAAACTAAAACCCTTTTTTTTTTTTTTTTTTCTAATCCAATTACCCTTAGGAAAAAATTCATACATTAAAAAATTAGGGAAATTAGGTAGATTAACGGTTTTGAACCCTTATTTAACAAAATAATTGAATTTCATTTTAAAGAAATTAACTTGTGGTTTAAACATTGTTAATCAATGATAAAAACATGTACTGATATCGGTTAATGAATGATTGACCATTTATCATTTATAAAAAAACAAAATGACCATTTGTCAAGTGATATTATTGATTGATCATTTCTAAGAAAAGCTTGTTAGTTTAATTTACAAAATTTTATTTAAAAAAAAAAACTTAAAAGAGTTATTTTCTGACACATACCTAAATTATTTAAGGATAGAACTAACAAAAATCCTATTAAAAATGAAAAAAAAAAAAAAAAAATCTTGTGCACAATAATTCACCTAGAGAAAAGACATCCCTTTTATATATAGGGTTAATTTCATAGATAGCACATGTGAGAAAAATATCGTTAAAAGTAACACTACTTTTGTTTTCTTTTAATATTAGTACAGTCATGTCATTTTTTTTTTATCTGATTTATGGGACCAAGAAGCTTGTAAGCAAGGCAAAATTTCGAAAGTACCGTCGTCTTCCCACCAGCCCAATTTGTGCCTCAGATGACCCAAGTGTATTTTCAAGTTTTAGAGAGAGAAACACAACGCATAGATTGAGAGAGAGAGGCCGCTCGAATGAGGAAAAATCAGAAAGTGATCGTTCTTCAATTCAGTTTGAAAAGCATGTTCATGATGCAAAGCCGAGTGGTGAAAAGATCGGCCGTGACAGAAGGGTAAACTCAAGAAGATGAAAGAGAAGTACGCGGATCAAGACGAGGAAAGAAGTATCCGCATGGCTTCACTTGCTGTAAGTACCATGAAGTGTCCAGTGGGGTCATTGCCTTTTAGTTGTCACCTAAGTTATTGTTGACTTCTATTAATCCAGTTCGTTAAGTGAAGTCACATGTTTATTTTCAAATTTTCAAGTCTAAAGGAAAAGCACACAAGAAAGACACCAAGTTACAAAATGCAATCCAGCTCCAGCCGAAAGGAAAGAAACCTGATGGGGCTATGTCGTCCAAGTTTCTAGTTACAAAAGCCAGTCATTACTTGTTAGAGATCATCCTTTTTCGGGAAAAAATTTGAAGAGATAAAAAAGTTTACAATTTAAATTGATTTTTTAAAAAGTTTGTATTTTTAATGAACATTCCGTAAGAAAGTGCATTTTTAATGAAAAAAGTTTGTATTTTTAATTGATTATATTTTTAAAAAAAGTTTGTATTTATTATTAATTTGTTGAAAAAAGTTTGCATAAAAACGTAAAGTTTGCATTTTTATTTGATGTTGTGGTATAAATTAAAAGTTTATTGGTTTGGTATTTGGATATTAAGTCCGAGAAAACGTTAGGAAATTTGAGTGTATTGTTTGAATATTTTTTTGGTTGCCGAAGGTGTTTGGGTTTATGTTGATATTTGGTTGATTGTTATTGATATTGATAATGCGGTTGTGTGGTTATTTATCTGAGAGTGTGTTGTAATTTTATCCATAGGTCATGTTAATGATGACTTTCTAGTTATCAATTTAATTACTCAGATTTCTGATATTATTGGTCATTTTTATCATGAATTGTTGGTCATTTTACTCAAAGTTCTTATACTATTACAAAGGTTCAGTTTATACAACGCGTCCCAGATACATAAATTATAAGTGAGAAGATAAATACTTTCGTCGTCATTGGGGAGACTACAAAAATTTTGAAAAAGTGGTTGTCAACCAAATAATACAAGACATTAATTCGGCAACCATGTACAAGAAAAAATTATGAAGTTGAAGATGCTAGGCTGGTTTGGACAGGTCTTGCACAACATAGTTATGCATCAATGGATCACTCAAAAATGGGTGATGCGCGGTGGTTATAATGTAATTGACCGATTGGTCATTATAAAAATGACATTTTTAATTAAAAATTACTTTTACATGTCAACTGTTACGGAACATTACTTCTAAACTTATAACTAACATATGACAACTCCAAGTTGTGCGTTTCAAATCTCCATTTTTTATATCAACACACGGAACAAATAATAGAGGTCATTAGGGAAATGACCTAATGGTCACTATAATAATTACCTATTGGTCAACTTTAAACCTGACACTGTACTTCGGTCGAATGTCAAACTTTTTTTTTTCCGACAATTATATTAACATTACAGATGATTCATGTTGTCTCACTATTATGTGTTCAATAACTCTTTTTCACACCATGAAATAGAAAGGAATTACCGAGAATGTCACAATGTAATTGACCCACTTGTCACTAAAAAAATGACCGTATGAGTTAAAAATGACCCTAAAGATTTGAGTAATACAACATTAATTTTGACATTAAATATTAAATAGGACAACTTCAATTTGTGCATTCGAAATATCCTTTAGTTACAACAACACATTTAACAAATAACAGAGGTCATTATGAATATGACTCACTGGTCATTATATGCAGTCCTATTGGTCGACTTTAATGTATATAAATACAAGAAGAAGTAGTAACGCGTGTATTAAATTCAAATCCAATAACAATGATTTAAGATAATCATCATACAACTACAGATAACAAAATACATATAGTCATAACATCTAAATAACAAGCCCACAAAAATAGTACTTAAAAGCATTAACATAAAGTTATAGCAAAACATAGTATTTTAACATTAGAATGTATTCTCATAGGAGGCATTTAGATTCAATGGCGTATTTCATAACTATAGTCTTCTCTTGACCCCTCAATCCAATAACGATCCTCACCAACTCAATAAGACCAACAAAAGTTGCAGTAAGAGGCACCATTATTCCTTTCATTTCACCACCAACATATCTCGATACACTGTCTCACTGACCATTATACTTGATGAAAATACAGACAGAATCATTCCTAAATGAAACAATAAGATGTTAATCAATACAATAATTAATGTTAGATATCAAAAAATTATTGACTAAAGAGGTCATCATAATAATGACCAAAAGGTCATTATGTTGTTTATCATTACTACTATAAAAAATTTTCTAGAACGGGAAATCTTACAGTAAGGTACCAAAAAATACAAGAAATCTATCTTATTACCACAAGAGCTACAAGAGACAACATATATTGCAAGAACTTACCCTTGAAAGTTTAACATGGTCATTTTTTAGATTATAATCTAAAACACAAACCCATTTAAACCATTAAAAATAAATAAAAGAAAAGAACAAACCACATTACCTCATATCTGGACTTGATTTAAGCTAGAACGAGGTTGTTGCAGACTGAGAGGAGATACAAGTGGACCAAGAAATGAGTTGCCATCTTCTTCAATTATGATGAAGAGAGAGAGCGTGGGGTGAATAGAGAGAACAAGGATGGGAAGAGAGAATTAGGTTGAAATTGTTGAGCTGCAAATCTTCAACACCCCATTTGATTATTATCTAATATAGAGAGAACAAGGATGGGGAGAGAGAGTTAGATTATAATCTAAAACACAAACCCACTTAAACCATATAAAAATAAATAAAATAGAAGAACAATCCACATTACCTTAATCTAGTCCTGAATTAAGCTAGAACGAGGTTTTTGCAAACTGAGAGGAGCTACAAGTGGACCAGGAAAGGAGCTGCCATCTTCTTCAATTATGGTGAAGAGAGAGAGCGTGAGGTGAATTGAGAAAACAAGGATGGGGAGAGAGAGTTAGGTTGAAATTGTTGAGTTGCAGATCTTCAACACTCTAATGTTGCAGAGAGAAAGCATGAGTGAGGGTGAGAGAAAACAAGAAAAAAAAATGTGAGATATATATATATATATATATATATATAGTGGGAGTGGGGGGAATGGGTGGGCTTCCTAGGTGTGTGCAGGAAAGTGAGGAAATTTTAGGTTTAGGCTTGGCTGAATATGTGAGGGCATTTTCGACATTTTAAGTCATTCAATTGCTAGAGATGACATGGATGTGCTAGTATTGAAAAAAACAAAAGTGGTGCTAGTTTTAATAATATTTTTCCCATATGTGCTATTTATAAAATTAACCCAGATACATATACTAGTTATATTATATGCTCTTTGTGCAGAATAGACAAACAAAAGAGAGAAGATAAGAAAACAAAATTTAAAATTAATTTTTAAAATTTGTAAAGTTAATCTTTTTATTTGAAATTGCATGAAGTGGCATAGGACCCGCCACATGGCGGGTTGGGAAAGGGAAAAAAAAGACATCATCGCAAAACAATAAAATAAATTAACCAAATTTTTGAATAGTGTTTTAGGGACATACTCTTTTAATATAGTTATAGATTATATATTATAGATTCTTAATTTATTTATTGTCTCCTAAAAAGTTTAACATAATCAGTCAAGTAACCAATGATTAAAAGGGAACATATGAATTTGAAAATTTGTATGAAAAAATTTGTTGAGTTTTTGGTATTTCATTTGATTATTTTTGTTATTATTGGTGTAATTTTCCAGTGGAATATCAAAAACATTTGAGTAGAATTCAAATAATTCTAGTATGATTCAAAGAGCATTATAGTAGAAATCAAAAAGCATTCTAGTAGAATTCAAAGAGCAGTATAGGAAAATGCAAAGAGCATTCTAGTATAATTTGTTTTGGATTTTTGGATTCCGATAGAATCCGTTTTGCATTCTATCAAATCCGTTTTGTATTCTAGGATTCTACCAGAATACGTTTTGCATTTTATTAAAATCCATTTTGCATTCTATCAGAATTCGTTTTGTATTATATCAAAATCCATTTTGCATTATGAGTTTTGCCTTCTTGGATTTTGGTAGAATGGATTTTGTGTTATGATAAAATTCATTTTGCATTCTGATAGAATTCGTTTCGCATTCTATCAGAATGCAAAATTCCGGCCACCAACATCGACACTGGTGACCGAAGTCGGATACATCCAGTCACCTTTGTTGAAATATTAAAAAAAAAATCCGACAACAGTTGGCTACCAGCCAGCAATCGGTGACCTGTCGGCAGCAGGCGACCGGCAAATGGAATCGGAGATATATGAAAACTATTCAATAAATAAAAAAGGGAAGAAAATAACGGAGGAGTATTTTTGTTTATTTACAATTTGTTTCATTTAATTATTTAATTAAATATTATGAAATGGTAAAATTATCGACTTTAGTCTTATAGAGAGCAAAATTATAAGCAGGTACCAATTTTAGGGCATTCTTGCAAATAACTTCTTTTTTTTTTTTTTTTTAAGGAGAAATATAAGAATGATGGTTTGGTCATATTTGTTCATAGAATTGGCTTGTTTATTAGAACTTTATGTTTCGGCAACTGTTTGAAGTTAATTTTTGATAATGGAAAGTTTTTTTTAGAATCGGTACAACTCGGTCCTTTCAGCAGCCAAAAAAAAAAAAAACTCAATCCAAGAAACCTTTGTACATAGTTTTTTTTTTTTTTTTTTTTTTTTTTTTTTTTTTTTTTTTTTTTAATGTAGAGATTGGTGATCTAACATCTTATGTTATGTTTGGTAGGATAGAAAAGAGAAAATTGGTAAGTGGAAAAAAGGTTAAGAAAAATAGTGGGAGAAAAGGTGTATATTTGCTTCAATCTTTGCAAAATTAGGTGGAAGGAAATTTACTATTTATCCTTTTGTTTTCAAATTTACTATTTAGGTGAAAAACATGTAAAGTAGTAAAATATTTTGCTTATGCTACAGGCGAAGTTGTACTTACAAGTTGTCTACGTTCTTAGTCTATCGTTTAACGAAGTACTACAATAGGTTACATTCCTGTTAACAGAAACCATGACATACTTAATTGGTATCCAATCCGATTACTCTCAGTAATCATAGATACAAACCTTATAATAAATTGGTATTCTATCCGATTACATTTAGTCATATAATTGTTACCATATTCTAAGTGACTTGGGCTTACTATTCATTTCTTTGGATCCTAGTTTGGTCTCAAAACTGATTACTATCTATCATATAATTGTTACTTACAGTTTTAAGTAATTTGACTCATCTTATCCTTTTTGCTTAAAATACCTTGTTTTCTTGAAAAATATATCTTGACTTCATAAATCAAGTATTAGCTTGATTTATTGCTAAAAATTGCTTTTTAAAAATTACCTGTTAACTTTCCAATTGGATTGAAACCTTTTACAATTGTTTTTCGTAAAACCGCAGTTTCTTTGTAAAAGAAGTTGTAAAACTGTAAAACTTTGAAAACTGCTTTTTAATTTGTGTGCAGGAATTTTCGTATCCAGTATAATTTTAGAAATCTAGCTTTATCTTTAAATTTGTTGAGAATTTGAAAAATAATTTTTCTCCACAAAAGTTGTAGATCTCATTGAAAACTACAATTTTTGTTCTTTACCCGAAACTCAATTCTCCAAAAAACTGTCCAGTTAAATCTGAAAATCAGTAGTTTTGTAGTTGGTTCATTTCGTTTAAAATTTCGCACACACTACCTCAAACGATCGAAACCGTGAGCCGACATCAACATGCAGCACATTGGATTCGTTCATAACACTTAACCATACACTTATCTTCTTACGTAAAAACACAATAAGGATTAGCTTACCAAGTTATGTTTTTAGGTTAATTCCTTAACCAACATACACACATCATCATCACTATCATCATTCAAAAATCATCCATATTCAAACATGTGAAGACATATCCACAAACACTTGGTGAGAATATACAATCATAAAACCCATTCTAGAGTATAAAAATTAAATTCATGCTTAGGGCTAGCATTCAAGATATCCTAAGCATAAATCTATCATCACCAACCATATAAAAACCATAACATATAAAAAGAGATATGAGCTTATGCTCTTATAACCCAAACTTGGAAATACACATAAATTTTTAATGAAATTCTTAGAGGGTTAAGATGAATACCTCTAAAGTTTGAAGGGTTGTTCTAGGTCTTGGAATGAGAAAAATTTTACTCTACCACCACTTTTCCACAACCGGCCACCTGTTTTATCTCTCTCTCTCTATTTTTTTTTTTTCCCCTAAGACTAGAAAGGAAATTTGAAAGAGAACCAAAAATTTGGGGGTCCAAATAAATGGTTTTTCTTCTACACCCCACCCCTATTTATAGGTGAAAAATCCACAATTTTTCACAATTAATTTTTTTTTTTCTAAAATTCTCCATGAATTACTTAATTGGCCTTAAATACAAAGTTTTTGCCTTCTATGCCCCTCAATGGCCGGCCATGTGTAAGCTTGAGCAACAAAATCTTTTCATAATTATCTATTAATTTTCATAATTACCAAAAATTCCTAAAATTGGATAATTATCTTTGATGAGGTGTCCTCCAATTAGGGTCATGTTTGGCATTCCCTCCTAATATGCAGTCCATTTTCTTAATAATCAAGATAACACCAACACTATTTTAACTAACAACAGTACTGTAATATTGGACTGCAATCCAGAATTCATCTGCACTTAACTGGACTGCGTATAGATTTTTCTTAGGACTTGAAACTACTTAGTGCTTCTTGTTTCAAATATTATTCCTGATTTTTCTAAAGTGATCACATTCCTCATTCTTCATTTTGTATCCGCAATGATGGTTAGACATAGTATAATTCTTATACTGCTTATTACACTACAGTACCGTCCTATTCAAGTCATGAGTTATCTTGGTCATATATAGGCCAGAATAAACTCATAAATCAATATTCCGCCTCCACCTCAAAAGGCCTCATACTAACATTGAGTCTTATAATTTATAAGAACTCAAATATATTCTGATAAATTAGATCATTTATTTCACACAAGCATACATAGTACATACTTAAATTTCCTTGATATCAAAGGAAATCACAAGTCCGTCAAAAAGTTGGTCATTACAGCCAAGCCCACGATCAATCATGAAATTGTGACCTGCGTTTTTACACATGTTTTGAATTATTCATAGTGAGGAACCGCCTACTACTATCCACGGGCTCAAACCCACTACTTTTCCTCTATAAATAAAGGAACACCCCCTCTTTGAAGGGAACCTTTCTCTCTCTTTCTGGAAGTTATCATCAACAGTACCAAAATTCAGATATTGTAACTTCGTTGTATAAAGACTTTCATATATAGTGAAAACCTGTTGGGATCTATAGGTGCCCTAAGGATAGAAAATCTTAGGGATTTTCTGTAAATATGACATTTTGATATTAATAAGAGGAAATTATTCATGTTTAATAAGTTGTGTCCTATTTACTTTCATTTGTTGATTGTATAATTATTTTGAGCAAACATAAAATACTCCTAGGCTGTTGGTAATATATCGAATTACCATATGTATACGGGGTATGCATAGAAGACATGATAATTTGATAACAGTCTAAATAAATAGTCCGCAATCAACGGAATAAGATTTGGGGATCTTATTCATGATAAGATTGTAAAGGTTGTCTACTTCCTTGGAGGGATGGTTTGTCTTGACCATCGGATAGGTTCCGAGTAGAAATTTTAATGTATACCAGTATTGAGGTATGACATTGGACTCGACCTAAAGTGTTAATTGATTCGGTTTAAAACGTTTTTTTGTATTAAAAAAATCACAAGAATCTTTTGAAAATTTAATTTCCAATGATATGTGATTTTGATAATTTGGAAATCAAAATTGAAAATTTAAATTTAATGGATATTATTATGAATTTTAAAATTTTGTGATTTAAATTTGAAATTTGGAAATTCCAAGTTTTAAATTTGGAAATTTCAAATTTTAAATTTTAAAATTTAATAAACCGGATTTTTAATTTAAATTTTGATATTTTGTAATTTTGATTAAAATTAAAAATCACATATAATCTTTTTTGAAATTTAAATTTAATTTTAAATTTAAAAAGATGTGACATTGGAGAAGGAAGACACATTGAAGAAGGATACACGGCATGGATCTACAAATGAAGGCCGATATATGTTTCGGTTAATTTTTGTAAATTTTGCAATTTTCTTTTCTCTAGGATGGAATCATGATCCACGGCTATTTACATATTTTGCAAACCATGGATGATGACTTGCTATATGAATATGTAATACTATTTCATGATGTATTGATAACATGCCATATAGACTAGGGAGTGCCACTCAATAAATATTGTTTATGCATAAAAAACAAAAACCCTAATTTAAAAGATTGAGTGGGAGAAGGTTTTACACACTAAGACCTACGGCCTCCATCGTTGGTCCAATAGTTACGCATGGTAGTGCCTACTACTCGGTTTCGATCCGGGAATTCCCTTCGGATAGGTATCTTACCTAGAGCGCACACTGATTTGGATTTCCGAAAGGATAACAATTTTGGGCATATTTTATGTTTAGATCACCCATCGGTGGCGGATGTAAAATATGGATTCAAAATTGGAAACGATGGTTACACACTCATACTACTTTATTTATTAACCCTCACTCGAGGCTCTGTTATGTAAAGTAGTGGCCAAATAAACGATAGTTAATATATATTTAATGGAGTTTGTTCCATGGATGAATATGTATTAATCGGAAGGAATCCGTGTTCTTGGCTAGTTATTCTATGATTACCCCTCGGTAGCTTAGAAAGCGGTAGCTAGGAATTGTCGTTGTAAGGTATGTGTTTTAAGGGTTTTACACATGAACATTTAGATTGCATATAGATCTTTTTGTTTCATTACAAAATCATATTTTATAAACTGATAGGATGTTTGCTCATACTTATTACATGTTTTCTTATTATAGATCAAAATGTCAAGCCCTTTATCTGTGATACTTACGCAAAACAAATTAACTGGCGAGAATTTTAATGACTGGAAAAGGAACTTGCTAATCGTCCTAAACTTTGAGAAACACAGTTTTGTCCTAACCCAATCTCGACCACCTACGCCTGCGATCGATGCTCCTGATATGGATTTTGTAGCGCTTGAGCGCTGGGACAATTCCAACCTTAGTGCCATGTGCTATATTCGGGCGAGCATGTCTAACGTGCTCCAGAAACAGCATGAGGAACATCAAACTGCTAGGCAGATCATAGATAACCTGAAGGAAATGTTTGGTGAACAAACTATCCAGGCTAAGACCGATGCTATCAAAGGTCTCATGAACTGCAGGCAGAAGGTTGGAACTCCCATCAAGGAGCACATGATGACAGTCATGGCTTATTTGTCTGAAGCTCAGGCAAATGGGGCTGAGATCAATGCTGCAACTCAACTGGTTATGGTTTTTCAAACCTTATCCAAGGATTTCGATTTGTTTCAGGCATCCTACAACCTTAACCGGAAGGAGATGTCTTTAACAGAATTGATAAAGGAGTTGCAAGCCTTTGAGAACATTTTTAAGGGTTCTGGATCTAAGGCTGAGGTAAATTTGGCTGAACCTAGTTCGTCTGTTCCTAATCCCAAAAGGAAGAAGGAAAAAGGGAAGAACAAGGGGAATAAGCCTGCGGTGAATGCACCTGCTTCTAAGAAGTCTACCAAGACTAAGAAGCAAAAGGTGGACCCCAAAAAGGTTAAGTGCTTTCACTGTGGGAAGAAAGGACATTTTAAGAAGGATTGCCGAGATTTCCTGGCTTTGCAAAAGAAGAAAGGTAATTTCAATGTCCTGTATCTTGAGGGTTGTTTAGTAGAAGAATCTAAGGACAATTGGGTTATAGATTCTGGAGCTACTAACCATGTTTGTATTTCTCTACAGGGGTTCAAGGTAACGAGAAGTCTGCATGAGGAGGACTTTACGTTAAGAACCGGTGATGGGACGTTGGTGCGAGCTAAAGCAGTGGGAGAAGTGCATCTTTATTTTGATGAATTTAGGTTTATTGTTTTGAGACATTGTTTTTATGTTCCTAATTTTAAGAGGAACCTAATTTCGGTAGCTTGTTTAATTAAAGATTCTTATTCAGTTTCTTTTAATAATAAAGTTGTTATTAGGAAAAACAATTCTCTTATCTGTAATGGATGGATGCATGGAAATCTTTATTTTATCAAACCTAAGATGCACTCACTGCTTGATACAGAATTGGAAAAGAACTCTAAAAGACATAAGTATTCTCACTCTAACAAATCATATCTTTGGCATTTACGACTTGGTCACATAAGCCTTAACAGAATTGAAAGGATGATAAAAGATGAATGCCTCGACTTGTACGAGGTTGAACCTTGGCCACAATGCGAATCCTGTTTGGAAGGCAAGATGACTAAACGGCACTTTGCTGCCAAGGATGGTCGTGCCGAGAAACTTTTAGAACTTGTGCATACAGATGTTTGTGGTCCCATGAACATAGAAGCACGTGGTGGGTATGAGTATTATATCACTTTTATTGATGATTACTCAAGGTATGGATATGTCTATTTAATGACCCGCAAAAACGAAGCCTTTGACAAGTTCAAAGAGTTTCAGGCTGAAGCGGAGAAACAATTAGGCAAGTCCATTAAGACACTTCGATCGGATCGAGGTGGGGAATACCTATCGGATGAGTTCTTAGGATATTTGATAGAGAATGGGATACAATCCCAGTTGACTGCACCTGGTACTCCTCAACAGAATGGTGTAGCTGAGAGAAGGAATAGGACCCTATTGGATATGGTCCAGTCTATGATGAGTTATTCCACTTTACCTTTATCATTTTGGGGGCACGCCATACAAACTGCATGTTATCTTCTGAATAACGTTCCCTCCAAATCGGTTCCTAAAACTCCTTATGAGTTATGGACGAGTAGGAAACCTAATTTGAATCATATTCGAATTTTGGGTTGTCCGGCACACGTCCTGGATAAGGAAGCGAAGAAATTGGAGTCACGATCAGAAGTGTGCTTGCTTGTTGGCTTCCAAAAGGGACAAAAGGTGGTCTGTTCTATAATCCAAAGCAAAATAAAGTCTTTGTTTCAACACATGCAACATTCCTTGAGGAAAGTTACATGGAAGACTTTAAACCTCGTAGCAAAGTAGTGCTTGAGGAGATGACTTCGGGTTTGGATGTTCCTAAAGTCGCAGAAAACCGTGCGGAAAAATCACTAAAGAATCAACAACCACAGGAGTTTCGTCGTAGTGGGAGGATTATCAGGGAACCTGAAAGGTACATGTTCAGTGGTGAAGTTTATGAAGCAGAATCCATAGAACATATTGATGATCCAGCTACGTACAAGGAAGCTATGGAGGATGTTGATTCTAGTCTTTGGCAAAAGGCTATGAACGCCGAGATGGAATCTATGGATTCCAACGGAGTCTGGAAACTTGTAGACTTACCCCAAGGCATAAAACCGATTGGGTGTAAGTGGGTATACAAGAGGAAGAGAGGTGTGGATAGGAAAGTGGAAACTTTCAAGGCAAGACTTGTAGCGAAGGGCTATACGCAGAAAGAAGGAATCGACTATGAAGAAACCTTCTCGCCTGTAGCAATGCTTAAGTCAATCCGCATTCTTTTATCCATTGCGGCTGCTCTCGATTATGAGATCTGGCAAATGGATGTCAAGACAGCTTTCTTAAATGGCTCTCTTGAGGAAGATATTTATATGATACAACCAGACGGGTTCAAGGCAAAAGGCCAAGAAGACAAAGTATGCAAGTTGCTTAAATCCATTTATGGATTAAAGCAAGCATCTCGTTCTTGGAATATTAGGTTTGATCAAGCGATCAAAACTTATGGATTCGAACAAAACATTGATGAACCATGTGTTTATAAATGTATCAAGAACGAGAAAGTGGTGTTCCTTGTACTCTATGTGGATGATATATTGCTTATTGGAAACGATGTGGCAATACTATCATCTGTCAAAGTTTGGTTAGCCAAACAGTTTGACATGAAGGACTTAGGAGAAGCTAGTTATGTTCTTGGTATTCAACTCTTTAGAGATAGAAAGAACAAAACGATAGCACTCTCCCAAGCTTTATACATTGATAAAGTACTTGAGAGGTTTTCTATGAAGGATTCCAAGAAAGGTGCTCAACCTTTCAGGATTGGAATCAAACTTTCTAAAGATGACTATCCCAAGACATCGGAAGAAAGGGAGCGTATGAAAAATGTACCTTATGCATCAGCGGTAGGTAGTCTTATGTACGCTATGTTATGCACTAGGCCTGACATTTGTTTTGCGGTTGGTATGGTAAGTCGATATCAGTCGAATCCGGGACCGAACCATTGGGCTGCGGTCAAGCATATACTCAAGTATCTACGGAGAACGAGGGATTATATGCTAGTGTATTCCGGTTATGACCTTGTTCCTATAGGATATACAGATTCTGATTTTCAATCAGATCAGGATTCAAGGAAATCGACTTCAGGATCTGTCTTCACCCTTGGAGGTGGTGCCGTTGTGTAGAGGAGTGTTAAGCAATCTTGTATTGCTGACTCGACCATGGAAGCCGAGTATGTGGCAGCCAGTGAGGCATCAAAGGAAGCGGTTTGGCTCCACATGTTCCTTAGTGACCTTGAGGTCGTTCCTGGTATGGATAAAGCTATGGTGCTCTACTGTGACAACAGTGCAGCAGTAGCTAATACCAAGGATCCTAGGCATCATAAGAGGAGTAAGCACATTGACAGAAAATATCACATTATCAGAGGCTTTGTTGAGAGTGGAAATGTGACGGTTTGCAAAATCGCATCGGAGGACAATCTTGCTGACCCGTTCACGAAGACTTTGGTGGCCAGAAGATTCGAAGAACACGTCGAAGGCATGGGGATGCGTAATATGTCACATTTACTCGTTTAGGGCAAGTGGGAGATTGTTGGGATCTATAGGTGCCCTAAGGATAGAAAATCTTAGGGATTTTCTGTAAATATGACATTTTGATATTAATAAGAGGAAATTATTCATGTTTAATAAGTTATGTCCTATTTACTTTCATTTGTTGATTGTATAATTATTTTGAGCAAACATAAAATACTCCTAGGCTGTTGGTAATATATCGAATTACCATATGTATACGGGGTATGCATAGAAGACGTGGTAATTTGATAACAGTCTAAATAAATAGTCCGCAATCAACGGAATAAGATTTGGGGATCTTATTCATGATAAGATTGTAAAGGTTGTCTACTTCCTTGGAGGGATGGTTTGTCTTGACCATCGGATAGGTTCCGAGTAGAAACTTTAATGTATACCAGTATTGAGGTATGACATTGGACTGGACCTAAAGTGTTAATTGATTCGGTTTAATAATTCCGTTTATAAGAATCAATGATACTTTGATTATCATCCTGCATTAATCTTAATCCTGAAATGATTACTTGAGTTCGCATCCATGACTTATGTACTTTGATGCACTAAAGGTGAGACACTGTTAATTCATGGTCAACATACTTGTGTTTTGGGTGCATGACTTATGGATGGAGAAATCAAGATTCATAGATACGGAATCCATAGCTATCTTAATGATAGTAAATGTTATATACTTAAAGGTATTATTCGGGGATTGAAAGATAGTATAACAAGATCTTGGCCATCGGTTTACTTTGTGTTCTCTGGTGGTTTTCCAATTGTATGGTTTTACAATTGGTGGTTCTTTCAATGGAGAATAATTGAACTTTAAGTTAAAATGATTGAAAAGGTAAAACGGAAAAAGTTCTTAATTCAATCATGGATAACATATGGGGATTAAGCAAGCGATGAATAAATCATGGAAGAAGCACTACGTAAGAGAGCTTTCGTAATACGGTATGTAAACAGGAGTTCAGCTTCAAACTTTTAGTGGAATAGTTTTGAAGTTGATAATTGATGGATAATTAATCTGGGATTAATTTTTCACAATTATAGGAGCCTTTTTACATATTTCCATCGGGTCCCTCTATTAGCTCATATAGTTCCACGAAGCGTCTCGGGATTTGTTCCTAATGAGATCGGTAAATTGTAAATGGAATTTTGTAATGTCTATTAAGACATGGTACTCTGTAACATGTAATCCAGAAAGGATTGGACATGTGAAATTTGTAGACAAATGATCTGTCAACATGTGATTAGTTAATTTGAATTTTGAAAATAAGATTGTGTTTGAATTTTGGAAAACAAAATTTTTCTCTCCTAATTAAAAGTGGTGCACGTTTTTTAATTGTATGGAGGGAAGAAAATTTTGTTTCGAAATTATTTAAATATATTCCTAACATTTAATTATTAATTAGTTTAAATAATGGAGATTATTTCATGAATTTTTCTTTCCTAATTAAATAGGTGCATGGTTTTTGTGAGGAAAGAAAATTTGAAATATTTCATTAATTTAAATTAATTAATATGGATAATGTTTATGGAAAATATTTATTCAAATATGTGAATCCTATTTAAATTCGAAAAGGTTTAAAAGAAGTTTGAATCTAGATAGGACTAGGATCTTTTGACTAGTCTAGATTCTTGATTTAAAATTTAAACCACCAATCAAGATTTCTCTCACTTTGTGGCCGAATTTTAAAGGGGATTTCCTCTTGAAAACTATTTTTATGTTCAATGAATCTAGCCCTAAAGTTGTATGATCTTTTGGTTCAAGATTTATCCGGAAAATAATTATTAATTATTTTTCAAGTAGGAGATAAATTTTGAAAAGGATTGGAATACTATATAAAGGCTAGGAGTTCTTGAAAAACGAATTTTTGATTTTTTTTAAGGAGAAAAACGTTTTTAATAATAAAAAAAAATTTTGTTTTTCTTCCACATCAAAAATTCGGCTTTCTTGTGAGAGAGAAAAAGAAAGAAAATTCCATTGAATCAAAACTGCGAGAAAGGTTAAACCGAGTGATAATTTTTCATAGGAGATTAACCGGTTCTTGTTTTGTAGTTTTGAAGAAAGAAGTTCGATCAAATTCTCAACGAGGATCATCGGAATTGAGAATGAGGGATCTAGACTTCGGAAAGTATTACCGATCGCTTGGATTCATAGAACGTGTGCCCACACACACTCTGAGACGTGGAACTCGAGAATAGTAGAGAAGACACGTTGGTCAAACGCTCTAGCAATTCCGGAATCCAAGAAATAAGGTACGCTTGATCATGAATTAATTTATTGTTATATGCATCATGAGCTTCTTTTCCGGAAACGGCATAAAATTTTAAAACTTCCGCTGCGCCGTAACTCCAATACCGGATCCGATTTTTCCAACAAAACCCACATACTCAGAAGACATAGCACATTTCCGATGAACTTCTCTGAAGATCGATGTTGTTATTCTTCATTTCTTTTACTTTTTGACTTATTTAATTTATGTTGTGATTATGACTGCTTTGTGATTTTCATATGCGATGTCCAAGAACCCCAATGAATGTTTATTTATATCTTTATCTACTAACCCCAGTTAAAATTTGATAGTAGATTCCCAGCATCTATATATACCTACTTTATTTATCAATAAATCTGAAATTAACTTGATGGATCTGATATTTACTCATTAGATAGAAAACGATAAATGACGATATTTACCTGTAAATAATGGTAGTTACCCAATTTATTTATTAGTAAATCTGATATTTACTCGTTAAATTCATAATTTATAATTATAATTTATTTTCTAGATATTTTATTCTATAACCAGTTCTGCAGTAAATCCAGAATTTACAAATAAATCGTACTAGTAAATTCGATATTTACTAGTAAATCCAATAGAATAGGATGTCAAAAATTATCTACATTTGTTATTGTAAATAAATATATTTGGTGCGTAATATATATAGTTAGTAGACGTTTAAGGTAATATAATTATTATTATTAATTTAATATTCATTAGTAAATTTGAATCTTTACAAATAAGTCTGAATATTTATTAGGTATTTTTTTGAAAAATTAGGTTGGATAGTATTTTTTAATAATCTAATCTAATAGATAACCCATCTATTTTTTTAATTGAGGAAAATAATTATTTGTCATTTTTCAGATTCAGTTAATAATTAACTATGAAAATTAGTTATTGACTATAAAATTTAATGATTTACGATATGATTAATCAATGACTGACCATAAGACTGATCGACTATTATGTGGTTAATCATTAATTGACCATTTAAAAAAAATAGCCTATTAACTAAATTTTAAAAACTCCAATCATTTATTAAAAAACTTCTTAAAAAGAGACTATTTAGCAATAAAAATTACAAGATCGTATATATTTATAAGGGAGATTTGCATGAATGCCATGAATTTGACATCTCCTTATAATTTAACCCTCCATAAGAGTAAAGTTGATAATTTTATTATTTCATAACATTTAATGAAAGAAGTAAATGAAAAAAAAAAGTAAATAGACTAAAATGCCATTATCTCTTTCTTTTCTTCTCTTTTTTATTTCTTGGAATATTTTTTATATATTTCCGACTCCATTCACCGGCCAGTCTCTGGTTGCCAGTCATCAGCCGATCTCCAGTTATGGATGGTTGGTGGCAGGCCATCAGTTATCATAGAGATTCTATTAAAGTTCAAAATGGATTCTGATATAAATTTTTTTTTTTGTATCTCAACAAAGATGATCAGATGTATTTGACTCCAGTCACCAATGACGATGCTGATCTTCGAAGAGATTCTGTTATAATCCAAAAAGACTCCGATATAATTTCTTTTTCTTTCTTTTTTTGTTTTTTGTATTTCAATAAAAATAACTGGACATTTTTGGCTCCATTTATTAACACCATTTGCAAAGAGATTCTGTTAGAATCTATAAGGATTTCAAGTTCATATCAAGAGAGAGATTTTGGAAGAATGGGAAACAGAAAGGAGGGAGAGAGAGAGAATGAGGGGGAGAGAGAGACGGAAAAAAATATAAAAGAAAAGAGAGAACAAAAGTATGACAGCACCCAAATATATGCATGGGTAAAATGGAGAATAACCTATAGACTCTACCTATACAGTATTTTACTGTAGTCCCTCTCACATGTACACTGTTCAAACTTTTGTACATCTATTTTGGCGCTTTGGTTTCATTTCTATTATTTTTTTTATTTTTTTATTTTTTTACCCTCTTCACTAGGCTTAATCTTAGGTTAGTTTGGTGATTAATTTAGTTTAAACTAAGTTATACTTTTTTTATCATTATTTTTGTCTTTTTCTGAAAAAGTATTTTGTCTTTTCTGAAAAGATTTTTGTCTTTTCTAAAAAATTACTATTGAAATTTAAAAATTTTAAACTAAACTCATTCACCAAACACTCTTCTTCTTTTTGGAGGTTGGATGTTTTGGTACAGCTCCCTATTTTGTCTTTTTTCAATTTATATGTTTCTCTTTTTGTTTTTTGTTTTAATTTCTTTTCTTTCCTTTTGTTTTTTTTTTCTTCGTTAAACTCTTTCATCTTAAATTTTTTAAATGCTTTTGCAGATAATTTTTTCTTTTAACTTGTCCAATAAAATAATTTTTCTTTGATATATCTTTACTTGCATATTTCATTTGTTATCCTCTTAAATATTATTTTATCCCTATAAATATTTGAATATATTTTGTTTTAATAGTTTGATTGAAATAAATTTTATCATATATATTTTTACTCCAAAAATTATTTTTCTTTTACTTCAAAAAAAATATATTTTCCTTTCCATAAATCTCTAATTATAATTATTCTCTACAATACTATTTATGTGGATATTTTTAAGTATATTTTGTTCTAAAAAGCAGTACTCCATCTACCTTTTATTAATTTTTTTCCTAAAAAAAAATTACTTATTATAATTTTTTTAAAAAAATTTTCTTGTTAAATATTATGTTATGTAACTGGCCATGATAAAGGCTTTCTGTTAGTTGTCTTATTAAAATAATTATCTCAACTATGCTATGAGGTCAAGACACACATTTTGATTTAACTATACATATTCATACGTCTAATTATTTGTTAAAAAACATTTTTATTATGTTTGTCAATAAAAATATTATTTTCTTTAATATCTTTTACTTGCGGTCTTCCTAAATTCAATTTTTTCATATAAACTTAGAAGTCATTTTCTCTTTAAATTGCCTCCAATGTTCCTTTCTTTCATCCATTTTAAATTGTTTCTGAGATTAAGTTCCTCTCTCTCTTTTTATTATTTTTTATGTTCTATTTATTATATTGTTATGTGCACATGTTCGAATTTAAATTTGATACATTTATTTTTAATTTTTAATGAGTTTAAATTCATTAGGAGTTTTTGGACTGGGAGGCTAATTATTATATATACTAAAGGAGTGTAGATTTTTACTGTTAAGTAAATAGTATTTTTTTTTTTTAACTTTTGCTGCTTTGTCAAGTTTTTTTTTTTTAATAACTTTTGTTGCTTTGCTTTATTGTTCTGTGAATATTGTTTTTTTAACTTTTACTGCTTTGCTACAGTTTTTTTTTTTTTTTAACTTTTGCTGCTTTGCTACAGTAAAAGGATGTAATATTTCATTGTTTAATAAACAGTGATTTTTTTTTTAAATTTTTGTTGCTTTTGCTGTACAGTTTTCTATAATAATGCACAATAGCTGCTTTTTTTTTACATTAAACTGCTGATTTTGCCCATATCCTATGTGCTGATTTTGGCTTATCTACAATAGAAGGATGACTTTATCCTCACATATTTTATTGTTTTGTCTATAGTGCAAAGATTTTTTTGCCCCTCTGATTTAGTTGGTTTTCTTTCATCTACAGTGAGTTGACATGTTTACCCATATTATGCAGAAATTACCAGCTACTCATACAGTATGATTACCGTTTTACGCCTTTTTTTTAGTTCCTTTTCTTTTTCTTACAGTATGTTGTCGGTTTTACCCCTATTTAGAGTTCGTTTTTTTTTCTTAATATTATTTTTACCTTTTTTTTACGCTAAATTTTAGACATTAGATTCTTATATATTGTTGTATTGTGTCTTTGCTCACTTTGCCTTTTTTTGATTTTTAAACGATTTTTTACTTTAAATTTTTTATCTTTATTTCGAATTTTTTTTGTGTGTCTTTTTTTATTTCTTTTGTTCTATTTTTTAAAGACACCATTTTTTTAAGGATTCTGCATGTAATTTTTTTTCTTTTTTTATTTTGTTTTATATTTTAAAAATCATTTTTTAAGTTTTTGCATGTATATAACCTTATAAAAAAATTTTTATTTTTTTAAAACAATAAAAAAGGAAAAATGAGATATATATTTTATTTTGTTATAATATTTTTATCAGGTTAGTTTTTTCTGGTTCTTTTGAGTTTAAAGATTTTTGTTCTTTTTTTTGTTTTCTGGTTTATTTTTGTTTTAATTTTTTCTTTAAATAAGTATAACTACAGAAATTTTTTTTCTTTTTTGCTTTTGCTTTCGTTTTATTATTATTAGTATTGTTATTATTTTGATTTTGCATCTTCACTGTTGGGAGAGATTTTGATAAGAATTATATTTATTATAATTATAATATTTATTTTAACAAACTGTTTTTATCATATAATACTCAGTTTATTTATTTATTTTTTTCTTCATTCTCCGTGCAATACACAGGTATTAAACTCGTGTTTAACTAATGAGATTAGATATAAGCAAATTTTGCATAATGTTTGAATATTACAATTCGTATTTTTTGTACTATGAAAGCATTGGCAATATTCTAATAATTTTTTAACCAAACAAAAGTAGAAAAATAATATTACTAAATAAAATATAAAAAAAAAATAACACCGTAATCAAAATTTTAGGGGGTGTTTAGCACTCAAGTTTAACTCAAGTTAAACTATATTTTTTTTTTTATCTTTTTTGAAAAAGTTTGTTGTTTTTTCTAAAAAGTCAACAAAAATTACTATTAAAACTTAAAAATCTTAAAATAAACTTATTCATCAAACATCCCTTTTAACATTTGAATGGATACAAAATTATTCCCATGTGCGCTAACAACTAGTTTTCAAAAAAAAAAAAAAAAAAAAAAAAAAAAAAAAAACCCTTGAATCAGCCCCAAAATTCAAAAATTCCCAAAAATCCCCGGGACCTAACCGGGTCCTCTGCAAATATGGGATTAAAATGGGATTTATGTTGCAAGACTAACCCCCAAAGAGAAAACATTGTAAGGCTAACCTCATTCATTAATGAATCTTTTGTTTTCTCCAAAATACCATTTACAAGTAAAAAAAAAAAAAAATAGAAATAAAAGATATATGAGATAAAAAGGGGATCTGAAGGAAAGGAGGACCATCTTCTCTTACCAAAAAGAAAAAAAAAAAACTGAAGAAACCCACTTTGTTCTTTCATTGGTTTCGTCTCCTTCACGATCTCAAAACTACCATCATTTTTCATCTCTATCATCCCCTCAAAACGACCATCCTTATATTCGGATTAACATCATCAATTTCCAGCCACAAGGAGATGAGAGGAAATACTCTAAAATTTTGGTAAGTTTATCTAAAACCCTCAAATTTTTTTATTGAAATCGTTTTCAAAGTTATTCAAGGGTTGGGCATTCATGATTTGGGAGCTTAGTATAGAAAAACAAAATGATCCAACCTATTTTGCACTAATTT
>CM046382.1:3314162-3328284 GCA_025413485.1 Ficus microcarpa | reverse complement strand
TTGGTCGGGCTCAAAATTTCTAGAAATTTAACTCATTAAATCTTGCTCTAAATAGTATTTCAATGGTCCCCTTTAAGTCGAAAAAATACCTTCCGGATAGTGATTTATGGTACTAAAATATTTGATGGCTATAGCCTACTCCGTCGAGCAAAAATGGGTATGTATCAAAATTCCAAAGCCTATAGCCTTCTCTCGCAACTGAAAATTTTTCTCTCTCAAAATTTCTACAACTTTGGATCATTAAAAGATACTTTCAACATAATTCTAACGATCCATTTTGTGTCGAAAAACTCCTTCCGGATCACGATTGGACGTATTCTCTATATCTACTCCATTTTCGAAAGCCTATAGCCTTCTCTAGTGAGAGAAAATTGGTCGGGCTCAAAATTTCTAGAAATTTAATCATTAAATCTTGCTCTAAATAGTATTTCAATGGTCCCCTTTAAGTCGAAAAATACCTTCCGGATGGTGATTTATGGCACTCAAAATATTTGATGGCTATAGCCTACTCCGTCGAGCAAAAATGGGTATGTATCAAAATTCCAAAGCCTATAGCCTTCTCTCGCAACTGAAAATTTTTCTGTCTCAAAATTTCTACAACTTTGGATCATTAAAAGATACTTTCAACATAATTCTAACGATCCATTTTGTGTCGAAAAACTCCTTCCGGATCACGATTGGACGTATTCTCTATATCTACTCCATTTTCGAAAGCCTATAGCCTTCTCTAGTGAGAGAAAATTGGTCGGGCTCAAAATTTCTAGAAATTTAACTCATTAAATCTTGCTCTAAATAGTATTTCAATGGTCCCCTTTAAGTCGAAAAATACCTTCCGGATGGTGATTTATGGTACTCAAAATATTTGATGGCTATAGCCTACTCCGTCGAGCAAAAATGGGTATGTATCAAAATTCCAAAGCCTATAGCCTTCTCTCGCAACTGAAAATTTTTCTCTCTCAAAATTTCTACAACTTTGGATCATTAAAAGATACTTTCAACATAATTCTAACGATCCATTTTGTGTCGAAAAACTCCTTCCGGATCACGATTGGACGTATTCTCTATATCTACTCCATTTTCGAAAGCCTATAGCCTTCTCTAGTGAGAGAAAATTGGTCGGGCTCAAAATTTCTAGAAATTTAAATCATTAAATCTTGCTCTAAATAGTATTTCAATGGTCCCCTTTAAGTCGAAAAATACCTTCCGGATGGTGATTTATGGTACTCAAAATATTTGATGGCTATAGCCTACTCCGTCGAGCAAAAATGGGTATGTATCAAAATTCCAAAGCCTATAGCCTTCTCTCGCAACTGAAAATTTTTCTGTCTCAAAATTTCTACAACTTTGATCATTAAAAGATACTTTCAACATAATTCTAACGATCCATTTTGTGTCGAAAAACTCCTTCCGGATCACGATTGGACGTATTCTCTATATCTACTCCATTTTCGAAAGCCTATAGCCTTCTCTAGTGAGAGAAAATTGGTCGGGCTCAAAATTTCTAGAAATTTAAATCATTAAATCTTGCTCTAAATAGTATTTCAATGGTCCCCTTTAAGTCGAAAAATACCTTCCGGATGGTGATTTATGGTACTCAAAATATTTGATGGCTATAGCCTACTCCGTCGAGCAAAAATGGGTATGTATCAAAATTCCAAAGCCTATAGCCTTCTCTCGCAACTGAAAATTTTTCTTCTCAAAATTTCTACAACTTTGGATCATTAAAAGATACTTTCAACATAATTCTAACGATCCATTTTGTGTCGAAAAACTCCTTCCGGATCACGATTGGACGTATTCTCTATATCTACTCCATTTTCGAAAGCCTATAGCCTTCTCTAGTGAGAGAAAATTGGTCGGGCTCAAAATTTCTAGAAATTTAAATCATTAAATCTTGCTCTAAATAGTATTTCAATGGTCCCCTTTAAGTCGAAAAATACCTTCCGGATGGTGATTTATGGTACTCAAAATATTTGATGGCTATAGCCTACTCCGTCGAGCAAAAATGGGTATGTATCAAAATTCCAAAGCCTATAGCCTTCTCTCGCAACTGAAAATTTTTCTGTCTCAAAATTTCTACAACTTTGGATCATTAAAAGATACTTTCAACATAATTCTAACGATCCATTTTGTGTCGAAAAACTCCTTCCGGATCACGATTGGACGTATTCTCTATATCTACTCCATTTTCGAAAGCCTATAGCCTTCTCTAGTGAGAGAAAATTGGTCGGGCTCAAAATTTCTAGAAATTTAAATCATTAAATCTTGCTCTAAATAGTATTTCAATGGTCCCCTTTAAGTCGAAAAATACCTTCCGGATGGTGATTTATGGTACTCAAAATATTTGATGGCTATAGCCTACTCCGTCGAGCAAAAATGGGTATGTATCAAAATTCCAAAGCCTATAGCCTTCTCTCGCAACTGAAAATTTTTCTGTCTCAAAATTTCTACAACTTTGGATCATTAAAAGATACTTTCAACATAATTCTAACGATCCATTTTGTGTCGAAAAACTCCTTCCGGATCACGATTGGACGTATTCTCTATATCTACTCCATTTTCGAAAGCCTATAGCCTTCTCTAGTGAGAGAAAATTGGTCGGGCTCAAAATTTCTAGAAATTTAAATCATTAAATCTTGCTCTAAATAGTATTTCAATGGTCCCCTTTAAGTCGAAAAATACCTTCCGGATGGTGATTTATGGTACTCAAAATATTTGATGGCTATAGCCTACTCCGTCGAGCAAAAATGGGTATGTATCAAAATTCCAAAGCCTATAGCCTTCTCTCGCAACTGAAAATTTTTCTGTCTCAAAATTTCTACAACTTTGGATCATTAAAAGATACTTTCAACATAATTCTAACGATCCATTTTGTGTCGAAAAACTCCTTCCGGATCACGATTGGACGTATTCTCTATATCTACTCCATTTTCGAAAGCCTATAGCCTTCTCTAGTGAGAGAAAATTGGTCGGGCTCAAAATTTCTAGAAATTTAAATCATTAAATCTTGCTCTAAATAGTATTTCAATGGTCCCCTTTAAGTCGAAAAATACCTTCCGGACGGTGATTTATGGCACTCAAAATATTTGATGGCTATAGCCTACTCCGTCGAGCAAAAATGGGTATGTATCAAAATTCCAAAGCCTATAGCCTTCTCTCGCAACTGAAAATTTTTCTGTCTCAAAATTTCTACAACTTTGGATCATTAAAAGATACTTTCAACATAATTCTAACGATCCATTTTGTGTCGAAAAACTCCTTCCGGATCACGATTGGACGTATTCTCTATATCTACTCCATTTTCGAAAGCCTATAGCCTTCTCTAGTGAGAGAAAATTGGTCGGGCTCAAAATTTCTAGAAATTTAAATCATTAAATCTTGCTCTAAATAGTATTTCAATGGTCCCTTTAAGTCGAAAAATACCTTCCGGACGGTGATTTATGGACTCAAAATATTTGATGGCTATAGCCTACTCCGTCGAGCAAAAATGGGTATGTATCAAAATTCCAAAGCCTATAGCCTTCTCTCGCAACTGAAAATTTTTCTGTCTCAAAATTTCTACAACTTTGGATCATTAAAAGATACTTTCAACATAATTCTAACGATCCATTTTGTGTCGAAAAACTCCTTCCGGATCACGATTGGACGTATTCTCTATATCTACTCCATTTTCGAAAGCCTATAGCCTTCTCTAGTGAGAGAAAATTGGTCGGGCTCAAAATTTCTAGAAATTTAACTCATTAAATCTTGCTCTAAATAGTATTTCAATGGTCCCCTTTAAGTCGAAAAATACCTTCCGGATGGTGATTTATGGCACTCAAAATATTTGATGGCTATAGCCTACTCCGTCGAGCAAAAATGGTATGTATCAAAATTCCAAAGCCTATAGCCTTCTCTCGCAACTGAAAATTTTTCTGTCTCAAAATTTCTACAACTTTGGATCATTAAAAGATACTTTCAACATAATTCTAACGATCCATTTTGTGTCGAAAAACTCCTTCCGGATCACGATTGGACGTATTCTCTATATCTACTCCATTTTCGAAAGCCTATAGCCTTCTCTAGTGAGAGAAAATTGGTCGGGCTCAAAATTTCTAGAAATTTAAATCATTAAATCTTGCTCTAAATAGTATTTCAATGGTCCCCTTTAAGTCGAAAAATACCTTCCGGATGGTGATTTATGGACTCAAAATATTTGATGGCTATAGCCTACTCCGTCGAGCAAAAATGGGTATGTATCAAAATTCCAAAGCCTATAGCCTTCTCTCGCAACTGAAAATTTTTCTGTCTCAAAATTTCTACAACTTTGGATCATTAAAAGATACTTTCAACATAATTCTAACGATCCATTTTGTGTCGAAAAACTCCTTCCGGATCACGATTGGACGTATTCTCTATATCTACTCCATTTTCGAAAGCCTATAGCCTTCTCTAGTGAGAGAAAATTGGTCGGGCTCAAAATTTCTAGAAATTTAAATCATTAAATCTTGCTCTAAATAGTATTTCAATGGTCCCCTTTAAGTCGAAAAATACCTTCCGGATGGTGATTTATGGACTCAAAATATTTGATGGCTATAGCCTACTCCGTCGAGCAAAAATGGTATGTATCAAAATTCCAAAGCCTATAGCCTTCTCTCGCAACTGAAAATTTTTCTGTCTCAAAATTTCTACAACTTTGGATCATTAAAAGATACTTTCAACATAATTCTAACGATCCATTTTGTGTCGAAAAACTCCTTCCGGATCACGATTGGACGTATTCTCTATATCTACTCCATTTTCGAAAGCCTATAGCCTTCTCTAGTGAGAGAAAATTGGTCGGGCTCAAAATTTCTAGAAATTTAAATCATTAAATCTTGCTCTAAATAGTATTTCAATGGTCCCCTTTAAGTCGAAAAATACCTTCCGGATGGTGATTTATGGTACTCAAAATATTTGATGGCTATAGCCTACTCCGTCGAGCAAAAATGGGTATGTATCAAAATTCCAAAGCCTATAGCCTTCTCTCGCAACTGAAAATTTTTCTGTCTCAAAATTTCTACAACTTTGGATCATTAAAAGATACTTTCAACATAATTCTAACGATCCATTTTGTGTCGAAAAACTCCTTCCGGATCACGATTGGACGTATTCTCTATATCTACTCCATTTTCGAAAGCCTATAGCCTTCTCTAGTGAGAGAAAATTGGTCGGGCTCAAAATTTCTAGAAATTTAAATCATTAAATCTTGCTCTAAATAGTATTTCAATGGTCCCCTTTAAGTCGAAAAATACCTTCCGGATGGTGATTTATGGCACTCAAAATATTTGATGGCTATAGCCTACTCCGTCGAGCAAAAATGGGTATGTATCAAAATTCCAAAGCCTATAGCCTTCTCTCGCAACTGAAAATTTTTCTGTCTCAAAATTTCTACAACTTTGGATCATTAAAAGATACTTTCAACATAATTCTAACGATCCATTTTGTGTCGAAAAACTCCTTCCGGATCACGATTGGACGTATTCTCTATATCTACTCCATTTTCGAAAGCCTATAGCCTTCTCTAGTGAGAGAAAATTGGTCGGGCTCAAAATTTCTAGAAATTTAAATCATTAAATCTTGCTCTAAATAGTATTTCAATGGTCCCCTTTAAGTCGAAAAATACCTTCCGGATGGTGATTTATGGTACTCAAAATATTTGATGGCTATAGCCTACTCCGTCGAGCAAAAATGGGTATGTATCAAAATTCCAAAGCCTATAGCCTTCTCTCGCAACTGAAAATTTTTCTTCTCAAAATTTCTACAACTTTGGATCATTAAAAGATACTTTCAACATAATTCTAACGATCCATTTTGTGTCGAAAAACTCCTTCCGGATCACGATTGGACGTATTCTCTATATCTACTCCATTTTCGAAAGCCTATAGCCTTCTCTAGTGAGAGAAAATTGGTCGGGCTCAAAATTTTAGAAATTTAAATCATTAAATCTTGCTCTAAATAGTATTTCAATGGTCCCCTTTAAGTCAAAAATACCTTCCGGATGGTGATTTATGGCACTCAAAATATTTGATGGCTATAGCC
This sequence comes from Ficus microcarpa, assembly GCA_025413485.1. Classification (NCBI taxonomy): domain Eukaryota; kingdom Viridiplantae; phylum Streptophyta; class Magnoliopsida; order Rosales; family Moraceae; genus Ficus; species Ficus microcarpa. The sequence continues at coordinate 3,322,224 of CM046382.1, read as the reverse complement.
TACTCCGTCGAGCAAAAATGGGTATGTATCAAAATTCCAAAGCCTATAGCCTTCTCTCGCAACTGAAAATTTTTCTGTCTCAAAATTTATACAACTTTGGATCATTAAAAGATACTTTCAACATAATTCTAACGATCCATTTTGTGTCGAAAACCTCCTTCCGGATCACGATTGGACGTATTCTCTATATCTACTCCATTTTCGAAAGCCTATAGCCTTCTCTAGTGAGAGAAAATTGGTCGGCTCAAAATTTCTAGAAATTTAACTCATTAAATCTTGCTCTAAATAGTATTTCAATGGTCCCCTTTAAGTCGAAAAATACCTTCCGGATGGTGATTTATGGTACTCAAAATATTTGATGGCTATAGCCTACTCCGTCGAGCAAAATGGGTATGTATCAAAATTCCAAAGCCTTAGCCTTCTCTCGCAACTGAAAATTTTTCTTCTCAAAATTTCTACAACTTTGGATCATTAAAAGATACTTTCAACATAATTCTAACGATCATTTTGTGTCGAAAAACTCCTTCCGGATCACGATTGGACGTATTCTCTTATCTACTGTATTTTCGAAAGCCTATAGCCTTCTTTAGTGAGAGAAAATTGGTCGGGCTCAAAATTTCTAGAAATTTAACTCATTAAATCTTGCTCTAAATAGTATTTCAATTGTCCCCGTTAAGTCGAAAAATACCTTCCGGATAGTGATTTATGGTATTCAAAATATTTGATGGCTATAGCCTACTCCGTCGAGCAAAAATGGGTATGTATCAAAATTCCAAAGCCTATAGCCTTCTCTCTGTCACGACCCGACTCGTCACACTTTGAAAACATAGCTTATACTGCTTTTCTTGCTTGAAAACTAACTGAAAAATCGTTTTCTCTCTTGGAAACATATCATATCATATTTTAATACTCTTTGAAAGTTGATCTTATGCTACTAGAACCCTTTTATTTTACATAACGGCCGTTCGTAATCAGTTTCCTACTTGGAACTTCATACGTGCGACAACCCCTATCTTGGAATTTCTTCCTCAAGGATTTGGTCGTCTTTTTAACATGAAGGGGTTCCATTAACATAAAATCATAATTTAGTCATTTTTGGAAAATTCATAATATTGTTCAGTGATGCGTTGGAAGGCATACTAAAATATCTAACTACCGCTAGAATAAAAGAAACCTTTCTATTTACTTCCAACTTTCCCTCATAACACAAGGGCTTAACCTTAATTCTTAGGAATATCTATACTCCTCATAACATCATAGTCTCCCTCAACCGGGATTCAATCTTATCTCTTATTGCTATTCTCGCACTTATCCTTGCAACTTGGGCAAAACAGTTGCAAGATAAACTCCTACGAAATTTGGTTCCGTCGTACCCACGACAACCAATTTCTAGCTTATACTTCTAACACTCATGTTCTTTTCTTATCTTATCTTAACTTATCTTATCTTATCTTAACATATCCTACTAGAGATTCTTGCAATCTCTTCACATCATATCATAACATAGCGCTTCCACCATGCTTTTGCTGCGCAACTCTGATCTGTTGGCAGTACTGATTCATGAAATCCGCTGGGTAAGCAAATCAACTGCTACATATCTGATCTGACTGATTAGAGGATCTGAGGTAACGCCTCGTCTTGTCGTTGACTAGCAACGTGACTTAGCTGAAAAATGCGTCCTTGTAGCGCATAATCGGAGAAAACTCTCCATTCTGTGAAACTGCTACTCTGGATGTTGTTGAAGATGCGGAGCTGCTCCTCCATTCCTGGGATGTCGACGAAACCCTGCTGCTCCTTGCGATCCTAATAAATCTAACCTGGGTTTAAAACCAGGTACATGTCTCTACACTAACCTAATAATTACACAGAGTAAGAAGACAACTTACAAGACTGTGGCGCTGGCGGCAGAATTGTGAAACTGGATGGCAGGAAACCTTTTTACTCAAAGATAAAAACACTTTGAAAACCCTTTGCTCTGATACCACCTCTGTCACGACCCGACTCGTCGCCTCTCAGATCCGCTGCGGAGTCCGACCGCGCGAACCTGGAGCGTTCGCTTCGGACCGCGACATTAACTTAACTTGCTTATCTTGTTTGATTAAAAATAAGATTACCCAATTTCTAGAGTAAATTTTTTTTTCTTCTTTTATAAAAATCGTTACCAGAAAACTTTGATTGCGGAAATCATAAAACTTTAAATTCTATTAAAGCATAATTCAAACTTGTTTTTCTTTTATAAAACTCTAACTTAAATTGTACTCACTCGAGTACTGAGCTTTCACCTATGAGGAAAGCTCTAGACATACATACATGCATACATACATACATACATACATACTTAAAACTTAAAACTGATCATACATGCATGCTGAAACAAAATGAAAACACATTTTCATTTTTTAAACATATTTTGGAAACTGCGTAGCAGTCCATACCCACGTTTCACATTCCGCTGCGCCATCTCTCCACAGTTGTATCAGACAGTGCCGGTAGGAATTTACCTACAGCATGAAAGTAACTATGAGCTAAAAAGCTCAGTAAGCACAATGTCCTATCCGCATGCAAACTAATGCACGAAAAGCGTGAACCAATTATAATTTATTTTAAAATTCATTATGGCGTCTCTACTGGTTAGATCTAATCTGATCCTATCTTGCTATTATAACATGTGTGCATGTACTGCGGTATGTAACCATGGAGAGATTGAAGGTGGTCCGTCCTAACCAACTAAAACCATGAAACACACAGTTTAACATGGAGTAGTGGAGGCAGCCCTACCATATCAATTCAAACCATGGGACATGCCGTTTTAACTTACCACGAAGGCAAAGTCAGCACAACACATCATGTTCTACCTAACTTATCTCATATCTTACCATGTGACTTACTTTACGTGGACATACTACATGATGACATAAAATCTTAACATAACATGACATGAACATGCATAACCTAATCATACATAACATACTACATGACATGCATACATCATAGCATAACATAACACATAACATTCATAACACATAAACATACCACAACATCATACATACATACATAACATGGACATACATAACATGACATACTACATATCATCATAAATCATGACATCCTATTCATGCAACTAACATGTTTTCATGCCGTAGGCGGAATTGTACTTACCTTTCCGTCATACGTTCTTGACTGATTGTCCTTTCCTAATGCTGTTCCATTCCTGGCACAGCTGCAGGTTCAACCTGCTTAACAATGACATATTCTATTCGTGAAAATGCAGGTAAACAAACCAATCATGGTTACATGATTTTGGTTGTATGTCCCTTACGTGCAAAGCATCTAATTTGGTTACCAAGGGTAACCTGGCGTGCTAAGCCAAACTAAACCCCTACTGGTTACTAATCTATATCGGAAATTATCGGGTTATATCTGATAACCCTCTGGTTAAGCCTATCGGTATCCCTCGGGGTTACTTTGGATAACCCGTGAGGATAAACTAACTCTAAACCAAAAGTCAACCAAAAGTCAACCATGGTCAACTTTGGTCAACTATGGTCAACCCTGGTCAACCTCCTATGGTCAACCTCCCGGGTCTCGAGCCCGACCCGGTAACTTGGGTCTAACACCCGGTTACCATGCGTAAACTAACGGTGTCTATAAACTTTGCTTTGAAAATCTCTTATTTCCACACTTGGAAAAACACTTAGTAAATTTAGGGAAAAATCCCAATTTTGCACTTTTGTATAAAAATTCATATCTTAAGTCATAAAATCCAAATTCTTGATTTTATGTGTCGTAAAATCATTTAGGGTCGAAAACCGTCTTTGGAACGATTTTCGTGGTCAAAATACTCTTTTAGGTTGAAAAATCAATTTTCACCAACACTTGTAAAACTGGTGGTTCAGGGATTTCGGATTCCCTGAGCACCCTTTATAAAATAATTTTTATCTCAAAACCGGTACGTGATCTCAAAAAGTTTTCTTCACGAAAGTTCTAGCTATCGAAAAATGCTAAAACTTTCGTGTTTTGAACATTTCCTAATTCGGCCTAGATCAGTGCCAGTTTCGAGTTGAAACTGGCTGATCCTGGAACTCACTATGTCTGGGGACGTCATTGCTTGAGCCTCGGGTTTTATCATTTTTGAAGGCCTTTGGAGCCTTAATTTTGAAAACCACCCGCGTTGCCCCCTTGGAAAAGTTGTTTTGGACAACTTTCATGTTTTACACTTTCCCAAATTCGGCCTCTAAGGGCCTGTTATTTTCTGTTTACGAAAACTGGGCATACTAGGTCCGAACCTGTAGCCAGTTTCGTGTTACGTTGTTTTTACGTCTCAACCGAACACTCGGGAGCCTAAATCATCAACATGCAACATTGTCTAACGTCCCACATGCGTTGGACATGTTATTCCCACGTGGCCATGCAAACCAAAATCCATAACTTAACCTAGGTTTGCATGTTCTAGGGTTGCACATACACAAGGGTTTGCATCACAAGACCAAACCGAAATGAACAGTCTAACGCCCTAGCATATAGCCACTCATGGCAGCACTTAAAACAGGGACATACTCAACCATTTATCATGCAAACCAAGCAATCAAAGCAAGCACACAAGCAAGCACAACAAATCAGAAAAATCAAGCAAAGCTATCTAGCATGCTACACCCTTAACCAAGCATCCATCCCTAGCTCATGCATCAACCAAAAATCTGAACTTAAACTTATACAATCCAAGGCTGAAATACATCATAAATCTCTTCAAATTAATGCTCAAACAAGGCTTGAGGTTAGGGTTATACCTCCCATAAATTTCGGAAATTTCTTCCCCATTGGAGCCGAACCTCCCACTGCTCATGGCTGTCTCCTTGGCTGTCCACCTTGCAGCCGACTTTTCATTCACCCATAAAGCTCCAAATTTTCCAGCCATGAACACAAAAACATACACACAATTAACCATCAATTTTGTGTGGAAAAGCTTAGGGTTTTGAGGAATTTTACCATAGCTTACCCATGGTTTCTTGGAGCCGAAATCTTCCCTTTGTTGGCTGCACCAACTCGCTGCTTTGGCTCACCAAAAGCCTCCAGAATTTTCACTAACTCTTGGTGATGCTTGCTGCTCCTGGCCGTACCCTTCACAGCCCATACCCACGAATTTTTTGGCTCCATCTTGCTGGACACCATGGCTGAAAACAGCCCACACACAAGCTACAAAACTCACCCTTGGCTCACCCATGGTGCCTCCTTCTTCTCACTCGGCACACCACCAAGCTTTGGCTGAAAATTTTCTTCCCTTTCTCCTCATCTTTCCCACGGCAGCAGCTCTCCAAAAATCTGGAAAAATTCCAGATTTGCTCTTGCTTGCACCAAGCTTCAAACCCGAACCACCATGGAAGATCACACAAGGTTTTCTCAAATTTTTTCTTGCTTTCTCTCCTCTTGATGGCTCACGAATTTCTGATGGAGAATGGCTGAATTAATGGCTGTTTTCTGGGCTTCTTTTCTGCTCTCCACCGACTCCCTCATGGTGAGTCACAAGTGGATATGTTCAACTTTTATTTAATTAAACTTTTGACCCCAATATTATAATTTTCTTTGACTTTTCTTTCTTTCTCTCCAAGGCTCACGGCTGGCCTGATCAGAAGCAGCTAGAAGGGGCTGGAATGGGCTGAGCTGTCTGCTGATGGAGGGCTGAGGTAAGCGCTTATGTCACCAATTTTCAAAAATTCCAATTTTGCCCCCGAAACTGAAAATTCTTGCAAAAATACCCTCTAGGTGTCCGATTGTTCCAAAAATCAACACACCCATCCTATTTGATGATATAATCATCTTGGTGACTTTATACGCTCATTTCGACAATTTTCCAAAATTTACACTTTTGACCCCAAAAGTGAAAATTTTGCATTTATGCCCCAAAATTCCAAAAATTGGCATAATGCTTACTTTTCATTCCAATATCAATCTTTTCATGATTTTATGTGATTTTCTTCCATTAAAATCACATATTTCCAAAATTTACATTTTTGCCCCGAAAGACAAAATTCTTACATTTTCGCCCTCGATGTGGCTATTTCTTGATTTCTTCTCGTAAAACATGTTATTTCTTTATTGGGCCTCATCTAATAACGTCCCTCGGCTTTCTTCACATATATTTCAAAATTTACATTTTTGCCCCCAAAAATGAAAATTTTGACGTTTTTGCCCTTTGACCTAAATTGGTCTCCTAGGATGATATCTTGACTGAATATATCAGTCTGGCCTTAAATACTGCTAGGGATGCTTGATTTTCGGGTGATTCTACTGTCTAATTGGGCTATACCGCCCATACTGACATATTTTACAGTATTTTCGAATACTGCAGCATTTTCCAACGTCGGGTCAACTGTTGACCACTTTTGGTCAAACTTTGACTTTTTCGGTCAAAGTTGACTTTTCGGTCAAACTTTGACTTTTTGGTCAAAGTTGACTTTTTGGGTCAAACATTGACTTTCTTGGTCAAAATTGACTTTCTAGGTCAAGCTTTGACTTTCTTGGTCAAAGTTGACTTTTTGGTCAAACTTTGACTTTTTTGGTCAAAGTTGACTTTTCGGTCAAACTTTGACTTTTTCGGAAAAACGTCCCTATTCGCCCCTTTTGCCCTGAAAAGGCGTTTTCTAACCTTAAAAATCTATTCTGAGTCTTATTGAGCCATAAGACTCCGTAAAACGTGTGAAAAACTCTTAACTGAGTTTTTCCGCAAACATATCATATATGCTCATAATTCCTTTTTAGAAGGAAAAATGGCAACAGGAATTTCTAGATATTACATTCTACCCTCCTTATAAAATTTTCGTCCTCGAAAATTCTGATACTTCTAGGTGACTTTTCTTCAAAATACCCCAGAATATCCATAATCTTACTTCATATCTTCATACTTATCATACTTATCATACTTATCATGTCATACTTATCATGCTTAACATACTTACATAATATCATGCTTAACATTCATTCTTACATACTGCTTAACTTGCTTACTTATCATACTGAACATACTTATCCTATTGCATCACAAGAACTATTTATAAAAAGTTGGACAAGTATGAAAAAAAAGCTAAAACTTTCGTGTTTTGAACATTTCCTAATTCGGCCTAGATCAGTGCCAGTTTCGAGTTGAAACTGGCTGATCCTGGAACTCACTATGTCTGGGGACGTCATTGCTTGAGCCTCGGGTTTTATCATTTTTGAAGGCCTTTGGAGCCTTAATTTTGAAAACCACCCGCGTTGCCCCCTTGGAAAAGTTGTTTTGGACAACTTTCATGTTTTACACTTTCCCAAATTCGGCCTCTAAGGGCCTGTTATTTTCTGTTTACGAAAACTGGGCATACTAGGTCCGAACCTGTAGCCAGTTTCGTGTTACGTTGTTTTTACGTCTCAACCGAACACTCGGGAGCCTAAATCATCAACATGCAACATTGTCTAACGTCCCACATGCGTTGGACATGTTATTCCCACGTGGCCATGCAAACCAAAATCCATAACTTAACCTAGGTTTGCATGTTCTAGGGTTGCACATACACAAGGGTTTGCATCACAAGACCAAACCGAAATGAACAGTCTAACGCCCTAGCATATAGCCACTCATGGCAGCACTTAAAACAGGGACATACTCAACCATTTATCATGCAAACCAAGCAATCAAAGCAAGCACACAAGCAAGCACAACAAATCAGAAAAATCAAGCAAAGCTATCTAGCATGCTACACCCTTAACCAAGCATCCATCCCTAGCTCATGCATCAACCAAAAATCTGAACTTAAACTTATACAATCCAAGGCTGAAATACATCATAAATCTCTTCAAATTAATGCTCAAACAAGGCTTGAGGTTAGGGTTATACCTCCCATAAATTTCGGAAATTTCTTCCCCATTGGAGCCGAACCTCCCACTGCTCATGGCTGTCTCCTTGGCTGTCCACCTTGCAGCCGACTTTTCATTCACCCATAAAGCTCCAAATTTTCCAGCCATGAACACAAAAACATACACACAATTAACCATCAATTTTGTGTGGAAAAGCTTAGGGTTTTGAGGAATTTAC
>CM046382.1:3286489-3314062 GCA_025413485.1 Ficus microcarpa | reverse complement strand
TCGAAATCATGAAGTTTGATTGCGATGAGATCTGCAATTAATTCTCTGCCATTGATAATGATGGGAACATTTTGGATCTAAAAATTGGACCACAAAATTTCACCGGATGGTAAAGAAGCATTGAAGGGTTGTTCTATCCTATTAACACTGCCTCCTAGCTTCTGAGCAAATTCCAGGGATATAAATGAATGCGTTGCGCCGGAATCAAATAAGGCAATTACATCATAAGTGGTGATAGAAATCTGACCTGTCACCACATGTGACGTTCCTACCTCCGCATCTCCCTTAGTGTAGGCATAGATTCTGGCTTGAGGTTCTGGTGCTTCTAATCTGCCTTGTATTATTGCCGGTCCCTCAAGTCTGGCTTGTACTGCATGTATCTGCCTCTGGTTAGGGTTGCGGTTCTGGTACTGGGACTGCTGGTTCTGGTACTGCGGTTGTGGGTTCTGATTATTCTGAGGGCAATTCTTCGCAAAGTGTCCCTCTTTTCCGCAAATGTAGCAAGCATTTGATCCCTTTCTGCAGATTCCCGGGTGTTTCTTTCCACAAGTTTCACAAGTGGGATAAGTGACATTGTTACCATCATTCCCCCGGTTATTCTTTTTCTGCTGAAAATTTTTCTGTTGTCCCTGGCCATTGAAATTCCCCTTCCTTTTGTTCTTCCCGAACTGTTTGGGACCTTGGCCAGAGTTGCTTGCTTGTCCCTTTGTATTGGCTTCCGTCCCCTGACGAGGTTGGTTAGTCTTGGCTGCAGCTTTCTCTTCCTTTCGGGACTTAAAGATCTGGGCTCTTGCCTCTTTGTCCCGGTTTATCCAGTATTCTGCCCTAACAGCCCGGCTGACACAGTTTGATACGGTCTCCGGCGGACTGTTACCAGTACTGACTAGCTTCGCAATGTCCGTGCGAAACATCCTCATCATTAACCGGACCTTTTCTTCCTCATTTGGCACCAATTTCGGGCATAGGCGAGCGAGCTGCTCAAATCTCTTAACTGCTTCCATAACTGACAGCGATCCCTGCCTGAAGTTCGTGAACTCGTCTTGTTGTACCGCAAGAACTTCTCGGTTGTAATACATCGTACGGAATTCGTAGACAAAGTCTTGCCAAGTCATGGCCATCACATCACGACGTGCTTCAACTGTCGTCCACCAATGCCTGGCGTCCTTCTTAAGAGCGAATGAAGCACATAATACCTTCTCTTGTTCCGTAAGTCTCATAAAATTCAGGATAACCTGAATATCTATGAGCCAGTTATCTGCAGCTATCGGATCAGTAGGCCCTTCGAACTCGGGCGCCTTTATGCGTCTGAAACGCTCATATAACATATCCTCCCGGAACAATGGTGGATTTACTGGTACGGCAGCTGGTGCCATTGGTACTTCAGCAGGTCGAGGAACTTCTGGTGGAACCTCTGGTTGAACATTGACATTGGGTACCTGAGGTACCACTGGTGGAACTGGCTGTGCTGGCTGTGGTGCCTCTTGAACCTGAGGTGGTTGATTCATTCTTGTCAATTGCTCCCTGAATCTAGCCATTTCCTGTTGCTGTTCTTGCAACTGCTGTTGCAAATTCATCATCAACGTTACTAGATCCGGCTGAGGCGGATCTTCGGGTGCACTTATAGATGCATTTCCTCGTGTACGTACCATTCTTATATTCCTAATATAGGAAAAAGAATATCGTCAATATCTTTCTTCCCATACATATCTTAACATATCATGTTATTATCATACAATCCATTCATGACATCACATAAACATACATATCATATCATAACATAGTAACATTATCATAACACATAGATACTTAACATAACATATCATCATAACATAACCTTTCATATATCCCGTGATCGCACGGTCCCTTTTTGTACAATCTCAAAAGTACATTATCATAACAAAAGTACATACTGTACAAAATACTTACTGTTATATTTACAATAATTTCAAAATACAACATACTGTTCATATTTACATTATACGGCCAGAACTTCGGATGGAAGTGGCTACCACTTGCCATCCTACATATATATACAATCTAACAACCGAATGCATACTATAAACGGTCCTATCAAAAGAAAATATACAAGATCGGCCCTAATCTAGTCAGTATCATCGAGAGTGCTCGCCGAGGTATCTGAATCGGAATCACTACCACCTATCCAGGTGCATCATCGTCTGGTATCTCCTCAGGGTCATCAATGGGAAACTCCTCAGGATCCTCCTCATCTATGTCGTCCTCATCATCGCTGGAAATTACGATAACTGGAGGGTCCTCATGGTCTGGTGGATCTATGGGTACGACATCATCGTCTGAGTCGTCCTCTGCGTCCATCGGGTCTGCAGCATCCGGAACAGGCATCTCGGGTATAGGATCCTCAGGCCCCACCTCGTACTATGGGTCCTCCTGCTCGTCATTATCAGCGGCTGGAGCCTGGGCCTCGGCTACGTGCTCGGCGGCAGGCATAGTCTGAGCCTTCGTCTCGGCCTCTAATATGTCATCATAGAAACTGCCGATGGTCATCTGGCTGTTCGGCGTCGAAACAAACTGCCGGATGTGAGCTGGTACTCCGTTCCGTAGGAGTAATAACGCCTGTAGCTCAGACTCTGGCATGTCCTGAGGGATATAGGGGAGCATCATCTCCTGGAATCTTCGACAATAATGACTCATAGTCTCCCCTGGGTAAGCATGCCAATCCTGTGACAATCTCTGGTAGCGAGTCTGTTGCATATCCCGATAAATGGCAGGGTCGCGAACTGGCTCTCCGGCTCCTCTGGCTGGCAATGGCCCGTAACGGCTCATCACCACTGCGTGAAAATGTGCCCATGTGCGCCTAGGCAGCTGCGGCCCTCCAAACGTGGCCCACCATAATCTGGCATCACCGCTCAGACATCTACTGGCGAGAGTGACCTGTAGATGCTCCTCGATGTGACATATCGCAAAAATCTGCTCCATATCATGCAACCACGTCCCTATCGACATCGACCGCCTAGCGCTGTCGAAATATGCCGGCTGCGATCGGTAGAAAGCTACAACTGCATCTCGATCCCTCTTAACTTGTGCTGGATCCATGATATCACGTCTACTCCACATAATATAATCGTAAATACTCAAGCTCATAAAATAAAACAATACATAAGAAAATAAATCTAAACTTACTTGCAATGATGGAGGCGATGTCAGGCAACTGTGAAATCGTGTCGCAAGGAAACCGCTCTAATACCAACTCTTGTAACGACCCACCTAGCGTAGGCCGCTACCGTACTTACTAACATACATTCATAAAATATAACTTACTTACTTAGCTTGTTAAACACAGCGGAAAATTTTTTTTTTTTTATAGTACACATAAACTATGTACATAAACTTAAAATACTGTTTCTGTGCATAAATATTTAACTATTACTTGTCATAAAATATTTCATGTCTCTTATAGTTATATACCGCGAAACGCGTAGCGATTCCCATAATCCACGATTCACAGTGCTTGATCTCGCTACTCCATCTTGCATCAGCATCAGCTAGCAGGTGACTTACCTACAGCACAAACTTAAAACAGTGAGCTAAAGCCCAGTAAGTACAACTCCTAAGCCGTAATTAAATAACAACATAGTTTATATCATATAACATTTAAATCATAATGACATAACACTTAGCATATCATATAACATACATATAACATAGCACATAGCATAACATATAGCATAACATATAACATACAGCATGCATAGATCATATTATGCTTTCTTATTTTCCTTGTTCTTACTTCTTATGGGCCCTTAGTCTGCGTGTTCGTATCCGGCGCGCGACTATGGATTGTCTGGGGCGGCCAAACCAATTCCAGTTCAATCCACAGTCCAACCCGACCTGGCGCGGGTGGTACGACACGGTGCTTGTTTTCTTACTTAAACTTGTTTATGCGTGAACATACATTTCTGATGTCATTTACCTAACTTGATTTCTTGCTTATCTTATCTTAGCATATAACCATATACTTAACATATTTCACCTTGCATACATGTTACTTAGCATATAGCACCGAGCACTTCATCGACTCTAATAATATAATACTATTAGCTTGTGCTGTAGACGGTGTTGTACTTACCGTCTTTATGTCCGTTGCTTGGCGGCTCCTCCTCAAGATTCCGCTTGCAGGGCTCCTCCTGCTTGATTAAAAGACGTACGTAAGACTTCCAGTCCATCTTCATAGTATGTTGGTAACTAACCAACATTCATGCGAGTTTTCGGCTATATGTCCCCCTAATGTGAAGCCATTTATAACCCAAAGGGTTACGTTGAAAATCTTGTCGTACACTTAGCCCACGTATAAACGTATCAGGTTAGGTCAAACACCTACCCTTGGGCTTGTTTTTACTTTTAGGTTAACCAAGGTCAACCTTTTTTATAGCTAGAGTCAACCCTCTTCGGGTCAACTTTGGGCCTTGGGGCTAAGCCCGGTAACTCGGGTACTAAGTCCCGGCTACCTTCCGTTCTACATTTTTCTTTGAAAAGCTTAGCTTAAAATTCATTTTCTTTAAAACTTTACTTTAAAACCTCATTTTCATAAAAAGACTTAGCTTTTAAGCTTAAATCTCATAACTTGCTTCTTAAAAATTCGTGTATCTTGGCTCATATTTTTATAAAACATTTAAGGGTCGGAAACTGCTTTTGGGACAGTTTCCATGCTTGAAATAGTGTGTTGAGTCTGAAAATAATTTTTCCTAGTTTGGTTCTACAAAATCATGTACAGAAATTTATTGATTTCTGCACAGTTTTCGTTTTTCAGGTTATAATTAAAAATCCATTTTGAATTAGAAAAAGTTTCCTTCACGAAAGTTCTAGCCCTCGAGGAGTTCTAAAACTTTTGTGTTTTGCAAATTTTTTGATTCCTTACCGATTAGTACCAGTTTTAAATTGAAAACAGGTTTAACATGAAAACTGGGTCTCACTGACTCACCTACGGTTTTTCTTGAAAAAGAAGGCCGTTGGAGCCTTATTTTGGCAAACTGCCCGCGATACCCCCTAGGAAACACCCTAATCTACTACTTTTGTGTTTTACGTTTTTGCCCATTCGGCCTCTATCGGCCTGCAGTGACCATTTACCGAGACTGCCCACTGGGGAACCCGAGAGGCAGTTTCGTTTTTAGGGTTTATTTTTACGTCCTATGGCGCGGGTTCTAGCTCGACCGACCACTTCGGGAGTTAGTTCAACATACATGCAACGCATCTAGCGTCCCTTAAAGGCTAACCAAGCCAATCCCCCGTGGTCATGCAACCCAAAAATCCGAACCTAATTGCCTAGGGTTGCACGGTTTCTAGCAAACATTCACCACATACATTCTAGCATCTTGGTTCACAAAATTTCAAGGCATACAAGCATAATTAAAACTGACCTAATTGGGGACATAAGCCTAAATCAAAACCCTAGCATGCATTCTAGCCATTCATGCACAAATAATCAATTAAAAGCATGCACATAACCAAAAACCACCCTAAACTAACCTAGCCTAGCATACTCGGCAAATCAAGCTCATAGGGCAACAAATTAAACACATGCTTGGGAGCTTATGCTCTTACATATTTTTGCGCAAAATACACATAAATCATAAGCTTAAAAACTCAATTAAAAGCTTGATAAAACTTTTAAAATTTTTACCTCAAATGGTGTGGATTCTCGGCTTCTAGGGTTAGGATTCCAAAAATCCTTCCTATGCTCCCCTTGGCTCCTAAGTTCGGCTGCTCTCTCTTGGTGCACCAAAAATCAGATTTTTGGTCTCCAAATGCTCTCCCCTTCTTGTTTGGTCACACAAGGGCTGCTTGCCCCAAATCTGGAATTTTTTTCTCTTCTTTCTCCCAACAACCCGTGGGCTGCTTGACACCAAAATCAAGCTCCAAAACTTGTTTAAATCTCACTCTTTTTGCTAGCCAAGCTACCCGAACTCTCTAGCTCACTTTTTCCCTTCAAAATCCGGTTTCTTCCTTTCCTTTCCCCTGCACTAACCCACGGCCAGAGGGCTGCAAAGGCTGCCAGAAAAAATTTTTCTTTCTCTCCCTCAGTTCCTAAGCTACCCGAAGACAAAGTGGTGAGGTTGGCTTGAAGGAAATTTTTCTGAACTCTCTCTTCTCTCTCTCGGCTGTTTGTGCAGAAAATCCTCAAGAGTTTGGCTAAGTTTTTTCATTAAAATGAATAGGGAGAACACTCCTATTTATAGACAACTTGGAAGCTTTCAAAAATTCAACTTTTCTCCCCAAAATTTTTGAAACTTTAGCCTTGTGGAGGGCTAGGTGGCCGAACTTTTTGAAGGGTGGAGGCCAACTCATTGTGAGTTGTCAAGGGTTATGTGTCACTAGCTCATTGGTCCACCACACCATAAGAGATAAGGATGACTTTCTTTATGTAAAACTTAAATTAAGCTTGGTCGACTGAAAATCTTGAAACGTTGAGTTTAAAAATTTAAATTCCAATACTGTAAATATTATTTTACAGTTTTGGACTTTTATATTTAATGTCGGGAAAATCGGGTCGAAAAATATTTTTCTTGTTTTCTCAAACCCTTTCTGCCTCATGACTTCATAAAATGCACCGGATTTTTCTTTGATGGTTTCGGTTTCTCATTTTCATTATCTGTCAAAGAAAATGAGTTTCTGCAGAAATTTTCATGAAATGCAGATCTTAAAATTCATGTGTCGCAATTTTGACCATTTTGGTCAAACTTTGACTTTTCTGGTCAATGGTTGACTTTTTGGTCAAAATTTTGACTTTTCTAAAATCGATCAGATTTCACTCCTTTTTGTCCGAAAAGGCTATTTGCTTCTTCGAATCATCGTTTTTGAGTCTTTTTAAGCTATAAAAGCTCAATACACACACATTAAAGTTCTGAACTGAACTTTTTCATAAATTTGCATAGACTGCACATATGAAATCTTTACAAAGAATTAGTATCATGGAAAACCAGATATCACATACTTAGGGGCCCTTAACATGTGTGTTTGTACCCGGCGCGCGACTATGAATTGGTTGGGGCGGCCAAACCATATCCAACTCAACCCACAGTCCAACCCGACCTGGTGCGGGTGGCACGACACAGGCGACGTATCGCCTTTACCTACTTTTCACCTTGTCATTCTTATTCGTGTCATACATGATCTTATTTCATGAACATCCCGTTCAATGACATTTTATCATCATCCATATGCATTTAATATATATTGTAAGCATACGTTGCTTACTTAACACATTTCATAGCATATACTTAATACATACACATAACATCGTAACATCTCATAACACATAGCATGACAATAAAATCTAGGCAAGTATACAACTACTAGCCTATGCTGTAGGCGGCGTTGTACTTACCTTGTCTATGCCTGTTGATATGCTGTTCCACCTCGGGGCTCAGCTGCAGGTTATATCCTGCTTAATCGAAGGACTAGTTAATATTCTAGCCTATGACCATAATAATGTTGGTTATCCACCAACATTCATGCAATGCATTGGCTATATGTCCCCCCTATCTTAAAACATTTTATGTGCGGTTACGTTGGATAACCTTTTAAATTTATCACACGGGAGAGCGTATAAAGGTTAGGCTAACACCTAACCTTAAACTTATCATTATCCTAATTAGGTTAACCGAAGTCAACCTCTTGATTACTAAAGTTAACCCTCCGTTGGGCCAACTTCGGGCTTTGGGGCTAAGCCCTGTGGGTCGAGTATAAATTTCTGATCACCGTTCATCTTAACTTTTTACCTAGCAAACCTTGAATTTGAACACTTTATTCTTTTTTCTTTGTCTTTGAAAGAGCTTTTGGTATAAAAGCCGAAAAACTGCTATAATTTCCCTTAAAAATCCTTGGATCTTAAAACTGGGTTTTTAAAACATTTGAGGATTTGAAACTGCCTTTGGAACAGTTTCCGTGCTTAAAACAGAGTGTTTATACCGAAAAACAATTTTTCTCTATGGGTTCTATAAAATTCTGTGCAGGAATATTTTGCTCCCTGCACAGTTTTCAGATTTCAAAGTCTAGCTTAAAATCCTTTTAGAATTTGAAAAAGTTTCCTTCATAAAAGTTCTAGCTCTCAAAGAGATCTAAAACTTTCATGTTTTACAAAAATTCTGATTCTGCACCGATTAATACCAGTTTTTATTTGAATCTCGGTGATCTTAAAAACGGCGTCCTGATGGACCACCTACGGTTTTTCGTGAAAACGGAGGCCTTTGGAATCTCATTTTGAGAAACGGTCCATGCTGTCCCCTAGGAAAGACCCTGTTCTACAACTTTCATGTTTTACGTTTTTGCCCATTCGGCCTCTAAAGGCCTGCAATTACCTATTTCCTGAGGCCGACCAGTTTGGAACCCGAACTGGCAGCCTTGCTTACTAAATTTGGTTTACGTCCTAATTTTCGGTTTCTACCTCAACCGATCACATCGGGAGCTTAAAGACACACCATGCAGCGTTTCTAATGTCTTGCATGTCCCAACATGCAGCCCTAACCCGTTCATGCAGCCCATAGAAACCGACTCCTGACCTAGGGTTGCATGGCTAGCATGTTCAAACCATTCATTCCATACATTCCATCACATACCAAAATAAATTCAAACCATTCATGCACATGTTCATTCATACCCTAAGGGACATATAACCTTTTCTAATCATGCAATCATAACATTCCAAACAACCATAAACATATTGATGAGCATAAAGAAACCAAACCACATCTAGCAACATAATCAAGCACTTTAAGGGCAATAAACTAAATTAGTGAGCTTATGCTCTTACAACCAATAACTTGAACAAATACATTTAAATTTGAACTTAAAAACTTGATTGGAAAAAGATTTGAGCTTTTGAAAAATTACCTTGAATTAGTAGGGTTTGGCTTTAGGTTTTGAACCAATTCTCCCACCCTTGGTTCCTAGCTCCTAGAGCCGGTTCTACCTCACCAAAAGAGCACCAAAACTTGGCTTTATGGACTCAAAATCAGCCCCCACCTAGTGCACGGCCACACCACCCCTTAGGACTCAAAATCTGAAAATTTTTCCCTTAAAATCCTGCACAACTAGCGGCTGCCTGCAGGGAGGAAAAAGACTCCAAAACTTGCTCAAATTTTGTTTTCGGTTGGTAGAAACACACCCGAACTTGCCCCCTAAAGTTTCCCTTAAATTTCTGAATTTTTTTCACTCTTTCCCCTGCTTGCTGCCCACGGCTACAGCCAAGAACAAGGGCTGGAAAATTTTTTTCTCACTTCCCTCTTGCTTCCTCACACAAACCGAACTTACCCCTAGGCTTGGTTCAAGAAATTTTTCTGATTTCTTCCTCTCTCTCTCACTCGGTTTTCATGAAGGAAAATGGCCAAAATTTCCCCAAATTTTCTGATTTAAAAAGGGTGGAAGACACCCCTATTTATAGGCAATGTGGGACTTTTGGACTTTGCACTTTAGTCCCTAAAATTTTTGAAAAATTTGCACAAAAGACCCTATAGGTGGCCAGCCATGGAGCATTGGAGAACAACCAAGAATGTGCTAGAACAAGACACTTATCTTGTGAATATTTGTTCTCCAAAAAGGTGATGATGTCATAATTAAAAAAATTTATGATGTCATAAATAAAAAGGCTTGTTTGTTCACTTTTTCCACTAAACAGTATAATTTAAACTTAAGATAGATAAATCTAATACTGTGTTGTACTAATACACAGTATTAATATTTTATACTGTCATAAAAATTTTATCTGTAAAAAACCGGGCTGAAAAATTTTTTCTTTATTTTTCCGAACCCTTTTGCTTTATACCCTAATTTTGCGTGCTTGATTTTTTTATAGTGGTTTTAGTTCTCAAATATGTCATCTTATTTAAAAAAATGATTTTTCGCAGTATTTTTCCCATACTGCATCTCACAAAATTGTACAGTGAGGGTTTTGACCATTTTGGTCAAACTTTGACTTTTCGGGGTCAAAGTTGACTTTTTTGGTCAACCCTTTGACTTTCCTAAAATGATGTAAATTTCAT
Source organism: Ficus microcarpa (assembly GCA_025413485.1). Lineage (NCBI taxonomy): Eukaryota > Viridiplantae > Streptophyta > Magnoliopsida > Rosales > Moraceae > Ficus > Ficus microcarpa. The sequence continues at coordinate 3,304,049 of CM046382.1, read as the reverse complement.
CTCTTTTCATCCGAAAAGATCATTTATCAATCAAAACAAGCATACTCGAGTCTTATAAAGCTATAAGAGCTCGTAACACATAATAGAGTCCTGAAACGAACTCTTTCATAAATGCCGATACGGCATGCATTCAATTCCTTTTAAAAGGAAATAATAACATAGAAAAAAGTCAGGTATTACATCCGTATTCATAACCCTTATATGCACCGATACCTTATGCAGGCCGATCCTATAAAGTGGTCGCGAGCATACTTAACGGACAGAGGTATGCCATCATGACAACCAACATTGCAGAGTTATTGAACAGTGTGGATCGGAAAGCCAGGTTAATACCAGTTGGATTCTTGGTGGAATGGTTGAGGGAATTACTACAAAAATGGTTTGTCAAAAGACGTGAAGAGGCCCTGAAAATAACATCGAAACTAGCCCCAAAGGCAGAGAAACTGATTTGTAAAAACTTCTTATTGGGACTAACAGTAATGGTATGTGATAACGACCACATCATGAGATACGGTATACGTAATTTTTTGTCTTAAAATAATGGAGATCGAATAATTTTTTGTCAATCCTCCCAATATAAAGCATAGGCTCGGAAGGCCACAGGTTCGTAGGATTTTGTCTCAAAGTAAAGAACATAAGACTCTTTGGTGTGGTAGACGTAATGGTTATGAACATAACGGACAAACCTGTACTAACTCAGTACCCTTACGCATACGTCCAACAACAAGATCTCAGATATCGTTCACAACTCCTAGTTCATAAATGTGATGATTTTTTCAGTCATTTAACTTTTTTATTGTATAACAATTTTAGCACAATTGACATTAAACATTTATGTACTTTATTATAAATATGTATAATGTGCGTTTATCAAATTAGGTGTTAGTCATAATATTAATGCTCCAGAAACATGGAATTTCCTGATTTTTGGGCATTTTAGAGTAATGGTCATTCATGTTATGACCAGGTGGTCATAACAGTTATGACCTCTGTCCCTATTGTGAAACAAAGAGAATTTATGATTCATTTTTCTGGATCATAGTATATTTTAAAATACACAGGGATGATATAATACGTCATTAAATAATTGGAGTAAAAAACAAAAACTTACACTTTTGGGCATTTTAGAGTAACGGTTATTCCTGTTATGAGCAGGTGGTCATAACAGTTATGACCTTTGTCCCTATTGTGAAACAATGAGAATTTATAACTTCTTTTTTGGATCATAGTGTATTTTAAAATACACAGGGATGATATAACACGTCATTAAATAATTGGAGTTCAAAAAAAAAAAAAACTTACATTTATAGGCATTTTAGAATAACGGCCATTCATGTTATGACCATGTGGTCATAACAATTCTGACCTCTGTCCCTATTGTGAAATAAAGAGAATTTATGATTCCTTTTTTGGATTATAGTGTATTTTAAAATGCACATGGATGATATAACACGTCATTAAATAATTGGAGTTTAAAAAAAAAACTTACACTTATAGGCATTTTAGAGTAACGGCCATTCCTGTTAGACCACCTGGTCATAACAGTTATGACCAGGTGTTAATCTGGTGAAATGAAAGCAATTTATGATTCCTTTCTGGATCATAGTGTATTTTAAAACACACACGGATGACATAACCGTCATTAAACTATGGAGTTAAAAAAAATTAAAAAAAAATACATAACCATAAATTTTTGGGTATTTTAGTGTAACGGTAATTCCTATTATTACCACCTAATCATAATAATTATGACCTCTGTCAATATAGTTAATTTGTCATGTTAATTTTTACAGTTTACAATAATATACCATGTACAAAAAAAAAAAATAGTATACTATGAATAAAAAAGTTGGGCTATTTACAGTCTGGTAAAGGGAAAAAAAAATTTTTGTTAGTCAAAATGTTAAAAGTCCATATCCACATCATCATCACTTTTATAAGTTCCTTCAATCTTGCGCTTCACATGGCACTACAAGTAACATATTAGCCACTCCCGAAAGATTTGCATGCGTCCATGAATTACCCAATAACGGACATCCTTCCCTTCTATCAAGCATTCAGCATACTTAATTGTAAACATTCTACAGTCACCCCTGTTGCACGAATGAGAAAGAAAAAAAAATCACATAAGCATCACAATCAATATTCTCGTATGAAAACATTTTCAATACTTGTATTAACCCATTGGCTTGTTGAGGGCTATCTTTCATGATGGTGACCGGTATTGGGTAAATTCCTGGAGGTTCTCTTCATTTGAAATCGAATAAACTGAGTCTATCAGCCAACAATGGAATGAGATTTAACAAACATTCCATTACTTCTCGGACCTTTGCATTGTGAGGGCCTTCATGCTGAAGAAAGTCATACACCTCAATGATCCAGTTTGTTAGATCGAGCTTTACTAATGCCCAATGTTTCAGATCAGCCAAATGTATTGGTATTAGCAAAGTGTTCACTTCAAACCATGATGACCCACTCTAGACACACACGCCAAGCATGATCTTGAGTATAGATTCACTTCACTTCCAATCAAACGTATCTGATGATTCCTGGTAGACACGCTACAATGCACCAACCTTTGTACTAAAAAACATGTCTACCGTTGTCACCTTTCATTGTTCCAATTTGGGGAACTGCCTGATCTTCTTTCTCTAGTAGTAAAACGCAACGTCAACGTGCTACATAAACAAAACAAAAGCAAATGTATTGTAAAAATTTCAGGTCATCAAATAATGTACCTTCTTCACGTTAAGATTTACAAAAATTATAGAACATGAATTATAAAGAAATTATGAACAGTACTTACTTCATCCCATAACCAAACGAGGAGGTTGCTAATTCATAAAACTAACTTTTTTTTTTCATCTACCGCCATGAATCCGAGGTCATAGGATTTGTCCAATGTGTCATGCTTGGCATTGTATCGGGGAGGCCGTTTACTAAACATAAAAATATTTTAATTGGTGATGACATTATTAATATATTATATTTTTCAAATCAAAAGGACAATTATTCGTTATAAACAAATTACCCTGGAGGAGTCCTCTTCAATAATCTTTTCTTGATCCACTCCTTGAACTACTCTAGCTTCTCTTTTGGAGGTTCATCTGTAAGACCCGGTGGAAGGGCATAAATAAGCTTACTCGGAGCATGCAACGGGGAGCCAACCTCAGTCATAGGTCTGGACGGCCATTGGCCAAGCATTGATAGTCTGGCCCTCTTCTTCTTAGGGATCTATAAATGACATATGTGAAACAATTAAGGATGACTCTTATGAATATGTTTGTCAGTTATAGATTTTCATAACAACCACGTCACCGATGCTCTCCTCGTTGGCTGCCCCTTCAAGCTTTATAACATCCTATTATCTGATGCTTTCTTTATCATCTTTCTCCTCATCTTTTTCCTTCTTCAAGTTAGGCATGCTCTCTTCCTTTATTTCAACAAATGGATCAGATTTTACCTTCGCTTCTCCCTCATTTCCTTCTAAATGTTCTTTAAAGTTTCATGTGTGGTTTCATAACATGTCATAATAAATACAACTTTGTATATGTGGATTACAAAAATTATCATCTACATATATGGTAGACTCAATTTTAAAATACAGGATTACCTTATTTTTCTCTTCCTCCACATCTTCATGCGAACCAATCACCTGATCAACAGTAAGGAACTCCATGGCTGTTTGCACACCTATATCTGCAATGGCACTGATGTCAGAGTCGATTAACACATCATCTTGCAAGCCAGTGCCGATGTCATTGGAGGTAGTCTTAAAGACATCCGACTCATCCGTTTGAACATTAATCTTCTGTTGGCTGCTGATATGGTATGCTGTGTGTGCCTTTCCCTGTCCCTTCTAATTCATGTTGTCGGACAACAATTTGAGAACCCTTTGCAAAAGTTTGGTGGACTTCTTTTGTCCTTTTCAAGATCTTCTAACTTTTTGTTCATTGAGTCCACCTGTCCTCGGATCTCTTTTTGAAACTCCCACCACTTGAAGTTTGTATCGGAGCTCGATCGGGTAATAGAAGTCTTGGGAGATAATTGAGGCACAACTTTCGGGTTCTTCAAATATAGCTACGCAACCCATGGGTCATTTAATTCTTCTTCGGTTAGCATGATCATAAAACACTTAGGTTGCACACATTTGATATTAATAACAATAATGAGTAAGGGATACGGTTAATATGTTAATGACTGACATATATGAATATTAAGAAGTTATGGTAAATTAAAAAATTGACCATCCGCGTACTATTACGATGACCAACAATGATATTCAGACTTGCAAATGAACGGTCAATACAGGAATGACCATAAGGTAATTATGAAGATGACCAACGACCATAGTCACTGTAAAAGAGGTATGATCATTACAGGAATGACCACCCGGTCATTATGTAGATGACCAATACCCGTATTCAAACTTGCAAATGAACGGTTGATGTAGGAATGACCATTAGGTAATTATGAAGATGACCAACGACAATAGTCACTGTAAAAGGGGTATGGTCATTACAGGAATTATTGCTCGGTCATTATGTAGATGACCAACACCCGTAGTAACTATAGCATGTGTATGGCCATTACAGGAATGACCATCCGGTCATTACGTAGATGACCAAGACGCGTATTAGATAACAAGTTTGGTCATTACTGTTATAATCACCCGGTCATTACTGTTATTACCACCGTGTCATTACTGTTATGACCACCTGGTCATTATGTAATTGACGGATACTGGTATTGCACGTAAAGAAAGGTATGGTTAATAGGGTAAGTTAACAATAGCATGATCAATGTAAAAATGACCACCCAGTTATTATATTGATGACCAACAATTGTAATTGACACTACTTACATAAATATATAGAAAGTATATAAATTACCTGATTTTCGCCAACTGCGGTAAAAGCAGACATAACATCATCAAACTTGACATTGTCCACGGTGATCCACGACAGCATACGTGGATTGGCTTGATCATAATTGATGCTGAATTTGGATGATATTGATGGGAGAGTCTCCTATGCCTAAACGAGTAAAGCATGCGGAAAGCCCACAATACTGTAATGAACTTTGTCAAACTTTTTTAGTGGTCTTCTCTTCGAAGACATCCTGTTTTCAATTGTATTACAGATTGCAGTTCGGATTGCCTCCCATGAGAGCACGCCCCAAGAAGAATCATTGAAATCATCCAAGTTATCGACCAAGGCAAAAAACTTCGGGTCTATCTTAATGGAGTTTGCATTTGATAAAAGAATGCAAAATATCATGTATAGTAGGTTAAGCTTGACAGCGTCATCGTCGTTATCAAAGTTTGCATTCGACATCTGTAGCTTCAAATTTTCTCTCAACACACCTCTCAACGTTTAAAAATATCTTGTAATTAATCGGCTTTCGACCACCGGTGGAGATGAATCGACCTTACACATTTCATGCCGGTTATTAGGCAAAACTCGTTGATGAAAAATCTGCCCAGGTCTTCACCAAGCTCAAACCATAGGGCATCACCCATTCCTAAGTGATCCGTCAGTTGCATTACAATGTTGTGAAAGACCTACCTAGCCCAACCAAGAGTATTTAAATTCAAAAACTATTGAATGTATGGCTGATGGATGACGGCTTTCAACTGTAAGGGAGACAAACACTTTTTCAATTTATTGCATGTTTCCGTAATGTTAATGATAGTATTTATTTTCACCCGGGTAATTTCACTATTTGGTACGCGTAGAATATACTGAACTTGCATTAATGTTAATGGTAACATAAAAGAGTAATTATATTTATGACCATGAAGTAATCATACAAATTACCTAGCATAAAATCACAGAAATATAAAAATTAACAAATTGATGACTACCAAGTCAACATAAAAATGACCAACAAATCATAATGAAAATTACCATCTGGAAATAATATAAAACTGAGTAATTATTATTCTGACCAACAAGTCATAATGAAAATGACCATATGAAAATATTAAAATTGAGTAACCCTTCATTGGACACCATTCTCTCGATCTCTGGTGCTGGTTTTTTAGAACTTTCCTCGGCCGATGGGCTTTTATATGCCGAAGCCGATACTCGGACGGACCTCCTTTCGGGAGTTGTGTTTTTCTCATACATTTTCGTGGGCTTCGACATGGGTAGTTTTTGAAGATTTTCTAACATTAACAGATTTGCAAGCAGTTTATAAAAGGATTTCGTGGTGGTTTAGGATGGTTTTCGAGCGGTTATGGAGTGGTACCTGCCGGTTGCAATTCTTTCTCTCTCTAGAATCGGAGTTTCTCTCTCTAAAACATTATAGATGCGGGTTTGAAATTTGTTTTAGGACATGCGAGGGAGAATGACTTTTGGGCGGGTGGTAGATGAGGGTAAACCTGACTTTTGACATACATTAAATATGGTTGTACCCCACATAAATGATGTGGCAGTGCTAGAAATAAGGAAAAATTTTCAAATTTATTATTATCTTGATATAGGGTGTCATTGTGATAGCGAGTTTGTGCCCTGTTAGGACAATAATGTTTTTGCTTGGTTGAGGTTTTATGTTTAGGATAGGAGTAGGATTTTTTTTTTTTTCAAAAATGTTTATTAATTTTTGTTGTATATGGTTTATTAGGTTGTTACCACTATTTGTTTATTTGAATCAGGACTCCTGAAAAGATTAGGATCGAGTGATTAGCCTATAAACAAGGGGGGTTTTGCAATTGTGAAATTCTTCACATCAATCTTTTCTTGAGCAACAAGCTGCCTGAAAACGTCAATCTAATTAGTGTTTTTTAAAACAAAACCTAATTCTGTAGTAATATGATGAGGTGGGACGAACTTAGGACTCACTTTGATGGCCGATCAGATCTCAACAACTAAACTAGTATTGTTGGCAAGGACCCGCCATGGTTAAGCCACCTCGAGGATCACTGCTGATTGGAATCCAAGGCACTGACAACCATCTAAGACTGCGTCATGAGTTGATACACCAAGGATTGGAGCAATAAACTGACAGCGCGCCTATATCTTCTGCGAGGCAATGTGGACGGTGCTCTATCTAGGGTTTGAGATCCATGTAGAGAATTTCCCAGAATATTGCCTCATGAGTTGCTGCCTTTGGGGCAACAAGAAAGCTCAAGAACAAACCCGCCAACGATGTCGGACGTTGACAGCTTCATGAATCCGGCGCCTGAAGAATCAACACGCGCAGTTGGTGGCGGTACTGGAAGAATAAGGCAGAAATTTGGGACAGTTGATGAGAGATATGAGTGTGATTTTGAAGAGTATGGTGTGGAGGTTGACTCGTCCATGAGGCAAAAGCTGAAAAGACCATGATGAATTCTGATGACCTGACGAAAAGCTGTAAAGGATCAGATCTTCGTCATCGAAGTGAAGGGAAATATATATTTACTGTGTGTTATTTGAAATTCCATTTTATTTATTATAATTTTTTTTTAATTTATCATAGTAACGAAAATTTTGTTAAAAATACAGTGAATTTTGCTTCTTTTTTATTTTAACCCTATTTTTTCATTAATTTTTCTATATAACCATTACGTCAAGAGATCATATTAAGCACTATGCATCTATTGATATCATGTCTATCTACTTTTCCCATCCTATTTTTGAATCACACATCAATTTAATATTAAAACCAATTATTACTTGTTACACCTCTTTTCATATTCCAAAAAATAAAAAAGTCCCTATGGCCTATAAAGAAGTTTTAGTTTTTATTTTTTATTTTTACCAACCCACTAAAAAACAACCATATATTTTTTAAATATAAAATTTTTAATCAATCTCTTCTTTTTTCTTAGAATCCAACTATTATTTTGTCTGCATTGTCTGCAAGCTCTTTTCACCCACATCCTGCATATCATGAGTCCCTGAGCTCAACACATGTTCGTAGGCAACCTCTATGATCACGTTTTCTTCATCAACATATATATAGACGTATATGTTGCGGGAAACTTTGATTGATAAAAACTATCACCAAATCCAATATCTCATATTAAATCATCAAGAAAAATTAATCAGAAGCGTATGTGAATCCATGAAAATAAATTAGATAAGGATGTAGTTTTCCACAATCAAATCTCTTTAGTTTCTTATGATGCTCTTTGAATTCTCTCTCTTAACAGAAAAAGAGGAGGAGAGCAAATATTACGTATTATGATTTAACTTCGGGACCACAAGCCTTATAATGACCTTTATATACTAACTCAAATTAGATTCCCACTAACCCCAATTAATTAGTATTAGGTTTCTACACATTAAAGCTCGTACCCAATAATATCTCTAGAGCCTAATTAGTAGATCACTTATTTAGCCCCACTAAATTAGATAGCCTATAACATAATTGTCATTTAATATGTAAACTCATAATAAGAAATTAATAAAATTCCCAACAATCTCTCACTTAAGCTACATATGTTTTCTTAAACAATTATGTTATATGAAGTCTTGAGTGCACACTGAAAAACTATCTATTTTGAAATATCTCTTTAGTTATAATCTGGTTCATCTACTATATCAGTATGGGATTAAAGTGGCCTTCGTTACATATATTCGTAACTAGACCCATTAATAGTCACCATATCAATATATTCAATGACATAGATCAAGTATGGATGCATAACATAGAAATTACATGTAATGTGATCTTAAATATGCCTATTTTCAACTAGTCCAGCTTTATTCTTTAGTGAGACCAAACACAAATAACATTAAGAGTTTATAAATGAACCATATACTTTATTCTGCGTAAAATAAACACAAAATGTGGTTGTCACAAAGAACATCAAAACACAAACTCCCACTAAATATGCACATCGTCAAACAAAACAATACCCATATGAGCAGTGTGCTCATGAAAGACCTTCGGTGGTAAACCCTTAGTAAGCAGATCTACAATCATGGACTTTGCCCTGATATGTTCTATAGCCACTTGATGACTTTGAACTTTTTCTTTAACAGCAAGAAACTTGAGGTTTATGTGCTTCAACCTCACAGAGTTTCTGTTGTTATTGGAATAAAGCACAGCCAAATCATTGTCATAATATATCTTTAATGGTCTTTTAATACCATCCACAATTCGCAGCCTAGTGACAAAATTTTTTAGCCATATTCCATGATTAGATGCCTCATACTATAAATTCAGCTACCATAGTGGAAGAACCTCTGAGTGTCTGCTTACCACTCTTCCAGGAAATAGCTCCTCCAGCTAACAGGTAGATATAACCCGATGTGGATCTTTTACTATCTTCGCATCCAACAAAATCGAAATCAGAATATCCGATGATCTCTAAATGATTTGATCTTCGATAAATAAGCATGTGATCTTTTTTTCTCTACAAATACCACATATCCCGTTTGGCTACTTTCCAATGATCCAACCCTGAGTTACTTAAATATCTGCCTAACATTCCCACTATGAACGCAATACCCGGACGCGTACATACTTGAGCATACATAAGACTTCCTACCCCTGACGCATAAGGAATCTTTTGTATTTCTTTTCATTTCAACTCATTCTTGGGGCACTGACCGAGACTGAACTTGTATCCATTAGCGACAGGGGTGTCTCCTGGTGCATAGCCTTTCATGCCGAATCTATCAAGAACTCTTTCAATATAGCTCTTTTGTGATAACCCAAGAATATCTTAAGAGTGATCTCGATGTATCTGTATACCTAATACAAAAGAGTTGTCCCCAAAATCTTTCATCTCGAAATTCTTAGTCAAAAATCTCTTGGTTTTGTGCAATAAGCCTATATCATTGCTAGCAAGCAGTATGTCATCAACATATAACACCAAGAATATGCACTTAGTCCCACTGAACTTATGATATACACAATCATCAACCTTATTTACCTCAAAACTATACGAGATAATAACTTGATGAAACTTGTAATACCATTGACGAGAAGCCTGTTTAAGATCATAGATGGATTTATTCAGTTTACAGACTATTTTCTTTGGGTCATCGGATACAAAGTTTTCTGGCTACACCATATATATTGTTTCGTCAATGTCACCATTGAGAAACACAATCTTTACATCCATCTGATGTAGCTTCAAATCAAAATGAGCCACAAGTGCCGTTATGATCCAGAAAGAGGCTTTCGTTGAAATCAGAGAGAAAATCTTTTTGTAATCAATGCATTCCTTCTGAGTGAAACCCTTAGCAACTAAATGAGCCTTATATCTTCAACATTGCCTCCCTTTTGGTCTTAAATATCCATTTGCAACCAATGGGTTTCGCACTTCCAGGCAATTTGACGAGATCCCAAACGTCATTTTCCTTCATGAATTTTATCTCACCATTCATGATATGTATCCACTTTTGAGAATTAGAACTTTCATTGGTTTAATGGAAGTTGATTGGATCATCTTCCACCACTCCTATATCAACCTCATATTCTTGGAGAAAAACAACATAGTCATCCAGAATTGTATTTCTCCTTTCTCTAGTGGATCTCCGTAATGGCATATCCTCTTGAGGTTGTTGAGTTTGCACTTTAGGTATAATTTCTTCATTTTGCACAAGGAGTTCTTCTACATTGTCTTGATATTCCGCATTTGCATTTTGAACAATGTCAAGAATTTGAGCCTGATCATTATCAATAGCAATAGTAGGAAGAGAAACGAATTCCTCTTCAAAGACAATATCTCTAACCTTATCTCCCCCCACAATATCAACTTCCTGAAGAAATCTTACATTTCCCTTCTTGAAAAATGTCTTAGTGTGGGATCGAAAAATTTGAAACCCCTTGACCATTCAAATACCCAACAAAGTAGTAGCTTATAGTTCTTGAGTCCAGTTTCTTTTCATTTGGCTTGTAAGGCCTTGACTCAGCTGAACAACCCCAAATGTGTAGATGCCTAATACTAGGCTTCTTGTTTGTCCATAGTTCATAAAGGGTTTTAGCTATTGCTTTAGTTAGAACCCTGTTGAAGATATATGTTGTAGTCTTTAGAGCTTTTCCTCATAGGGATTCTGGTAAAAAAGAATGATTAATCATATTTCTTACCATGTCCTTAAGCGTTTTGTTTTGTCTCTTAGCTACACCATTCATCCTAGGTTTGTCTGGCATTGTGCATTGCGGGACGATACCACATTCCTCAAGGAATTTCGCAAAAGATCCTAGACGTTGTTCACCTGATTCATGATATCTACCTTAGTATTAACCACCACGGTCAGATTTGACAGCTTTAATTTTCTTGCCAAGTTGATTTTCAACTTCAGCTTTGAAGGCCTTAAATACATCCAGGGATTGTGACTTCTCATGAATCAAATATAGGTACCCATACCTTGAATAGTCATCAATGAATGTAAAAAAATACGGTTGACCATTCCAAGAAGCTGTAGGGAATGGTCTACAAATATCAGGATGAATCAGTTTTAAGACATTAGAATATATATTGGCACATAATTTCCTAATGTTTGTCTGCTTCTCCTTTATATACTCAATACAGACTTGGAAATTTGTCAAATTAAAGGGATCAAGAATTCCATCAAATACAAGTCTCTGAATTCTTTGTTTAGAGATATGGCCTAAATGTTTGTGCCATAATATAGCTGAATCCCTATCATTTAATTTTCGTTTTGTACCACGTGAACTTACATGCAAAGTTTCATTAAATAAGATAATTTTATCCAACAAATATAGGTTATTATGCAAACATAAAGAACCGATACCAATAAGTTTCGAATCTTGAAAAAGATTAAATTTATTATTTCCAAATGAACAAGAATAACCGAATTTGTCCAAAATAGAAATTGAAACCAAGTTCCATCTACAAGACAGTACTACATAAGTCTCTTCCAAATTTGAAAATGAACAGTCTTTAACAATAACCTAAAAGTTCCTATAGCCTATACTGCAACTGTTTTGTCATCATCCATATAGATGAATCTTTCAACATTACTTGGCTATTGACTCCACAGGCAACCCTGCATAAACACACTTATGTGAGTAGTTGCACTAGAATCTATCCACCAAGTGTGTCTAGGTACAGAAGCTAAATTAATTTCAGAATAAATCAAAGTGAGAAGCATGTCTTTCTTTACACGCCACTTGGCATACTTGGGACATTCTTTCTTCTTGTGGCTAGATTTTTCACAAAAGTAACATGTAAACTTCTCATCCTGTTTCTTTTGCACCTTATGTTATGATGTCTTAACTGTAGTTTCTTTTCCTCTTTTCCTTTTCTTGTCCTTAGAGGCAGATGCTAAGTTAGCACTTTCAATTCTTTCTTGCTTCAGCCTTTCCTTTTCTTGCACACAATGGGATATGAGCTCATTAAGAGTCCATTTGTACTTTTGAGTATTGTAACTCAGTTTAAGTTGACTGTATTATGCAAAAAGAGAAATCATAACTAAATGTACCAGCAAGTCCTCGGACAGTTCTAACTTTAGTGCCTTTAGTTTGGAAGTAATATGAGTTCCTCTTTTCCTTTTCTTGTCCTTAGAGGTAGATGCTAAGTTAGCACTTTCAATTCTTTCTTGCTTCAGCCTTTCCTTTTCTTGCACACAATGGGATATTAGCTCATTAAGAGCCCATTTGTACTTTTGAGTATTGTAACTCAGTTTAAGTTGACTGTATTGTGCAAAAAGAGAAATAATAACTAAATGCACCAGCAAGTCCTCGGACAGTTCTAACTTTAGTGCCTTTAGTTTGGAAGTAATATGAGACATCTCCATGATATACTCCCTTATGTTCCTTTTTCCTTTATACTTCATTGAAACAAGGTTCGTCAAAAGGGAACTTTTTCAGCCTTTTTGTTTTTTGCAAAGCGTTGTTCTATTTCTTCAAAGAACTTTGTAGCATTTTCTCCTCGAACATAGATCCCCTGAAGGTTTTCGGAATGAAACGTTTCATGATCATAAGATTCATGCGATTAAAACGGTCCCACCTATCCATGTTCACTTTGTCATCAGTGGAACTTTTTTACTAAGAGGTGTAGGCCATTCTTCCCAAAGCACAAAGTCAAGATCCATGCAACCAAGAACAATCATAACATTCTCTTTCCAATTCTTGAAGTTCGTGCCATTAAGCACGGGAATGGAATTAATATTGATAGATATTGTTGAAGCAAAAGTAGTAATTGAATCGAGAACAAAATAAAATAACCAGCTCATAATCAATAATCATGTCACAAAACAAGAATATAGAATTAATAAATTCATATATGACATGATTAAACAATTCACATAATGGTGGGCCATAACACAAGATACCTAGCACAACATTGACATTTAGTCTTTGGATAGAAATATCAACTATAAGCGGTACTCTCCATTTAGTAATCAAATATTGACAATTAATCCTGTCAAGCAATAAGCCTTTCTTTGGACTGACTCATTGCTTACATGGAAAACCTAATTATCGTCACATATTTATTATCACAGATATGCTTATTATTTGGTCAAACAATAACCTTCTTTTAGGTCGGTCATTATTCGAAAAAAAAAAATAGACATACATCTCTTAATATTCCAAAATAAACAAATTTACATTATCGTGGTTACTTTAGCAACACATAATATCAATCAATTTATTTTAAAATATCAGACCAAAAAAATTTTTTTTAATCAAACCAGATGGTCAATGGTCAATGGTCAACGTTCACAATCAACGGTCAATGAATTTGTGTTGACCAAGTTGGTTATGGACTGAGTTAGGTCAACTCAATCCGGATCCTTATCCAACCCTGTCAGCCCAAAGAAAAGTGGGCTTAAGGCCCAACTTCATTTTGATTTTTTTTTTAAACATTATGAGCTCAAATCCAAAAAAAAAAAAAAAAAAAAAAAAAGCCAAAAAACCCAAATTTGTTTTCCTTCTTTTCCTGCCGCAAACCACCTTCCCCGCCCCCCCCTCCCCCCCTTAAAAAAAATGAAATCAATCAATACAAGGATTATTGATTCAAATAATATCGCAAATAGCAAGCAGAAATTCATTTCTTTCCCAAATTCAAAACCGAAAAACATGAATGCAAAATTTCAAGCAAACTTTAATCCGTATATATATACCCAAAAGTTGAATCCAGAAATAAAAATAATCACAAAAAATTTTCAACCTCAACAATTAATGCCGGAAATTGCCAAAGTTGAATACACCTAAATCAAACATAACATATATATCTCAATGATTCAACATGAGCGGCTCTGATACCGCTTGTTGGAGAAAACTTTAATTGATAAAAACTATCACCAAATCCAAGATTTCATATTAAATCATCAAGAAAAATTAATTGAAAGCGTACCTGAATCCGTGAAAATAAATTAGAGAATGATGTAATCTTCTACAGTCAAATCTCTTTAGTTTCCTAAGATGCTCTATAAATTCTTTATCTTAATGGGGAAAGAGGAGAAGAACAAGTATTACGTATTATGATTTAACTTGGGGACCACAATCCTTATAATGACCCTTATATACTAACTCAAATTTAGATTCTCATTAACCTTAATTTAATTTGTATTGAGTTTTCTACACATTAAAGCTCATACCCAATAGATATCTCTAGAGTTCAGTTAATAGATTACTTATTTAGCCATACGAAATTAGATAACCTTTAACATAATTATCATTTAATATGTAAGCTCATAATAAGAAATTAATAAAATTCCCAACAGTATACACATATGTTTATATATATATATATGCACATGTATATGTATATCAATATGGCTGGCTATATCTATGTTTTACGTGATGCAATTAGATCACCGCGAGTTTGTCTGCAGACTCTTTCCACCCAGTACAGCCTGCATATCATGAGTCCCTGAGCTCAATACATGTTTGTATGCAACCTCTTGATCACGTTTTCTTCATCAAACATGTATATAGACGTATATATACACAGCTATCTATATACATGCGCACATGTATATGTATATTAATATGGCTGGCTATATATTGTTATCATTATATTTAACCTCCAACAGGATTTCCCATAACACAAAAAAGTAATAAAACTAATAAAAAAAGATTATTCTAAAAACATAGAGGGTTGTTTATTGGCGGGGTGTACAAAATGAAAAAGAAAAACTATAACTTGTTTATAGGGACTTTTTTTGGAATATGAAAAGGGGTATAACAAATAAAAATTGATATCTAAAGTTTACGTGATGAGTGATTTAAAAGAGGTGAGAAGAGTGAACAGAGGGGTGTTATTTGTTAGTAATTTGATGTAGTGTAGGAATTTTTAAAATAAAAATTTATGATTCATTCTTTTTTTTTTTTAATGCCGTTCTACGAGGACTAGGACTTCATTTTATCGAATTTGTTATTCTTATAATATTTAGTGCCCGTTTGAGTATTGGTTCTAGATGGTATTTTATCATATGTATTTTAAAATCTCAACTCTATATTAAACTTTTCTTCTCTTCCATTTTCAAAAAACTCAAATTTTAAAAGTTAATAACTTTTTCATTTCAAACTGAAATGAGATGATTTAATTTTATTTCAAAATGATTGTATGAATGAAACAAATAAGAAAAGATTAATTTTACACACACACACACACACAAACACACATATATATATTTCCCAAATACATTTTAAAATTTTCATTATTTCCATATCACATAACTTTTTCAAAAGTTTTCCTCCAAAATATACATTTTCAACTCAACTTTCAAAACATCATCTCAGATATCCCCAAATTGGCCCTTAGAATTCCTGGAATACTTTTTGGGGGAACAAAACTCATACAGTGAGATACGGTTTTATAAGCCTATTAATTTTTATGAAGGCAATGTCTCAAAATAAATAAACGGAATACCAAGTAAAAATGCACAAGCCGTTTTTCTTCTTCTTTTTTCTTCTTCTTTTCTTTTCTTTTTTTTTTTTTTTTTTTTAACAATTACAGATCTGATTCACAATTTGCATAGTTTTAAAATTATTAGTTAATGATATCCTTAAGATATTTCATTGTCACGAACATATAATTTTCATGCTTCAAGTTACAATCCTCCGTGGACATGATCACTATTCACAGTCATGTCCTTGATTGCTTACGATATGTGTGGTTATTACAAAGTTTTTCTTTAGAGAATAAATAAGTAAGAGTTTCAACCAACTAGTTTTCTTTTGTATTCTCTTTCTCACAGACGGTATGCATGTGTGAGCAAACCTTTAATAATTCTTACATAACTGATACTCTGCTTCCAACCAGGAAAGTTCTAAAATAATTTATTATTAAGAGAGAAATTTATTATTCTCTTACTAGATGCACTAAAGCTATCGTATATCATCTTGTAATTAAGTGAGGGTGCATGTCCACACGAAACTTTTAAAATGTTATTTTTACACCTAACATTTTTTAAAAAAAATAAAAATTCAGTTATGCCTCTACATTATGAGAAAAATTCTATCTGTACCCTATGATCAAATTTATGACTACGTCTCTATTTAGAAAAATTATATCATATTGTTTCTATAGTACTCCTACTCTTAAAACATACTGGCTTTGCCATTGGTTGAATGACAAGATTAGAGTGGTGAGAAAGCTAGGTTCATGCAATGAGTCGGATCTCAATTGGAAGAGGCGCAACATGCTCTCTAGGGAGGTTAAGCAAGGACTTAAGGCCCCATTTTTAGGAAGGCCCCGAATTTTTCTCCGAAAAGAATAGGCTATACTTTAGTTTTTTTTTTTTTTTTTTTTTTTTCATGTTTTTAAAAAATAAATATATAGTTCAAAATAATACATATAAATGAGACTTTTTCCCCCTTAACATTGCCATTTTTTTTAAGGCCCCAATTATAAGAAG
Organism: Ficus microcarpa; assembly: GCA_025413485.1. Taxonomy (NCBI): domain Eukaryota; kingdom Viridiplantae; phylum Streptophyta; class Magnoliopsida; order Rosales; family Moraceae; genus Ficus; species Ficus microcarpa. Next base: position 3,287,274 of record CM046382.1, on the reverse strand, counting down.
GCCCCAAAATCATATTTAGTTGAGACTTTATTTTTTTCCCCTGCCTCTTGTTTTTGGGTGTCCTAAACAGTTAAATTGCAGTTGAGAATTTTGGGGAACTACAACACCACATCTTCGTCATTTAAAAGTAATTAAAAGCAACGTAAAATTAGAAAACAAAAAGATAATCTTAAAAAAAAAAAGTGATATCTCTAGTTTTTTTTTTTTTTTTTTTGTTTAGAAAGTTGTATTTACTAGTATTTTCTTCTTAGTCACATAATATCTCTTTAATTTTTCAAAATAAAATTCTCCCTCTAATAATTTCACAAGGCTACAATTGTCATTCTCTGCTCAATAAAATTTTCAAGTTATATCTTTCTTTCTCATTTATAATCTACTTGCTAATGTTGCTTTTCCAAATTTCATATTAATCATTTATTCTCGAATCGGGAACTATTGTTCCATTTTCTTGTTTCAAAAACTGTCTTATCAATAATATTTTGACAACTCATCAATTTGTTCAAAAAGTTTTAATATTTAGCACTTTTTATATTGCTAAATTCTTAAATTCAGATATTGTGTCATAACATTATTACAGGGACAACCAATGAGATATTAAATTCAGAACAACAGATCTTGGCTCTTTTATTCTCTTCACAATTAAACCTCTATGTTATGTCTTTCGAACTCATTCCTTATCTACTTGCTAATATTACTTTTTAAATTTCACACTAGTTGTTTTATTTATTTTTTTGTTATTGCTATGTTAATTTAATTTTCACACATACTTGAGTCAAGAACGAATT